>JABYQG010000023.1:0-389235 GCA_022606255.1 Trametes meyenii | reverse complement strand
CCCTAACCCTAACCCTAACCCTAACCCTAACCCTAACCCTAACCCTAACCCTAACCCTAACCCTAACCCTAACCCTAACCCTAACCCTAACCCTAACCCCTAACCCTAACCCTAACCCTAACCCTAACCCTAAGTGCCACTCAGTCTTAATGGGCCCCGCTGCAAAATTTGTTTCAAAAGAACTTAAAGACTTAATTAAAGCCTCGCCAACCGTTATCCACGGTACCAAAGACTTGGTGTTAAAATTAAGCCGACTATCATTACCCGTTCCCCCGCACAACGAGACGTGGTTCTTCGTTACGGGCGACGTAGTAGCATTTTACCCGAATGTTCCACTTATGCAATGTGTAGACATTGTAGACCAAATGTGGCTCGACCACACTTACGGTGATAAAATGTTACAATACAGCTGGACCGATGCCGAGCATGGCGCCTATGAAGGGATTATAGGTATGCAAATGAGGGCGCACCATTCGGCGTTCAGACGAGCTATGATAGTGAGCAGCAGTGAGCTGGTTTGCCAGTACGAAGGACAGCACTACCTTCAGAACAGAGGCCTCGCTATGGGCGTGGCAGAAGCACCGGATATGGCTAACTTATTCGGGTGTTTTTTTGAAAACCGTGCACAAGTCCTCAGCCACCCGTCAATTGCTTTTTACGGGCGGTACATCGATGATTGTTTTGGAATAGTTCGGGCCAGAAATAGCGAAATGGCCCTTAAAATTCTAAACGACTTAATTAAATTCGATGGCTGTCAAATTCTGTGGGAAGTCTCTGAATGGAAATGTAATTTCCTTGACGCTACGTTCTTTTTCGACGAAAACCGTAAGCTTCAATGGAAACCATTCCGGAAAGAGAAAAACCACATGGAAAGAATTCCATGGATATCTGGTCACCCCCTCGACGTAAAGCGAGGCACCTTCATCGGTGAGATGTCACGGTTAGCAACGCTTAATAGCCTTTATCCGGGTTATATGGAGAGCATTCAGGGTTTGGTAGCCCTTTATGTAAAGCGCGGCTACCCGCAACAACTGGTTGCGAATTGGGTAAAGAAATACTTCGTCGAACGCTGGGAAAAGCGGCTGGCGGATAATGCCGCACGTCAGAAAACTGACGGCGAAAGTGAAGGCGTTCTCGTCTTAAAAACCCACTACAACACAGCATGGAATTACTTTTCCGCTACAGAACTTGGAGAACAAATATTAGGATATTGGAAGGAATGGTACTCACGTGCCGACCTTGGCCAAAATACCGGAATTGACGGGAACTGGCCACGTCCATCACGGTTGATAGGTTCACTCGACGTCCGTCCGGAGCTGGCTAGCCCAGTTCCGGATGGAGCCGGCGGGGAGGTCTGGATTCCGGATATACGTAAAATCAATATTCTAAACCGTCGAATGATTGTGAGTCGCAAACGCACTCGCAACCTTTTCGACCTTACAAATCTTTGGAAAAAACTTGTTCTCCAAAAGCTAGATGAGAAAATCTCACGACCGCCAGAAGCAATGGCGATCGACGTCGTCGAGGGCAGTTCGAAAGACTGGCACCCCCTCGGCGGCGAGTTCGGCGATCCAGCACTTTTAAGTGACGATGACGCAGATCTAGAGATAAATGATGCTATCGACGACTTGTTTGAACGCGCGTTTAACACCGACACCCATACACAGTACGTGTTGGATCACCGCGAGAACATTCATCGTCGCTCACCTAGCCCAGATAAACCACTGTTCTAAGCACCGAACAGGTGCTGATAAAGGTATTCGAACAGGTCTTCAGATTCGTGTCTGAGATACGTGTAAAGCGCAATCCGGTTCCCCGCTTGAGTAGTCGCGGGTCTAAGCGATCGTACGGCCGAAAGGCTAAGGGTTTCGCGGCAGGGTGTAAGCGATAACCAATGGGTTTCTGCCCGCCAACGGTATGCCGTCTGTATTGGGAGTAGATTGTTGACGCTATTATGGCGCTCGACGTTTACGTCCGTTGAAATAACCAAACAGCGAAACAAACCTGAGGTCGCTCCGCGGTACGATATGTCGACCTCTGGACCTACCCAAGTCGAACTCACCGACCTGTCGGCTCTTATTAGGTACCCCAAGGTACTCTTATTAGGCGCCAAGAACATGAAGTTTACAAGTTCTGTAACACCGATTAATGCTTAGGGACCCCACCGCCCCCCGGGGTCCCGCTAACCCTAACTCTAACCGTTAGTAAATTATTATTATTTATAAGCATTAAAACGGACGCTAACTGGTAAATGGCTTAGCTAACCCGAACCCTAAGCCCTAACCCGAACCCTAACCCTACCCTAACCCTAACGGTACGCCGTGCGACTTTTATCTTATTATGCTAAGGTCCCGGTCACGTGCTCGTGCGAAAGATATGCCTTAAGGGGTAAGGGTGATAAGATAAGATTACAGCGAGATTATCTTAAATCATCTAGATAAGCTTAAGCGCGCAACACGCTTAAGCGCTAGAGTAGGGTCACGGGAACTGTACCAGCGCTTAGTTGCTGATGAGTAATATGCCGGCCGCCGGACTTAAGCATCAGTCAGCTCACCCGGGCCGCCTACCGGCGGCGCCCCGGGGTCCGATCTCGGACTTAAGCATTAGTCAACACAGGTTCGCCGATGATCCCGGCCTTAAGAACCTTGTCGCGTGTCCTCAATGGATAACCGAAATGAGCCCTGATGAGCCGTATATAAAGGCGAAATGGGGCGGGCTGCTGGTCTCCAGCAACCCCCATTGGCTTCATTTCGCCATACACTCTACAACAGTCGTCGCACACCTCGCTTCGCTCGGTGTGCTCCTCCTCCCTAACCCTCGCTCGCGTTTGCTCCCCTCCCTAACCCTAACGCTAACGGTACGTCTTGCGACTTTATCTTATTATTCTAAGGTCCCTGCACGTGACCGTGCGAACCTTAATGGTTAGGCGCTCTCGAAAGATAAGCAGTTTATCTCCGAGATCACCTTGTTATCTAAGCGCGCGCTTAGACCAAGGGGTGGGAACAACTTCGGCGTTTAGAAGCTAGCGCTTGCGACGATGCTATTTTTAAGTATATGCCGGTCCACCGGACTTAAGGGCATCAGTCAGCAACCGGGCCGCCTACCGGCGGCGGCCCGGATCCGATATCGGACTTAAGCATTAGTCACAAGGGCAATATCCCGAGTCATCGGGGTCTGCGCCCTTGCCGCGTGATCAATGGAAGTCACCGAAATGAGCCCTGATGAGCCGTATAAAGGCGAAATGGGCTGGGGCTGAGGAAGTCCTCACCCCCCATAGGCCATTTCGCCCGTACCATCACAATCGCATCGTCGCAACTGCTCGCTTCGCTCGCAGTTGCTCCCCTTCCTAACCCTACCCTAACCCTAACGGTACGCCGTGCGACTTTTATCTTATTATGCTAAGGTCCCGGTCACGTGCTCGTGCGAAAGATATGCCTTAAGGGGTAAGGGTGATAAGATAAGATTACAGCGAGATTATCTTAAATCATCTAGATAAGCTTAAGCGCGCAACACGCTTAAGCGCTAGAGTAGGGTCACGGGAACTGTACCAGCGCTTAGTTGCTGATGAGTCATATGCCGGCCGCCGGACTTAACCGCATCAGTCAGCTCACCGGGCCGCCTACCGGCGGCGGCCCGGGTCCGATCTCGGACTTAAGCATTAGTCAACACAGGTTCGCCGATGATCCCGGCCTTAAGAACCTTGTCGCGTGTCCTCAATGGATAACCGAAATGAGCCCTGATGAGCCGTATATAAAGGCGAAATGGGGCGGGCTGCTGGTCTCCAGCAACCCCCATTGGCTTCATTTCGCCATACACTCTACAACAGTCGTCGCACACCTCGCTTCGCTCGGTGTGCTCCTCCTCCCTAACTCTAGTTTTTTGTTGTGCCCACCCTGTGTATCCCCCCTTCCCACACCATGGCCTCGACCTCCAACACCATCCACTTCACTTCCGCCGCCGTTCGGGCTCTGTCCCCCGGCATGGCCGAGCTCGTCGATGCTCCGCTTGCGGGGCGAGACGGTGCTATCATTCGCCGCCAGGCGTTTGAGAAGGCCAACTCGGTCAACGAGCTCGTGAACTGTGTTCCGAGCCCGTACCGAGAGGCACTTGGCGTCGAGATCCGGCGGATCTACGAGCAGGCTGAAAAGCTGGTCAACGCCAAGAAGTCCCTGGCTGCCCTGCAGTCAGCGACAACGCCACCTTCCTCCCTTAAGGTTAAGGGCCCACAACTCCAAGCTTGCAAGGAGTTCCGGGAAGGAGACGCTGCGCAGAAGTTTTCTGACGCGCAGGTGAAAGTCGACGCCGCGGTCGCTGCAGCGGAAAAGGCTTTCCTCGACGCCGCCATCGAGGCTAAGAAGGCGGAGGTCGAGTTCCTTGGAGGAAGTCTCCAGTTCAAACTTCTCTGGCAACGTGTCTCTGACATCGTTACCACGACGTGGCAAGAGGTTCGCCTCTCCCGCCAAGTTGCCGCGTTCCGTTACAAACGCGGTAACGAAATCGTCGACACCCTTGGGGAAGGGTGTACTGTAGAGATGCTTGGGCTGGAACCCGATCCGGCCGCTGTTCGGGAGATGGAGAACCTAATCTCCGACGCTCTCCCGATCGTCGCGCGCGTCCAGCACCTCGTCGAGAACAAGGCGCGCGCGATGGCCAAGAAGATCGAGAAGAAAAAGGAAGCCGTCAAGGCAACCGAAGACGCCATGGACGTCGACAACACGAAGCCTGGTCCCTCAGTGCAGTCGGCGATCGACAAGGCGATCAACGCCAAAATTAAACCCATCACTGCCCAGATGAGTAAAGTAAGTCTACGTGCAAGCGATAAACGAGCTTTAACTCATGCCCTTCAAGCTGCAGGTCTCAGCGACCAAGGGCAAAGGCAAGGCGGGTCCATCAGCCGCCGGCAAAAAACAGGCGAAAGCCAACGTCAAGAAGAAGGTCACGCCTCCTTCGAACACGCAGCCGGCCGGCAAGGCCAAAGGTCCCAAGCCCCAGAAAGGCAAGGGACAACAGTCCAAGAAACCGGACGTCAAGGGCAAGGGAAAGGCCAAAGCGTAAGTAATTACATCTATGGCCGTCCTTCGACGTTACCTGACAAAATCTTAACCATGACCGCCAACCAGGCAATAGAATATGTACTGCTTTGTACGCCCGTTCGAGTAATTGAGGCGGCCCAATATAAATCATTTGTACATCTCTCACCCGGCGTGTCAATACCCGATAAAATAGCCTATGAGTTAAGTGTTGGACTTAAATATATGTTTCATCAGCGTCATCGAAAGGAGGTAATCCTTGAGGCATGGGAAGATTTTGAACGCCGCTTAAAGTGGCGAATCTTCTTTTCGTTTAAAGATGGCCCTGACCGTCCTTTTGATCCGGACTATGAGGTTAAGAAGCCAAAAAGTGATAAGCTTCCGTCTCTACCGCTATGGATTGAACGTGGCATCCAGAGGGGCAGGCGCTTCGTGTTAGACACGATCGCCAAAATCCCTCAGGACGTGAAGGTCGACGTACCAAGTAAAGCGCTCGCGCCTAAACCTTCTGCCATACTATCCTATCTGCAAGAACGCGACTATGTTGTAACTCTTACAGATAAAAACCTTGGGCTTGCGGTGTCTGAGCGCACCTGGATCATAGAACAAACTAAGAAAATGCTTTCGAATCCCATAGATTACACGCCAATCACAAAGCGTGAAGCAGATAGAATCTTAGATAAGAAACAAGCAGAAATTTCGGAAATAGCCCAGCTAGTGGAGCTGATACCGGAATTGTCCCAACTCGGACTCGATGACTTTCTGAGAAGCAAGTTCATCGACAAGAGCAAAGGCGAAGTACACGAATACCCACAGTTTTACGGTATCCCAAAGATACACAAGAAACCCCCTGGGTTCCGACCCATCGTCCCGTGTCACTCAGTCTTAATGGGCCCCGCTGCAAAATTTGTTTCAAAAGAACTTAAAGACTTAATTAAAGCCTCGCCAACCGTTATCCACGGTACCAAAGACTTGGTGTTAAAATTAAGCCGACTATCATTACCCGTTCCCCCGCACAACGAAACCTGGTTCTTCGTTACGGGCGACGTAGTAGCATTTTACCCGAATGTTCCACTTATGCAATGTGTAGACATTGTAGACCAAATGTGGCTCGACCACACTTACGGTGATAAAATGTTACAATACAGCTGGACCGATGCCGAGCATGGCGCCTACGAAGGAATAATAGGCATGCAGATGAGGGCGCACCATTCGGCGTTCAGACGAGCAATGATAGTGAGCAGCAGTGAGCTGGTTTGCCAATACGAAGGACAGCACTACCTTCAGAACAGAGGCCTCGCTATGGGCGTGGCAGAAGCACCGGATATGGCTAACTTATTCGGGTGTTACTTTGAAAACCGTGCACAAGTCCTCAGCCACCCGTCAATTGCTTTTTACGGGCGGTACATCGATGATTGTTTCGGAATAGTTCGGGCCAGAAATAGCGAAATGGCCCTTAAAATTCTGAACGACTTAATAAAATTCGATGGTTGTCAAATATTGTGGGAAGTCTCCGAATGGAAATGTAATTTCCTTGACGCTACGTTCTTTTTCGACGAAAACCGTAAGCTGCAATGGAAACCGTTCCGGAAAGAGAAAAACCACATGGAAAGAATTCCATGGATATCTGGTCACCCCCTCGACGTAAAGCGAGGCACCTTTATCGGTGAGATGTCACGGTTAGCAACGCTTAATAGCCTTTATCCGGGTTATATGGAGAGCATTCAGGGTCTGGTAGCCCTTTATGTAAAGCGTGGCTACCCGCAACAACTGGTTGCGAATTGGGTAAAGAAATACTTCGTCGAACGCTGGGAAAAGCGGCTGGCGGATAATGCCGCACGTCAGAAAACTGACGGCGAAAGTGAGGGCGTTCTCGTCTTAAAAACCCACTACAACACAGCATGGAACTACTTTTCCGCTACAGAACTTGGAGAACAAATACTAGGATATTGGAAGGAATGGTACTCACGTGCCGACCTTGGCCAAAATACCGGAATTGACGGGAACTGGCCGCGGCCGTCTCGGTTGATAGGTTCACTCGACGTCCGTCCGGAGCTGGCTAGTCCAGTTCCGGATGGTGCGGGGGGTGAAGTCTGGATCCCTGACATACGCAAAATCAATATCCTAAACCGTCGAATGATTGTGAGTCGCAAACGCACTCGCAACCTTTTCGACCTTACAAATCTTTGGAAAAAACTTGTTCTCCAAAAGCTAGATGAGAAAATCTCACGACCGCCAGAAGCAATGGCAGTCGACGTCGTCGAAGGCAGTTCGAAAGACTGGCACCCCTTCGGCGGCGAGTTCGGCGATCCAGCACTTTTAAGTGACGACGACGCAGATCTAGAGATAAATGATGCTATCGACGACATATTCGAACGCGCATATAACACCGACACCCATACACAGTACGTGTTGGATCACCGCGAGAACATTCATCGTCGCTCACCTAGCCCAGATAAACCACTGTTCTAGGCACCGAACAGGTGCCGATAAAGGTATTCGAACAGGTCTTCAGATTCGTGTCTGAGATACGTGTAAAACGCAATCCGGTTCCCCGCTGATGTAGTCGCGGGTCTAAGCGATCGTACGGCCGAAAGGCTAAGGGTTTCGCGGCAGGGTGTAAGCGATAACCAATGGGTTTCTGCCCGCCAACGGTATGCCGTCTGTATTGGGAGTAGATTGTTGACGCTATAATGGCGCTCGACGTTTACGTCCGTTGAAATAACCAAACAGCGAAACAAACCTGAGGTCGCTCCGCGGTACGATATGTCGACCTCTGGACCTACCCAAGTCGAACTCACTGACCTGTCGGCTCTTATTAGGTACCCCAAGGTACTCTTATTAGGCGCCAAGAACACGAAGTTTACAAGTTCTGTAACACCGATTAATGCTTAGGGACCCCACCGCCCCCCGGGGTCCCGCTAACCCTAACTCTAACCGTTAGTAACTTATTAGTATTTATAAGCATTAAAACGGACGCTAACTGGTAATGGCTTAGCTAACCCGAACCCTAAGCCCTAACCCGAACCCTAACCCTACCCTAACCCTAACGGTACGCCGTGCGACTTTTATCTTATTATGCTAAGGTCCCGGTCACGTGCTCGTGCGAAAGATATGCCTTAAGGGGTAAGGGTGATAAGATAAGATTACAGCGAGATTATCTTAAATCATCTAGATAAGCTTAAGCGCGCAACACGCTTAAGCGCTAGAGTAGGGTCACGGGAACTGTACCAGCGCTTAGTTGCTGATGAGTCATATGCCGGCCGCCGGACTTAACCGCATCAGTCAGCTCACCGGGCCGCCTACCGGCGGCGGCCCGGGTCCGATCTCGGACTTAAGCATTAGTCAACACAGGTTCGCCGATGATCCCGGCCTTAAGAACCTTGTCGCGTGTCCTCAATGGATAACCGAAATGAGCCCTGATGAGCCGTATATAAAGGCGAAATGGGGCGGGCTGCTGGTCTCCAGCAACCCCCATTGGCTTCATTTCGCCATACACTCTACAACAGTCGTCGCACACCTCGCTTCGCTCGGTGTGCTCCTCCTCCCTAACCCTAACCCTAACCCTAAGTACGCCCTTGTCGTGTGATCAATGGATTACCGAAATGAGCCCTGATGAGCCGTATAAAGGCGAAATGGGCTGGGTGGGGATTGATCCTCACCCCCATAGGCACATTTCGCCCTCACCACCGTCGCATCGTCGCAAACGCTCGCTTCGCTCGCGTTTGCTCCCCTCCCTAACCCTAGTGTTAGGCAGTCGACTTGCAGCCCCCGACTTCGGAACCTGTTCTGCATATGGACCCCACTGGTTCTACGCCCCAGCTCGACACTACAACGGCTGCCCAACTGCCTGATGACACCCCTGAGTGGATTGTAACAGCTAAGACATATCTCGATACGGTCAGCGACGATCCTCGGTGGAAGGACTGTGTCAGTCAATGGCTGGAATTCGAGAAGACCATGGGCTACCCCCGAGAGAACCAGGTGTGTCTTTTGAGCATTCATGCCTATCACTGTCTCTAAATGATCGTACATAGAGTCCTACTGCACGCCTTTCAGCAAAAAATCGTCCAATTCAAGTACGGCAGTGGCTACAAAACTGTCGCAACTACGATACGGTTCCTTCGCTCGGGAAGGTCACCGAATACGGTACTGTATGGCGGCTATGGTGGACCACCCTGCAGCCTGATGCTCGCCCAAGGACTGATTCCAACGGGCTGACTCGCAAGCGGCTTGCGCCTGACGCTTGGGAGCCCTTGAAGCGAGCGGGACCCAATGGACTTTTTATACCACTGATCTCGTTGGCATGGTGGGTGAAAGCCTCGGCCTCGGACAGTCTTGAGGTGGAGTCTGCATTTACGATGGTCGAGGACTTCGGTTGGGTTCTGTTGCAGCTTATTGGGGAGAGCAGCAAAGGCGGCGAGGGCGAAGATGGTGCTAGCAGTGAGCGTCCGAAGAAACGTCCCAAGGTGGCAACCGCTGGTCCACTTCGCAGGAGTGCTCGTGCTCGTAAGTAGGTAGTGTCGATCATCTCTCTGGTTTTGCCCTATTTCCTCGTAGATTACAGAAGTAGTACCATATTGTAGATCACTTCAATCGTGATATTTCGTATCATAACGCTCGCAATGCCAATCCGGATCCCATACCAAGATTGAATTTCCATCGACTGATCACATTGTACATACAAGACTTCCGTACTGTAAGCAATACAAAACATGCTATATCTACGTGCTCAAATGGGAGCCCAAATGTACTGAAAATGCGTAGGACAGCAGGAACGCCGATAACACAGAGGGCGACGCATCGTTACTGTGAAGGCGAGGTCGCGGGAGAGGAATGACGAACCTGTTAACAAGCCGGGAGGTCAATATGACGGAGCACAGGGGGCGCGACTGTGAAAAAGATGCCGCGGGCGGGGAATGACGAACCTGTCTAGAAGCCTGGAGGTCAGTAAAACAGAGCGGGCGGCGGCACCCTTGTGAAAATGAGGCCGCGAGGGGGTAATGACGAGCTTGTCTAGAAGCCGGGGGGTCAGTAAGACACAGCGGGCGGTCGCGCCGCTGTCAAAACGAAGCCGCGGCGGCATAGCGACGTACCTATCTTGTAGTCCAGAGGTCAGTAAGACACAGCGGGTGGCCGCGCCGCTGTTAAAACGAGGCCGCGAGGGGGGAATGACGAGCTTGTCTAGAAGCCGGGGGTCAGTAAGACACAGCGGGCGGCCGCGCCGCTGTCAAAACGAAGCCGCGGCGGCATAGCGACGCACCTATCTTGTAGTCCAGAGGTCAGTAAGACAGAGCGGGAGGCGCCGCCGCCCTTTGAAAACGAGGCCGCGGACAGAGAATGACAAGTTTGTCGAGAAGCCGGGAGGTCAACAAAACAGAGCCGGAGGCGCTTAGAAGGCTGTTCAAAATGGTCGCGAGAAATGATTCATAAGCCTGTTAATGAGCCGTGACGTGCGAAAAATAGAGATTGTCATTCGAGGCAACGGTGCTATGATGGTTCTGTCGAACGTCGTCTGTATTAGGTTAGTAGTGGTAATGAAACATGTCGCGAAGAATTACACAATGGGTCATCGACGAAGGCGGGGGATTGTATGACAGGGCTGGTACCTACTAGTGATTGAAGGGGGATTGAAGGGAGGGGCAGGGAGGATTAAAGGATATAGGGAACGTACTCGATATAGGCTTGCAGCCAATCGCCGAGTGCTGCGGCGAGCTGTTTCACCACGGGATCCTGTACCGCCAGAAGCTCGTCCTCTGCAACACCGAATACGTTCGGTTCAGACTGGGGGATAGGCTCTGGCGGGAGCTCGTTCAGCTGCGTGACGATCCAGACGCGCGCGGCCTCCTCGTCGCGCTTGACTTCTGCGCTGGACGCATCACACAGGAGCGCATGAAGCGCGTGGAACAGTGCGCGGAGTTTTGGCAGCGGGAGCTTCCTAGCACGAGCGTCAGCGATCGAAGCTTGGGGGAAGGAGGGCACCAGGGGCCACGCACCTTACAGCCATACACACGTAGCGCACCTGACTGCCTACGCGCCCGCGCAGGACGGCACTGAAAGCCTCAAGGCCGTTCAGCCTGCTACTACCACCACTCTCGGTGCTCTTCGCGTGACTCGCTGGAGCATCACCCAGGGGGATGCGCTCAGCGAGGCTGCCCACGGCAAAAGCGACGCTTAGGGTTAGAACACAGGGTCAGTTTGAGCGCCTGGGGCAGCGCGATTCCAAAGGGGACGGCATTGAACGGTGGCGGTGGGTGGGGATGAGGGCTGGAGAGAGACGAGGGCAGGAGAGGGACGAGGGCAGGAGAGGGACGAGGGCAGGAGAGGGACGTCCCCTTCCGCGCGTCGTGTTCCGCGTCATCGCACGATCGACATGCGGTATTGCTGAGCACTAGGCAGACCTGATATGGTGCGAGGGGACAGTGATGACGACAGGGGCGAGCGGGAATGCAGCCGTTTGCGACTTGGAAAGCTGGATCTGTGTTTGCATGCGTAGCCGCAGACGACGTTAAAACTTGGATGCGTTCGAGCTTGGCCCTTCGAGTCGAAAGCGGCGCAAGCTAGACTGTTTGGGGGGATGGGCGGGCCTGGCTGGAGCACAGTACGTCAGTAGACGTTTTAAAGGAGGGGCGAAGCAGTGAGGCGAAGGTAGCATTCACCCTCTGCTCTCCGACAAGTCGACTCAGCCCGGTCCCAGTCGTCCTGAGCTCCAACGGAAACGGTACTGTATAAGACCGTGCACATAGTTAGATTAGTGGGTGAGCGCTTTTGCGGACACAGTGGTTCTATGGGCATGCTCGCCTGTCTCAGACGGTGTCAAGCCCCTCGGCCCGATCCCGGGTTCTCGACGTACTTGCCGTTCTTGTAGCGACCGAAAAAGTCACATTGACGGCAAGTGCGCTATCCCTGCGCATTTGTTGGGGAAAGCTGCCGAGCGACGACGGACCAGGAATCACGTTGCCCGTGGGGCCTAAGATTGCGGTCACAATCGCGATGCGAGCAAAATTTACAAGGCACGTACCGAGGATGAGAATGCTGCCGTTGGCGCTCATTGCTGGCCCAGCGACAAACAGCTTGCTCTTCCTCACTAGTGCACCGGTCTACACCTTGCCTATGACCACCAGCGGGCCTGGGGGTGGGGGGGTTGCCACCACCCCCGCCGCATGCACGCTGGGCCGACGAGTTGAGTTAGTCGCCGGAATGCTCGCTTCGCGACAGCGAGCGGTGGCGCAAGGATGAAGGCCGGCCGAGGTGCTGCGCGGGGTGCGCTGCCCAGACGTGGCCATACCCGTCGTCGCCCGTGTAATCGTCCATGGGCGTCATCGTCGCCTCCAGTAGCATTTCGTCGATGCTCGTTGAGCTCGCCCGCGACCGGGACCGGCGACTGGTGAACGTGATCGCGATCCCACGAGGTCGACCACCCCCCGGCGATGTCGGTGCTAATGGGGGTACGCTGCAGCGCGGTAGTGGGCAGCAGACGGGTCATCGTGGCCGGTATGGTGGTTGTAGCTCTGGTATGCGTGCGGGCAGAGTGGCAGCATGGTGGGCCGCGAGCGACGGCGGGTGGTCCATGCCGTTCGTCAGGTACACCAGGTGCAGCTACTTCGAGGGCTGCGGCTGAGCTCAGTAAGTTAACGATCACACGGGACGTGCGAGCGACTTACCGACAGGCTATAGCTATCGCGACCGCGGTCAGCGTCACGATCGCTGCGTGGGCTGTGGCGCACCCGGCCCGCTCAACGCCTCGTTGCAGGCCCCACCGATGCTGTCGACGGGGCCGGACCCGGCTCCAGCTTGCGCTCGGTGGCGGGGGAGCGGGACAGACGGAAACGGCTCTGACGACGCGGGAAGGCGGCCATGGACGGATGGCTGGGAGCGAGACGACGGCAGGGGCGGCAGCCGCATGCCTTGCTGTAGCAGTGCAATCGGGAGGTGGACGGTGTTTTGGGAGGGCATTGAGCTGACGGGCACGAGGAGGCCGCCCGCCTTGTGGACAACGCGGGAGAACTGCGAGCGGTCGACGGCGTTGCAGAGCTCGATCTGGGCGAGAGAGCGGCCAAGCTCGAGTCAGGACTCCCAGTGTAGCATGCGGAGGCGGGCCTCCACCTCGTCGCACGCCTGTTCTGCGCTGTTCTCGGCGTCGAGGATGGCCATACGTACGGCATCGGGCAGCTGGGGCTTGGACGACGGGCCGCGGGGAGGAAATTGGGGTAGGGACTGGAAGGTGGCGAGGAGGCGTTCAATCTTGTCTGTGCAGCGCGCGACGCGCGAGCGAGGCCTTAAGGGGCCCGGCCTCCTGGAGGCTCTTCGTGAGGGGGCCGGGGAGCTGGGTGGGGGAGCTGGAGGCGGAAGGCAGGCTGTTGGACTGCGCGACGGGTTCGTCCATCATCCGCAGATGTTCCACGATAGACCGTATATTGCGCAGGTGTGCCGCGCATAGATTATTTGTATCGTTGAGGCAGGTATACCGCTTAATACGCCTCCCGTCAGCGCCCATCCATCCGCATCTCACTCAGCGGCTGACCTACCCTTGTCCGCTTCTTGTTGCAAGTCGGTCCTATGCCGCCGCCACGCACAAATGTATGCCGTCTCCCCGTTTTTACTCAAATGACAGCGTGTCTGACGCGTCAACGTCGTCCGCGGTCCCCATCAGCACGACCAGATATAGTGTTCGTGCCGAGTACCTCGACATCCCGGGAGCCGCATCCGCGAAACCAAGAGCATTGGTTCCGGGAGTTCTTGGGGCCCAATGAGGCTTCGTCCGACGTCCAAGGTGGTCCGTAGGCAGGAGGCAGGAGGTTGCGCGGCTTGTGACACCGCGGTTCGTCAAGATCAGGGAGCAGGAGCGCAGGTTTCGGATGCAAACTTGCCATGCAGGTATCGGGAATGCTGTCGCCGACGTTGAATCGTGTTCAAGTTGAGCGCGCGGCGCCTTGTGTGAGTCAGGTGCGGCGAATCAGCAAGGCCGGAGCGTATGATGATTGTGCCACTTGATTAGCGTGATGTCGAGTAGACTTGTACCCGCTGGACTCCGTGGAGAGTAGCTTGTAGTATCATAGTGACGGCGGAGACTGTTGTCGACAATACTCAGCGCCAAAGCCCATAGACGTCTATAGTACTGCGTGGTAATTTGAGTGATTACGTAAGCCCGTCGGTCGTATTTACGTGCTTCTACGAGACCGTGAACTACATTATAACCGCCGCCCTCACCATGTTCCCATCTGGACGAATGCGCGAATGGGTGTTCTACGCCGTCCTGGGGATGATAGCGGATACTGTAGACACCATACTTACGATCATAAGGCCGCTAAAGAGGCCTCAAATAAGTCTTACTGTAAGTAGCCCTTTTCAGTGGCCCCCAGGAAAAGTGCCATTTATATCCGACATACACTCATCTTATTGCCTAGCCATCGGATATTGACCACTTGAGCGACGAAGAGCTCCTCGAGCTCGGGAAAACCGCTCCCCGACTGCACCCGGACGCCAACGTCAAAAAACTATCGTCTGGCACAGTCGCAAAGCCGTCGCAGGACAGAGACGAAGAGGCAACAAACCCCTCAGAAGCCAACGCTCTCAACCTCGTCTTCGCGTCAACTACAGTACCCGTCCCGCGTATTCGCCGCGTCGTCAAGCGCCAATGGGACTTTCTTATCGTCATGGACTATATCGAGGGTCCTACGCTCGCCCGGCTCTGGCCCACGCTGTCTACGTGGCGCAAACTCCTCGCCGCATTCATCCTGCGGCGCTACATCCGCCAGCTCCGTCGCTGCCTCAAAGCGCCAGCTGAGGCATCGCCGGGCCCGCTGTGCGCAGATGGATCCGCACGAATCTGCGAGTCGCCTGTGTTCGGGCAGGTGCAGTCGGATCGCGGGCCGTTTGCATCCTATGCAGAGCTGTCCGCGTTCTTCAATGAACGGCACCGCATGGCGCTCGACATCAAGAACGTGTCTCAGGACGACCCTGCGCGGGCGGACCTATTCGATGACTCCGAGCCACTTGTCCTAACCCACCAGGATATCAACCTGCGGAACGTCGTTGTCGATAAGGAGGGCCTTCTGTGGCTTATCGACTGGGCGTGGGCGGGCTACTACCCAGTTTGGTTCGAGTATGCGGCCATGCAGAGGCAGAGCAGGGATCCGGTCATCAGTGGGACCGACGACAAGCTCTGGAAGGCAATGATTCCTTTCATCTGTGGTCCATATTTCAAGCAGGATAGGTGGCTGATGAGAATGGGGCTAGCGTTGTACTACGTATAAGTAAACAAGCTCGACTGATACTCGAGAGGTCATACATATACACGGATACAACTGCACATGCCATTGGGTGCAGTACATGGACGGGCCATATAGGGGAGCCCGGAGGATCAGCCTTGGTCTAAGGCTTCTGTGTGGGTGCATGCGGAGGATGAATGCAAGCGACTTTGTTGTATCTGCGAGATACCTGAGTCGGATTTCTGGGCGCAGGGGGTGACTGTACCCACGGAACGACCGAGGCGGCGCGTTATTCCAGCGTTATTCCGGCGCCTGTATTCACCGTCAACGTTGTGTTTGTACTTATTTGTAATACGATTGAGTTTTTTCGACGGTCGCACTAGTACTTGTTTTGCCTCAGAGCCATCTATAAAGTACTTTTCCGCGCAGTCAAGCGTAGTCTACATTGCTGAGCATGATGTGAAAAAATAAAAGGTCGATCCAATACAATCGTGTATCCACGAAGCGACCGCGGATACGGCCTCATACAATGACGGTTCTCCGAGCCACTCCCGCCAGTGTTTCAGTAACGGGGTTCGAAGGAACCCGCGAGGAAACCCACATATCCAGCAGTGAACCAACGAACGGACGTCGAGTCGAATCCATCCAACAGTCTATTACATACGGATCTAGTACATATAACACCAACCTACAACACCCAGAAATCGGCCCGAGCCAACTCGTATAGTATACCGTATCGTGCGCACGTAGGTTACACCCGCTCGCCCTCACGTTCGGCCTTCTCCGGGTCCGACATGGCCGCACGCTCACCGGACGCTGCGGCGCCGCCGATGGGCACGACGCGCTCGCCCTTGAGGTCCGCGGCGTCGACGGAGTTCTGGCGGTCGCCGAGGTACCAGTTCGGCATGCCGAGGGAGAGGAGGACAGGGACGACGGAGAGGACGGTCGCGGCGATGAGCATGTCGCGCATCATCGCACCGTACGCTGGATAATGCCAGTGATGAGTCGAACGCGGAGACGTACCTACGATGACACCCTGGCGAATGGAGCTGTTGTACGGGAGTGCGATGACGCTCGTGATGCTGCCGAACAGCTGTGCGCGCTCGGTCACGTTAAGGGTCGGGAGACGCTTCTCGAGATTCTTGGGCATTGTGTTGGTCCAGATCGCGCCGGCTGTCCGTCTTGCCATCCTCGGCCTGAGGATGGCAAGACGGACCACGTTGAGCTGCTAGGCATACAGCCAAATGCGACGGAGAACCGGCGTGCGGACCTTGGGCGTGAGGCTTCCACTTGGCGGAGGCACATCAACGAGACTGAGCTTCTTGGCCTTACGCTCGGTCCAGAAGAGGGCGACGATGAGGAGTGAGAGCAATGCGGAGATGAGGATCGCAAACAAGTCATCTGTGAAGCGCCAGTTATCAAGAACCAAGAAAAGGGGGGAGGCTACAGCCATAGTACTAGTGCCCAGATCGAGTGCTCCAGCATGGAAGTGGAGACGTCTGAGCGATGAACGCGTTGATGATGAAGGAAGCGGAGATGAGGGAGGAGACAGGACTACGCCATTTGGAGGTAATGTGGGCGATGACAATCTGGGTTAGCAATTGCAGCCCGCTGCAGAATAACTTTGAGCGCGTGCGCGTCTTGTCCAGCATAGGGGAAACGTACTGTATGCGCGCGTTTTCGACCCACAGGGGGACTTCAAGTGATGGACGACCAAAAGCAAAGCATGCATCGATGTAGGACGCGCCACGAGAAGAGACGTCGGCGACGTCAACTTTCTACATGCGACTGTTCGAAAAGGTCGGTATATGCGGACATGACCAGAGTGAAGAACGCACTGATGGTGGTGGGAGTTGCATACTTGTATACATGATACTGAGCGAGTCGTTGCATACGCGGGCCGGAGGACGGGCCGAGTGGCCGGCTATGCTGTGGCGCAGGCCCGCGTTCCCGCTCGACGCCCGTGTCCTCCATCCACCATCTCTCCTTCGATCCACGTTCACTCGACCATTCACGTCTTCTACGACATGTCGACAATTGCATTGGGCTCCCCGCAAGAAACTGCCGCTTACCTTCGGACGCTTCCCGCCATCCGAGAACGCTGCGGACGCGTCCATGCCCTCGCACAGAACGGTGCGCTCCAGTACTTCGACTACCACCCCGACAAGGAGCACGACGCCGCCGCTTTCTGCGTAGACATCATAAAAGTAAGCCGCTCATTCTCTATCATTTTTGGATAACTCAATCAGCTGTTTTCTTACCCAGCGTGACTTTGGCACAGACTTCGCGGCGGTCAGCACTTCTCCCTCGTAATCGCGCCCTCGCCCTCGACCTTATCTCTCTATCCTCCACAGATCCGCCCATGGCCGGTGGAGGCACCTCGACGCCGGACGTCCCCGTGTATATCCCCTTATGGAGCAATGGAAAGCATCTCCCAACCCGCCCGACGACAAGGAAGTCACCCGCCGTCTCGTCGATCTCTTCCTCGTCTCCGTCCTCCTCGATGCTGGCGCCGGAAGCGCGTGGTCTTACACAGAAAACAATTCTGGCAAGACGTTCTCGCGCTCCGAGGGCCTCGGCGTCGCGAGCATCGCCATGTTCGAACAAGGCTTTTTCTCGGGGGACAGCAGCAACCCCCACCAGGTCGACGGTACGTTGCGTACGCCTATCATCTCTTAACATCTTACTAACAAGCGCGACACAGCTGAAGGTCTGGCTCGCATCACTGTGTCCAAGGTCGCGTCGGCCATGCAAGTATCCGACACGAACCCTATGGTCGGTCTCGAAGGTCGCACGTCCCTCCTCGCGAACCTCAGCAAAGCCCTCAAGGCGAACACGACGTACTTTGGGGACTCTGCCCGTCCGGGAAATCTCGTAGGTGTGTCTGGAGCATTAGTTTTGCTCATGTATGCATCTTGCGCTGACTCCTCACGCTCCATGTAGATTTCCTCGAGGTCGATGCGATCTCAGATGCCAACGGCGTGCGGCGGGTGCATATCTTTGCGCTGTGGACGGCACTCATAGATGGCCTCGCGCCGATCTGGCCTGCAACGCGCACCTCTCTCGGAGGCGTTTCCCTCGGAGATGTGTGGCCATGCGATGCGCTGAAGGCGCACGCCGCCTCCTCCGCACCAGAGGGTGATGAGCTCGTCCCCTTCCACAAGCTGACCGGCTGGACGACGTACAGCCTTGTCGAGCCAATTGAGAAGGTTCTCGGGTGGAAGTTCGAGGGGCTGGAGCACATGACAGGCTTGCCGGAGTATAGGAACGGTGCGTACTCTACAGTGCTGTGATTCGTGGGGGACATGTCTAACATTCATATTAGGGGGTCTACTCGTCGACCTCGGCGTGCTATCTCTGCGCCCCGGCGCGATCCCGGCGTCGTTCTTCCCCAACGCGGAGACTAGCATCCCCAGGCTCCCGCCGTCTCACCCCGCCATCATCGAGTGGAGAGCGATGACAGTCATTGAGCTGTAAGCCGCCGCCTCCGCTCGCCTTCGCACACGCTGACACCTTTGCCTTGTAGGGATAGGATTGCGGACGAAATCCGTAAGCAACTCGGGCTGACGCGAGGGGAGCTCTCTCTTGCGCAGGTGCTCGAGAGCGCAACATGGAAGGGTGGGCGCGAGATCGCGAAGCAGAAGCGGCCTGCAACGGGGGGGCCGCCTATCGACATCGAGAGCGACGGCACAGTTTTTTGAGGGGCCGATCTCCAGATCTCGCGCTGTAATATCTTGGATGAGTATGCATTCACATACAGCGGCTGAAAATTCGCCAATTGTACCAGTAAGACGGGAATTCCAAAGTCATGAGTGCGTAGATAATACACGGTATAGTAATATCAGAGCAAGGATCCGACACGACGACATTCGAAACACAGAACTATCTAATGGTGCCTTAGCTCGCGCGCGAGACGCAAGGTCAACACGAACGCAACGGCCGCAGAGAGCCCGCCCAACCTACCAATACATACGACGGGTTAGTGAATGTGCCTCGAGAAATGCCCGAAATAGCACTTGCCTGTAAATTATGGCGTATGAGTTCGGTCCCCCACCTTGTGCAAGAGCCTCTGCACGCGCCCCGATCCCTGATCCCGCAGAATCCGTCGTATTGCTCGCCAACGACGAGCCGTCCTCCGCGCCAGGGGCGGTCTTTACCGGGTCGAGGAAAAAGAAGATGAGCGACGCCAAACCAGTCATAATGAATTGCGGAATGACGATAAAGATATTGTGTATCCCCTGCAAGACCAAACGACGCGGTCAGCGCGGACTGCGTGCGCAACAGAATCAGAGGGACTTACGATGATGATGCCCGCTTTGGCAGCGAGCCCATGGCGCGATTTAGCGGCATCTCCGTCTTCGTCGCCGCGGAGCGTTTCATCGTCCGACGCCGCGAGCGAGTGCACGTCGAGATGGCTCGTGCGCGCCGCAAAATTGTTGAGCAGAATACCTTCGCCCTCGCCTACACCCGCCCGGATGCCCGCCCGCGCGGCCTGTCGCGAGGTCGGACGGTTCGTGTGCTCCTCTCCTTCGTCCTCGTCCATCGACGCATTTGACGAGAACGACTGTACGTCCTCCTCGAGGGAGCGGGCGCGATCTTTGCGTGTGTCCTCCCGGTCACCGTCTTCATCCTCGTCGTCGTCACAAACGAGGAACTGCCGCTCGTGCGCGTCCCCGGCGAGCGTGACGTCCCCCGATAACCGGCGCGTGCGCGTGTCGTGCAGGATGATCGAGTTCGCGTCCTCGTTTCCGGGCGCGTCTTCCGTGAGGATCGCTTCGGCGAGCTGGAGGATGCATCGACGTAAGTGCATGCGGCGGCAGCAGGATCAGCGGAACGCACGAGGGAAAAGGGCGCCCATTGTGTGATGGACCACGCGAAGCCAGTAAGGGTGGTGAAAAAGGTCGCGCCCCCTACGGTTGAATAGAAGCTATAAAAATCGTCAGTCTACGCGCGGGGACGTGAAGCTCGAGTACTTACAACGTCGCAAACATGCATATGGCAAACAACAGATGGCCCGTCGCCCAGAGCGTGGCTAGGCTGACCTTGAGCCGTTCGTATATTCGGGCCCACGCGCTCTTGTGCGCCTGGAGGAGCCGGCGCTCGAGCCCGCGGCGGCTACGTGCGGACTCGGCGACGAAGAAGGGGAGGAGGATGTTGGCGGTCAAGCTGAGCAAGGACTGGTAGAAGAGTGCACGCGTGCCGAGACGAGTTGCTTCGGCATCAAGCGCGGGGTCATCCGAAGGCAATGAAGATGCACGTTTGTGGAGGTCGCCTATAAAAGCGGTCGTGTAGAAGAGGACGGGGAACCAGCCGATCCAGGAGCTGCGGGAGATGAGGTAGGCCGAGTCTCAGGACGAACCAATACTTACAAGAACTGGATCATACACTTTATTCGCACGGTCAGAGATATGTTCAGCGCGGCGGCAGAACGTACGTACTATTTGTTGGATGACTGGCGGCAGAGTTCGCGCGTTGTCCCAAATCTCGCGGAGTTCTCGGAGGAAGCTTTTGCTTGCACCTCTGCCCATGCCGTCAGGCTTGCGCGCGCATAATAGGAAATACAACAAAATCATACCTTGTAGCCACGACGACCTTCTCTTTGGTACAGAAGGAGGTGATGCCATGAGTTACGAGGAGTAGGAAGGAGCCGACGACGGCGAGCACTTGCAGCTCGGTGTCGCCTATGAAGGGAAAGACAGCAGTCATGTCGACGTTACCTCTGGTTGGGGCTGGTCAAGGAAGCCGAGGAAAGGCCGTTGTGTGCACGTACATGAAGTAGCCGGCGACACTTCCGACGCCCAGCATGCGGGCTGCCCAGGCGTTTGCGTCGGCTTGGTCGGACGGGGGGAGGGTGTCGACTATTAGAGCGCGGTCTACGGCTTGGACTGTTAAAGGATGACGTATATGCGCCGATTAGTAGGCAAAACGAGGGCCGCGGTCGCAACGAACCTGCGTTGATGGAGAAGTCGATGACGAACAGGGCTAGAATTGCTAGCCATATAGTAAGTACATCGTTCTAGGTGAGCGGTAAAAGTTGAAGTGAGCGCATTGGAGTGGAGCAGGGAGGAAAACGTACGGCTGAAGAAGGGCCAGGGAGGAAGATGGAAGCGAAGGGGCGGGTGAAGCCTAGAAGGAGCATAGCGCAGGTGCATATGAGGGCGCCGAAGAGCATGTAGGGTCTCCTCCGTCCGAAGCGGGATTTTGAGTTGTCGGCGAGGACGCCTAGCAGAGATTGGAGGCGAGGACAGCAGCGGGGCCAGAGGGAGACGTACCGATGAGGGGTTGGACGACGAGGCCAGAGATGGGGCCGGCGAGAAAAACTATCGCGACCGCGGCCTTTGATAGACCGAGAGAGAGCAGGTAGGGCGTGCCTTGAGATGAGGAGAGAGTCGATGACTTTGGCGAAGAGAGCTCTGGGGAGGTGAAACCTACCGTACGACATCTCCACCGACCAGAAGACCTGGACGCCAAGGAGGCCTATCGTGATCGCGGGGAGCTGCGCCCATCGTGGGCCGAGGATCCTTGCGATGCCAGCGAGTTGTGCGCCGTGGTCGCCGCCGTCCTCCGCGAGGGGAATGGCGGAGAAGCCGGTCATGGCGTCATGAACTCGAGATGGTCGTGACAACAAGCTGCTCCAGACCCAAGTGGTTCGCCTAGACAGATATGCTTGTGGAGTAGCCTGAACCTGCCGGAGAGTAGCTAGCTGGTCAGAACGCGCGGCGAAGAGACAAGCGGTCGCGGTCGTGGTCGTGGTCGTTGCCCAAGTTCGTGCAGCCCGCCGTGCGCCGTGGCGGTGGCCACTGCTGGCGGCAGAGCCGGACCGCAGCGGATGACGTTCTCGGGGTCGCTTCCTGGACCCCGGACAGTCTGGGGTAATTTCGGGCGGGCCGTGGACCGGGGCTCTGCGCGTGATATTGGGTGGAGAGCGAATGACGAGGGCCGGATTCTTGAGCGGCACATTTATTGCGCGACCTCCCTCGAGTTGACTTCGGTCTTGCCCACTCGCAGCGCTTTATAATTACTTTGCTTTTGCTTTCTCTCTCGCCTCTGCTCGTGCTCGTCTGCTTCAAGTCGCCCATGCTCTCGCGCTGTCGAGCCCGACCGACCCGCCTTGTGCGCTCGCTGCACACAACGTCCCCCCGCAAACGCGACCTCTTCGACCACAGCAATGTCGACCGCCCAACCGACGACGTCGACGTTTGCATCGTCGGCGCAGGCCCCGCAGGTCTTAGCGCAGCCATCCGCCTCAAGCAGCTCGAGCAACAGAACGGCCGCGAGATACGCGTAGTCGTCCTCGAGAAGGGCGCAGAAGTAGGCATGTCCACCCCCGTTCGAACGGTTCCCCCACACCACTTCCACCACTAACCTCGCCCTCTCTCCCCCGACAGGCTCACACATCCTCTCGGGCGCAGTCATCGAACCCCGCGCCCTCAACGAACTCATCCCAGATTGGAAGGACCGCGACGGCCATCCGCTCACTCAACCCACCACTTCTACCCAGATGCGCCTCTTTACTCCCAAATACTCCCTCCGCATCCCCCAACCCCCACAAATGGCCAAGATGGGCACATACGTCGTCTCCCTCTCTCGCGTCACAGCCTGGCTCGGCTCCATTGCAGAAGAGTTGGGCGTAGAGGTCTACCCTGGCTTCGCTGGTAAGTCCGTTCCCTCGCCGGCCTATTCACTCGACCACACACACCCCGTCCGTATCCCGTCCATCTCTACCACGTACCCGCCCTTGGTCATGAGACGGCGATCTGGCGGTTAATCCGGGCTCTCACTACCGGGCCTTCTTGCACTCTACCGGTAAGCCGGTCGATAGTCACTCCGGCACATCAAATACCTGCTCGGCCACCAGGACTGAATGCCTCCCTTCTGTATCCTTACTCCCAGTCCGTGCGGAGTTCCGCCTTGCTCTTTGGCGCCAGAGCCGTTACAACTCGCATCATGTCACTCACTCGCTGATCCCCTCCAGGTGCCGGTCTGGTATACAGCGAGGACGGCCGCTCCGTCCTCGGCGTACGAACTAACGAAGTAGGCCTTGACCGACAGGGACGCATGAAGGACACCTTCGAGCCTGGAATGGAGTTCCGTGCGCGCGTGACCCTCCTCGCCGAAGGCGCACACGGCTCTCTCTCCAAAGAGGCCATTCGCCGTTTCAAACTGCGCGACGGCCGCGACCCACAGACGTACGGGCTCGGGCTCAAGGAAGTCTGGCGCGTCGACCCCGCAAAACACGAGCCCGGCAAGGTCGTCCACTCTATGGGCTGGCCGCTCGACATCCACACGTATGGTGGCGGGTGGACGTACCATATGGCGGACGGGCTCGTCACGCTCGGTCTCGTCGTTGGACTCGATTACTCAAATCCGTACCTCAGCCCATATCGCGAACTACAAGCACGTCGCCCGTCCCTGTCTTCTCTCTAGTGTATGCGCGTGCTGACGTTTTCGCAGCGAATGAAACACCATCCTTACTTCCGCGACCTACTTTCGGGTGACGCAACACGAATAGCTTACGGGGCGCGCGTTCTCAACGAAGGAGGCCTACAGTCGGTCCCAAAGCTCAACTTTCCTGGCGGCGCGCTCATCGGCTGTTCTGCCGGCTTCGTCAACGTCGCCAAGATCAAGGGCACGCACAACGCGATGAAGAGCGGCATGCTCGCCGCTGAAGCCGCCTTCGACTCTATCGCCTCCCAAACCTCGGACTCACCTTCTCCAGACGATCCGGCAGACATGAGCGCGTACGACACCGCGCTTCACAAGAGCTGGGTGCACTCCGACCTTCATGAAGTCCGCAACGTCCGTCCGTCGTTCAACACGCCCCTCGGCGTGCTCGGCGGCGTCGTCTACTCTGGCATCGACACCCTGCTCCTCCGCGGGCGCACCCCTTGGACGTTCCGGAACACGAGCGGTAGGAGCGATGCGGCTCACACACGCCGCGCGAGCGAGTGTACGCCAATCGCGTATCCGCCGTTTGAACCGCCGCTCTCGACGGACATCCTGACGAGCGTCGCGCTCACGGGCACGAACCACGCCGAGGACCAGCCCGTTCATCTGCGCGTGCGCCAGTACCTTCCAGCGGGCGAGGATGCCGGCGCGGAGGGCACAGAGTCCGCGAAGGGGCTCGCTACCGAGCGGTGGGTCGAGGACGCCGCCGTCCGGCGGGAGCATGTGCATGTGAACGTGGAGGAGTACGCGGGGCTGCTTGGGCGCGGGTGCCCAGCGCAGGTATACGAGTATGTTGATGCAGAGGACGCGGGCGCGGAGGAGGCGAAGGAGGGCGAGATCGAGGTCGAGAAGGTGGGATGGGGTGGGAAGCGGCTCGTGATCAACTCGCAGAACTGCATTCATTGCAAGTTCTGCGATGTCAAGGTGCCGACGCAAGACATTACGTGGACGGTGCCCGAGGGCGGTGGCGGCCCGAAGTATAGTGAGTGTCTTGCCGAGTTTTACGGCTCGGGGGGCACGTTTAGCTTACTGTTCTTTCAGCGATCACGTAGAGCGTCTGCCCGTCCAGAGGCATTTACCGTGGACTCGATAGCCTATGCAAGAACTTGTACATACAGTATTTGGGTGATTTGGAAGTATGCGAAACGTACAATCCGCCCTTCCCACCGCGGGCAGCCAAGAACCCCTCCGCCGCGCATCGCACTTCCCAGGCCAGTCATTGCGTTGGATGTGTCTTGGGCATGCATATGCGAGTACGCGTTCAAGCCGGCCAATCTGCTTGGGGTAGTGTAGTTCAGACGGCGCAAAAGTATCGATGTACTGACACGTTAGGCGACAAGGCGCCCACGGTACTCCTGTAGGCTCTGCCAGGTCGTATCCGATTTCTCTTGGTTGTATACGTTCGAGCGGCGTACCAGATGGTACTCATCAATGCAAAATGTGTCAAAGTCTCGTATAGTATGAAGGGTGGGTCAGATTGGGGGACTCGAGGATATAGGGCATAAAGGTTCATAGCGCGAAGCAGCTTCGCGCTCTCCATCTGTAGTCGACGCATCCTCGGGCATAAATGCTTCGAATCCAGAGCGACGCCATGTCCGGAGATCTATGGCCATCCACAAACGACCAAGCACTCCAGGGTAGACTTCAGGCGTACGATGAGTTCGACGGGGTCGTATCCGGGTAATTCGCTTGAGAAGCCGGATCGTCATTAAAGCGTGTGAAGTTGACGTGGACATCCACGCATAGAGTCCGAGCGCGCGAAGACCGTACTTGCCAATGCGCGCGTTTCATTTGGAGCCTCTGAATAGACGTGAGAGCCGCAAGAAATATCAAACACTACACGGATGGGGACATTGCGAGGCTTCACGACTATGTCCACCCAACGAGGGCCCTCTCGGCATCAGCCGCGATATTAATGCATTATCCGGGTATAAAGGAATGGTATACGCTTTGAAAAGCCGCGTATATGGCTTTCAAAAGAATGGACACACAGTGACATCTCCACACTCACGCTCACTGCTTGGCGTAGATCCAGCCGAGCTGATCCACCTCGTCCCCATCCTGGCCGTACGCGCCGACGATGCCAAACCCATCTGGAGCGGTCGCCGTCGCGCAGCTGTCGGTCGTCTTGCCTGCAGCGAGCGTGCGACCTGCACTGGTCGTGAGGCTCGCGTAGAAGTTGCGTGTGTCGCCCTTGTACTTGTCCCAGCAGAGCGTTGCGGAGACGAGCCGTTCGCCCGCGGCGAGCGTCAGCGTGGTCGCGTCCCCGCCCGTACCGCCGTGAGTGAGGACGGCGCCGGAGGTGAGTGTGAAGGAGACGGCGTCGAGGCGGTTCGCGCCGCGCAACGTGATCGACGCGACCTTGGGTGCAGACGGGAGCGAGGGGAGATCGTTGAAGTAGGTTCTGTGGGCGGGTGCGGTGTGAGGACGGCATGAGGACGATGGCGTGTGAGGGGAGGGCTTACCCGTGGGGACCGCCGTAGAGGTCGCTCTGGCGGAGGTCGGAGGCGAGCGACCACGTAAACTCGACGCGCGCGGGATTGTGGTCCGTGAGCACAGTCTGATTCGAAGAGAGGAAGCGAGCGGTATCGTAGAAGAAACCGGTTGACGACAAGTTGATGAGATTTGAGCCGCGGAAGCTGTGAAGCAAGAGAAATCAGTATATAGACGATCCGTAAGCCGCACGCAGGAACCCACAAGACTTTGTCGACAGTCTCGCATGAGATGTTGGCCGGCACAGCGTTGGCGGGGCAGAGGATGGCATCGGCCCCGGCGGCGGGGGGAGAGCCATTGCGGGCGTGCTTGACCCAGGCGTCAGTGAGGCCCTGCTGTGAGACGAGGTTTCGGATGCCGGTGTCTACTGCGCGGGTGTAGCGCGAGTTGGTGTCTCCGAAGACAAGGACGGCATTGCCGGCAGAGTTGGCAGACAGGAAGTCGTTGACCTGCTGGATGTTGGCGCTGCGGGCGACGTTGTCGGCGTCCTCGGTACCAGCGTCGGCGTGGAGGTTCACGGTGTCGATGTAGACGCCCTCGTCGATGCGGAGGCGCATAAAGGTGAAGCCTTTCGGGGTAAGGCAATCGGCCTCGGAGGCATCAGAGCAGGTAGCCCATTTGGTACGGGAGAAGTCGACCCAGTCGAAGTTGGAGAGGGTGTTGAGGCCACTGCCAAAAGGAACTGATCGACGGGATCAGAGGCGGTCAGTAAGGAGGGAAGGAAAACACGGACCTCCGCCGCTGGTGGCTGTGCGGTAGGGGTGGGTATCATACGCGTAGAGGGTCGCGTGGTAGTTGAAGTCCTACGGAAAATGAGCGCCTGAGATACGGTGGGGGGCTAGGATATTGACCTCCTGAACGTGAATGACTGCGTAGTCGTACTTGGACAGGTCCTGTGATCAAGGGGAAGATATGAGCACTGAGAGCGCAGGACGACGATGAAGATGCGAAAGTACCTGGCCGATAATCATGGTGTTGGTGGTCTTGTCGCCGTCCTCACCGTTGGAGTTGAGGATCGCGGGGAGACCGGCGACATTCATGGAGAGGACATTGAAGGCGCCCGAGGCGGCTGAAGCCGCGAAGGCGGAGCGACAAGAGGCGACGGCGAGGAGGACTGCGGCTACGGAGAGCATTGCGGAGGAAGGGGGCGTGGCGGCGGCGGCGGGCGGGCGACGTCGACGGGGAGAAGTAGCATGGGGAGCTTGATTTTATACGAATATCCGGAGTTTTGGACAGTCGACGAGAAGCTGGACGGTATTCTATGAGATCATGAGGAGGAGAGCCGCATGGAGAGGGGTGCCTCCCGCGACCGCCGGCATCCGAATCGCCGGGTGCGCACTGCAAACGTGCGCTTGGGCGTTGCGCTGATGGCCAAGCATGAGGCTCGCGCCGTCGTTGGCAGCGTTCTCGGTGGATTTTGGGCCATGTCCATCCTGTCGGGCGGGAGGACGAGCGTGGACGAGCGTGGGCTGCGTGGGCCGGCGGGAAAGGAAGAGCAAGAACGGAGTGTTTGGTTCTGCCGAGAGCCGTGCCTGGTTCGGTTCCCTTGACGAACCGCTTCCTGTTCGAATCGTCCGTCCGATCCCTGGCCCGATCTCGGCCCGGACGATCGCTCTCCGCCGTGTCGGGTCAACGTGCGCCTACGCCTGCCGTCCGCGGTGCCGCGATTTGTTCTCCCTTCAACTTGAAGCTCCCGGTCTACCGCACAGTCCTGCTCGCGACTCCCGAGGTGCTTTCGGCGGAGACGCCGGATATTGCACGTGTGTCCAGGCAATTCTTATGGTTGTGTATGCCTACCCCGTCGGAGAGCGCTCAGTCTGTGTAGCTCGACGCAGCATGCGACATCCGCAGTGGGCGTAACCGAATGTTCAACGCCCGGGTAGAAATAGAAATCCCTCGCGCTGTTTAGTAGAGGCATGCACGTCGGAAAACGTGCTGAACTTTTCCGCTCGTTGCTACTCACACCACATAGTTCGCTCGCCCAAACTTGCCGCATGAGACTTGGAGGGGGCTCAGTCGAGCGTGCCACGATTACAGAAAACCGCTATCGTCTTCTGCGCTTGACATCATGAGAACAATTGACGGCTCAGCTCACAAGTTTTTCGATCATCGTGTTCAACCGTCCCGGAAATGACATATAGACCAGCGGTAGCCTCGTTAATGCCCCTCGCGCCGGCAAAAAGTTGTGGGCCTCGGGGCTAACCAGACCATGGCAGAACGTTGAAGGCCCTGACGACCGATACCGTCTAAAATAAACGTGTAGACGTGGTCTGGTCGATGGGAGTGGCTTGTTGAAGCATAATTGGTAGGATGAACATACTGAAACGTTTCGATTATAATGGTAGCGTACTTATTCTATGATTTCTACGGCTTCCTGCACCCTCCGCTTCTTCCAGAACGGGTGTTGATCCCAGAATCCGGGTACGGGTTTCCTTGCGATCGGCCTCCCAGAAAAGTTCGGAAGTGATGACGGTTCTAGTGCCCATAGCTCGGAGATGCCCACTTGGCGAGCATACAGCCACAGCCGGTGGTAGTTTAGGCCAACGGCGAGTGGACCATGACTGTCATCCGATAGCGCAAACCGCCCTCCGGCTTGTAAAATAATCTACAATGGTCGCACATGTGTTCGCGTGAGAATCCTCGAACGTTTTAATCAATATACAAAACGCCGACCTGTGTAACGTCTTCGCCCGGATACGCACTGTCCCAGCCCTTACGAAAAGCGGCCGCGTTGAGCTCGAAAAGAGCGCCGTATTCGACTGCGAAATGGACATTCCTTTGTAGACGCTCTAGCGCCGCAGGATAGTCCGAGAAGCGCAAAGAGGGATTGTACAGCCGGCAGAGATCGAAGTGGCTTATCACCTCAGGGTAGAAACGGCGCATAAGGGCATACTGCGCGTCAAAGTACGAGCACAAGAACGCCTCCATTGAAGTGTGGTCGTCTGAAGATGTTTTAGAGAAGCTTTTGAGAGCCTTCGTGAAGGTTTCGTGGTCGAAGTCGATAGGAAACCCGTTTACGTGGTGGACGGACCCGACGATGTACTCTACGTGATTGCCCAACGTCCGCAATACGGTGTCAAGCGCGTCCATATCGATATCTGTTATGTGCTCAGTCTCGAGCCCGACGATGATCGTAATTTGCTGGGCGTATTCATTTTTGAGGCGATGCGCTTCGACAAGGAATGCCTCGAACTGAGCTTTCAGAGCATCCACCGGCAAGTCTTTCTATGTTATCAGACATTAGTTATTTTGTCTCTGAGCGTGAAGTTGTCAAGTTATACCACCTCTTCTGGATAGAGATCCTCCGTACGATAACGTGGAACGTGTTCTGTGAGACCGTAGGTGTCAAAGCCTTGTCGGATGGCCTCAAGGACGACATCTTCTAGCGTGCCGACCGCGTGCCTACAAAACTGGCCCGAGTGGGAGTGATGACTTTGAGGCATCTCCGGAGCAGAAGCGTCGGTTTATGCCCAGTGAAGGCGAGTCGAGTGACCAGTATGCGGGAGATCCAGGGAGAATATAGCAAGAAGCTTCTACATACTACTCGAGTACTACGGTTTAGTATGACTAGAACGCTCGGAGTGCGGCAAATCGTCCGACCAAGAGGTTCGGAAACTCCCGACCGGGCCACGCGCGCAGTCCTTTTGGCGCCCGTGCTCGTCCAGACTTGCAATCACACCTCCACCGTTACCGAGGCGAGATATACAGATCGTTCACGTCCTCAAAAGGTAGGCGTGGGTGAAGATTTATTATTTTTGTTGCTCAGTACCCAGCCTACCTCACTGCTCAGTCCGTTCACTGGTAGCTGCGATGAGCGCGCCGAACGCCGAAAGCTCGAAGCTCAGTGCTAGGCTCGCGTCGGGATCTATTCACGTACATGCAGGTGGACAGCGTTATTGGACTCTCATCCGAACTCCACCCGCCCAACCAACGCGTGTATCTTCCACTGACCAAGTCCTAGTAAAGACCCACGATGGCTACCCTACCAAGACGCCGCCGAATACCCTCCACTCGAGTATACCATCGTGCCAATATTCTTGAAAATGTCGACGACGTCGAGCTAACTCTTGCTTCGGATTTTCCGGTATCTTTGGGATGGTACCAAAACCCTTCGAAAATTTTCTCTCGTCTGCCGTGGTCTCTTCCCCGCCTTCACCGTCGTCAACATCCGTGCTTTAGAGCACGACTACATGCGACCATACCTTCGGCCTGTCCTTGAACTGCGGGCAGGTCCAGGCTACCGTCCAGGACTCCTCAACGTTGCTTGCTCCGCCGCCCTCCTCAACCCCCAGATTCTCCTTAACCTACGAACTATCAGTTTCGTTGAAATCAACTTTGCCAGGCACACTCGGATCCATGCCGCCATCTTCCTTGCGCTCACGGCTCTCACGTCGGTCACGGAGCTGCTTCTATCGGATTGCGTTTTCTACGATCTCAAACACATTCTGTCTCTCATTTGCTCATTTCCACAACTTTCGACACTTTCCTTGGACCGTATCAGCTACGAGTGGACGCATCGCCAACCCGCTCTCCCTTACCCTTTAGCACTTGGATCTGCCGGCGTAATGAAGTCCCGTCTATCAGTCCTGTACATCAACTCGCTGAGTAACACTCCTCGAGCCTCTATAGAAGTCGCCCAATGGCTCGCAGACGGTCCGACCGGGGCATCGCTCACTTCTTTGATTATACCCCATCATGTGCAGCACTCTGACAAACTTTACCGTCTCTTTGGGCCATCTGTTAAGCACCTAAAGACACCACTAGGCCACCTTTCTTGTGAGCTCAACACGTCCCTTCGGTCTATTACCCGTACTCACTAACACCCAGCCCACGCGGGTTACCTCTGTTTGTGGCGATGACTGCTTACAATCGTTGACTCTTTGTGTTCCCGCGTATTCCGCGAACACGTTCGTCTGGGAAAGACTTGCATCAATCATCAATAACAACTTCCCGGCGCGACACTTGCGCACGTTGTCCATCGACGTTCGCCTAGGCCACTCAAACTACATGATCCTCGATCAAATTATAGGATGGTTCGCGCTCGAGGTGTTTGATGCACAACTGCTCATACAGACATTGGGGTTTACACTGGGGTGGAAGGAGTAGCCCGGCAAGACGTCCGTGCAATGCGCCAGGAAATGATGTCACGCGTCCGGCGGACTCTGCACAACCTGTCCGGGGCGGGTAAGCTGATCACTCGACACCGCGTCCTGTTGGCGGAGGTGCGTACAACTTTGGTGCCGATGGAACATCACAGCTGACGATAGGCTGCAGGAGGATGATTGACGCGTCAGCTTTCTTGGGCCCAGGGCTGGTACAAAGAGTCTGGTAGACGCCTCATGCATATCGGTAGTCAGGATGACACTATTGCGCTGCGTTTAATGTTTCGATTTACTGATTCGCCAGTTGCATGCCTCGTGCAAGTACAGGAGATGTTATACCCGGCAAGTTCACGCATCACAGTAAACGAACATTACGTACGTTGGGCGCTCTTGCCAGGAGTTTGGCGGTGTGGAAACAACGTGCGAGAGTGATGCTCCCAAAAGGGAATACATGAGCGGGTCTTCGAACGGACTGGTACGTATCGTCTCTCTGTACTTGCCATCAGCGCACGACGATCCATGAAGCGTTCAGAGGTGGGCTACCGGCTGGTTGAAGCTACTCCTCACTGACAATCTAGCCTCGCACTCAAGCACTGACTACTGAATCGATCCGCGAAATCCCTTAGTTGTCGGATGCTCTCGAAAGTCCCCACAGAAATCCTCATCAAAATCATCCGCGCCCTAGACAGGGATGTCCCGACCCTCAAGAACGCAGCTCTTGTCTGTCGCGGCCTCCTTCCAGTTGTTCACGAGGAGCTCTTTACCGCAGTCAACATGCACGTGCTAGACGGCCGGCGCGAATCCCCACACCATGGCTTGTTCAAAGAGCTGTTCCTACGCGGCGACCCCCGAGATACGGTAACTCCAATCACCACAGGATACCGCTTCTGCCAGGCCGCCGCACAGCCCGATCATTTCCCCAAACTCAAGTACCTCCATCTCGTCGATCTTCCGGTCTTGTTCTACCAGTACCTCCGTCCAAAGTTCTTCCACGCCTTGGCTAGCTCCGTATCCATAACTGGGCTCGCGATCGCCAACTCTGTGTTCATCGACCTCCGGCACGTCCAGTCGTTCGTCTGCGCCCTGCCCAACCTGCGGCGCCTCGCGATATGCAACGTCGCATACGTATATTATCATAACACACCAACGTCAATGCCCGCCTTCAACGATGCTCATTTCAACAGGCATCTCTCGTCCGTCGCGCCCCTGCGTCCCCGCCTTTCGCAGTTGATCATGTCCCCGAGCCGGACGAGTACTCGGGCGCCCGCCGAGATAGCCCAGTGGCTAGGACTCGGGCCCAGCGCGGGGTCTGTCACCACCCTCACCGTCCCGTATCTTTCCAGGGGGCCCCACATCGTGCTCAGACACTTTGGTCCAGAGGTAGAGGTCCTTTCCATGCCCCTCCGTGATCTCGAAAGCGGTGAGTACCGATCGAGCTGGTGTAGACCAAACTGGGCTGTTGGCAGGCGGTGTCCCAGTTCCTTCCATCTGACTTGGTTACGGCGGCAGGCAACGTCGACCACGAGTACCTAAGCCGGTACACCAAATTACGCTCGCTCACCGTCTTCCTCGATTCGTATGACACATCTGAGGGGCAGTGGTACCTCCTCGCGCCGTTTCTCGAGCGCGGCATCCCGGGTGGAGAAGCCTTGCGTACTGTCACCATCGAGGTGCGTATCAGGACCCCCCTGGAGCTCTACTCGGCCATCGACTGGGCCGTGCTCCAGCGTGTCAATGACGCACTGGATGAGAGCAAGTTCGACGCGCTAGAGAAGGTGGTGTTTGCCGTGCAATGGAAGGACACGCCGAACTGCAAGGACGCGAGCGAGGTGGTTCATGAGGTCAAACGGCAGATCGCCCAGTCGCTTTACGACCTCGTCGATTCAGGAAAACTAGAGACGAGAGTCCATGCGGTCGAAAAAGTGAGTGCTTGTATTATACTATAGATATATCTCGCGCATTCACGCAATGACTGCTAGTTCTACGACAACATCTGAGGATCAACGCCTGGGAACCAGAGCTCCCAAGCCCTCTGTTCTCATGCGTGTACATACGGAGACACGAGCAGCGGCATCTGCCCGCCCTCGTGCAGCGCGCCGCGGAGCATCAGGCGCTGTACGATCATCTGGTGTGGGACGATCTCCTCGGCAGGCACGGCGAGCTTGTACTCGAAGGCGCGCACGAGGACGAAGAGAAGGGCCTTCATCCTGATAGCACGATTAGCACGCGGCATGTGGAAGGAGCGCAGGGAAGGGGATGCTCACTCTACGAGCGAGAAACGGTAGCCAATGCAGGCGTGTGCTCCGCCAAGGAAGGTAAGGAGGTGGCTCCACACCCCAGGAATGCTTGACGCTGCCTCCGGAGGGTGTTCCCAACGCTCTGGCCTAGGGGACCAATGAGCACATCGCTTACAGACACGTCGGTGAACATATAGTAGGACACACTTGAATTCGAGCGCGTCTTCGCCCCAGACCGTCTTGGAACGGTGGATCGCGAGTATGGGGATATCGACAAAGCACCCCTTGGGTACCTTGAGCGTGTGCTGCAAGTTCCCGTGCACGTCCGTGAATGGTGTGTCGAGCGGCACGGCGACGTCGCGGATCGCGATGAGTTCTGTTCGGGGGACGGGCGCGTACACGCGCAAGCTCTCGCGCACAACACAGTCGAGGTACCGGAGCGCGTTGAGCTCATCCATCGTGGGCGCGTCGGTATCGACGGCGAGGAGCTCCTCACGGAGCTTAGCCTGGATGGAGGGGTGCTGCGCGAGGGCGAAGAGACACCAGGTCGTCGCGGTACTCGTTGTGTCGTGACCTGCGACGAAGAAACTACGGGGGGAAAGAACATGGTAAGCCACGTACGGCGCGTTTGTAAGGGCGACCTACGTCGGAATTTCTGGAGGGGCGAGGTCCGGTTAGCGTAAACTCGCACTACAATCTTATGAGTGAACCTACGACCGAGAACCTCCTCGTCCGTCAAACGCTGGTTGTCCGGGACGTCTGCAGCCATGTTTGCCTTGATGAGCAACGTGAGCAGGTCGCGCCCGACGACATCCTTGCGCTCGACGCCGCCCTTCGCTCCGCCATCGCTGAGCAGCTCAGCCTTCTTCTCCGCGAGCAGCTGCATGCCAACGCGGCGCATGATGGCCTGCGCCCGCGACGACCTGTTCGACATCCGGTCGGGCTGCGCAGCCGCCATCAGCTTGCCGCACGCCGAAATCAAACTGGAGGAAGGGGGTACGTACGATGAACTTCAGGATAGGGAAATACGTCTTGGCGATGACGATGAATGGAAAGCCGTGGCCTGCAGTCGAGCCGGCGGGCCTCTGGAACGCGCGGTTGAGCTCGCTCTGGGAGCCGTGCACGCCGAGCGCGTCGATGTCGTAGCTGAACCCGGCCATGCCGATCACGTCGAGCGTCATCTGGTTCAGCCCGCTGAGCACGTCGATGCGCGCGGCCGAGCCGGATTGGGTGATCATCGCCGCCCACTTGTCGCGTAGCTATTATAGAACGAGGGCGTGAGGCGCGCAGTTAAATTAAAGGGGAGTAGTCAACTAGACTTACGATAATAGACTTGTCGACGAATATGGAGGTTAGTTCGCGGATTTGGGCCGGTCCGAATGCGGGGTTCTGAAAGACGGCGTGAGCACAAACATCTCATATGTTGAGGTTTTCTACCATGATACGCCTCTGCGCAGCCGAGTCAGTATTGTGCACCCTCTCAGGTCATGATGGTACTCACCTGCCGCCTGTGATCTTCCCCTAGCGCGTCACAGTCGTTGGTTGAACGGACAGATGACGATTAGAAAGGAACGTACCATTTACGACGAGCAGACCGTTTCCGAGAGCGCGAGCGAGGTTCCTACGCGACTGGTCCGACTTTGAAAAGTCCTCGGAGCGGGTGAGGAAGTAGTTCAGGGCCCGCGCATCGGTCGTATGGATCCGGTCGGCCTGTATGCACGTCAGCAGGGACAAAATGAGACCGCTGAGGTTGTGGGTGCAGAGGCGTGACGTACATTAAAGTAGCCCTTGTACTTGAAGACGTGCCCGTATGCGCTGTCCCAGCGCTCCTGGACGGCGACGCGATCGAACTCCTTCGCGAGGAGCTTCATATCGCCGAAGATCCAGTTCCAGACGGATGCCTTCGGTCCGGGGAGGTCACGAAGCGGAGAGCGTAAGTAGGATAGATAGGATACTATGAGCTTGATAATTATGAAAGAGAGGCCGGCGGCGATGCATGCGTAGCGGAAGCTGGAATCCGAGGTGGCCAGGGCGGCGGAAGACATTGTAGCAAGACACCCAGATTCGAGGTTTAGAAGAAAAGAAGGGAGAGACCTGGTGAAGAAGACGATGGACGTGCTAAGCTCGCGAGAAGGGCCTTATAAGAGGGTATAGGCATGGCGCCATGGTGGACGCGATAGCGGAGCGTGCTTTGCATCCGGGCTGAGAGCGCTTCAGATATGTGCGGATGACGAGGGAGGGGCGTACCACACAAGTCGGGCGTCGAAAGCCTAGGGGGCTCCTGAACGGTTTGGGCAGGGATCTGCGCGTGGCGGCCGGATACTGTCGCGGGAGGACCGGGTATGTGAGGGAGCTAGAGATGGCAGGCGTGAGACGGAGGGACTCTCTCGGAGCGTTCGGCGGGCGCCTCGTACGAGGATGAAGTTGAAGTGGGTGTACGCGCTCCAGGTCGAAGGTCGAATTGACTGTGCACATCGGCGGGAGGCACGCGCTGGGCAAGGACGCCGGAGTGGTTGGCACATATCCGGGTACGCGCAGGCTAAGGTCTGAGGAGCGGCCGAATGAACCGAATGAAAGTAAGCGGGGCCGGGCGCGTACGTGCATCGGTGGCGGTCTTGGTTCGAGGAACCGGGACGGTCGATTAGTTGCCGGGGGGCGGGACGATGTAGACGAGGCACGCGGAGTGGGTGATATTGAGTGATTGCGTCTGAGACCGACTGGGTGAAGAGCATAGAAGCTATAGCAACCAATATAGTATTGGTGCTAGCTGCATCCGAGAACGGGTAGAGAGTGAGTGCAGTGCTAGAAGGCTGAAACTCGATACCCAACAGCAACACGATGCTGATGCTCGTAGACATGCACTTGGGGGGAACGTCACGCTAAGTGCCCTCAGCTAGGATAAAGGTTCGACGAGAGTAGATCGCTGATGAAGCATAGCTCGGCGCAAGATCGGAGAAGGCAGTGGGGAGAAGGTGTGTCGCCGGGAAGGCTGGCTGCTGCAAAGAGAGCGACAAGGGCTTGAATCCGAGGGTGAGGTACAGACAGAGGGGCCAAGTGCCGTGCACGACCTAGCCTGGCGGCAGACGGAAAGGAGCTAGAAGCGGAGAAGAGCGCGGCCTGACCCCGGAGCGAGAACCTGATCACGTGCGGAAGGAAGTCCCGTGCCAGGGCCAGTGGGCGACACAGACTGGCCACGGTCGACGGCAGCGAAGAGAGGCGAAGGAGGACCGTCGCAGTCGAGCTGCCGATGCGATCTGATGGGGAGCGCTGCCGGATATGGGAGGCGGGCTGCCATATAGGGCGAGTGAGGACAAGACTCGGCCAGTGGTGCTCAGCCGACGCGCTCCAGCGAGTGCACCGCTCGGCGCAGCGACGGCCATGACCGCGCACGCTGTCTGACGCTGTCTGACCAGAGCGGTCATGGGACGACCCCTTTCACCCTCTCAAGTCGCCGATGATCCATCTCCCGAACCCCCCTCCTCCCAATAAATAATCCCAGCCCTCGTCTCCGATGCCCCCCACCACCACCACCCAACATGTCCCTCTCCGTCCTCCTCCCCGTCGAGCTCTTCGCCCACATCCTCGCCTTCCTCCGCGACGACCGCCCCACCCTCCGCAGCCTCTCCCTCTCCACCCGCACTCTCCACGCCCTCGCCTACCCGCTCCTCTTTACCGCTCGCGACTTTCGCGCCCTCTCCCACACGCACCTCAGGCCCTTCCTCGTCCATCTCGGCGAGCTTCGTGTCTTTTGGAGACCCGACATGTACGGCGACCGCGACGCCCATGTCCTCGCCTCCTCTCTTGCCCCCCACCTCTCCCCAAAGTACATCCCCCGCCTCCACACCCTCGCCCTCCGCGGTATCGGCACCGACGGCATGGCTTACCTCAACACCCTCGCCCCCGCACTTGGCGCCTTCTCCGCCCTCACCACGCTCTCCCTCACCAGCACCTACCACCGCCACATGCGCGACGTCCAGTCTCTCCTCTCTCCCACCACTCTCCCCCACCTCGCCCACCTCCACCTCCACGCCGTCACCTGGTTCATGCCCGACTACAACGATTGCGACCACGACGACGTCCACGCCCGAACCACCGGCCCCGCCCTCACCTCCCTCCGCGTGTCTCCCGTCTATCCCTCCTGCATGCGTCCCCTCCTCACCTGGCTCGCCCGCACCCCCACCGCGCACTCCCTCCGCGCGCTCGACATACCGCCAGAAACCCGCATGGGCGCTGACGTCCTCCACCTCTTTGCATCTTCCAAGTCGATCCGCCACCTCGTCGCCCCCCTCCGAGGGCTACAGCGTAAGTCACGCTTACCGCCTCCGTACCTGCCCACTGACGCCACCGACTCACAGCGGAGACGCTGGCAAAGTATACGCACCTCGAGACCCTCGCGCTCTCCGTCGGCATGGACGACGTCCTCACCCGCCACGACGCCCGCCTCCCAGACCTCCTCGCGGCCGTCGCGCACAACCCCCATCTGCGCGTGATCGAGGTGCGCCTCCCGTACGTCGCCGGTTCCACCTACGTGGGCCCCAGCGACGCGCTCGGGCGCCAACACGCGCCAGAGCATGAACGTACGCACGACATCTTCGCGCGCGTCGACCGGCTGCTGTTCGAAAAAGACGACGACGCTGACGGCGCGCGGTTCACGGCCCTCGCGGAGCTGCGCGTCGTCCTCCAGTCGCTCCCGATGCGCCCCCTCTGCGACAAGGATCACGGTCCGGAGGAGATCCTGGGGCGATGGAGCGGGCGGGCGAGCCTGTGCCGTGCAGACGCGTGTGGACGGCTGTCGGTGCGGGCGAATGGGTTTGGGTCCGGCGGAGACGGATGCAGCTGGTGAGTCGCGCAGCTCACTTGGGCTTCTTCTCGAGCTCGAAGCCGAGTTCGGGGCGGGCGCGTGCATGTTAGAGAGGGTCAGCTGGTGCAAGGCTGGCGTTGCTTCGCGGTTCTGCGGTCACGGTCGGCGTCGAGCGGTGGACAGTGCAGGACACGCGTTTGCGTGCAGGCCGGGGCTTGTGCGGGCAGGCTCGGGGCGAACTGCCATATATACGCACGTATAGCGATCAACGAGCTCGTCGGGTTCGGACGATCGTCGAAGGACGCCGGGAGGGTGTTGGCAGCGCATAGGATCTGCAAGTCACATTGTTAGTGCTCGTGTCCAGGAATGCAGGGACTCAGCGTTCTGACCCTATCAGGACGTCGATCCGCAATGAGCCAACATATTCAAGATGCTCGTTGTGCAGACTGGTACAACTTTGGCGGCATGCATAAAGAGACGATGTTCCAGTCAATTGATCAAGGCGGCTGTTATCGGAGACGCTGGACCGGCATAACATGCCACAATCGAAGCCACCATAGAGCTTTTTCCTAGCACCATCATCCGCTTGTCGTAGTAACCTCACTCTGAATCCTAGTTCGGGCTCTAGTGCACAGCGACTTCCGCCATGCGCAAGCCTTTCCGTTGGATCTCTAACATAATAGCCAAAACTCGAGCCCGTTCTTCGGTGACACCCGAGCCGGTTTCCGTAGATCATCTCTCCGGTGCTATCGCTCATACTACTAACATTCAGCCTCGCTTGAGCCCTGCTACTAGTGCCCCGAACCCTATGTTTGATCCTGTATTCACTGACTTCGGTATTGTTTAGAGTGCCTCTCCGAAGCATGCCCCTACTTCCCGCATCGGCTCGGCTCCCGAAGAGCCCCATATGTCGAGTGTGCGAGAAGGCCCATACGGATACTACCCCATGCGCACAGGCCAGATTTTTTGAAGGCACAAAAAGCACGTATAAGATGGTGCGAAAACTGGGTTGGGGCAACAGCGCAAGCGTGGTACCGTTGACCGTCATCTTGATTTACTGGCGTTTATATCACTTGACAGGAATGAAAAATATCTATATGTCGCCGTCAGGATGCTATCGGTCAACGCTACGAACAGCGAGCGTCTCCATAAATACTACGAGACTGAGACAGCTCGGAGGTTTGTGCAACTGTCGCCTTCGGATGTTCGACGTCCTGGCTATGGGCAATGTGCGATCACCGAGGAGACATTCTCAGTACAAAGCGTGCATGGAAAGCACTTTTGCGTCGCGGCAGAGTTATGGGGCCCGTCGTTGTCTAGCCTCGTCCGTATGCAGCCCGCCGCGGAAAGCGCTGCGAAGCAGACGCTGTTGAGATTCATGTTCTTGAACGACGCCCTCCGTGTATTGCATGCAGGTCAGCACTCGCTTCAACCTCCTGTGGTGCCGTAAAGCTTACGCTGGTGCCAGATCTCAAAACGGACAATATATTGGTCAAGCTCGTGGTCGAGACAGCCGACATTGACCGGTACCTTGCAGAATATCGTGCGCAGACGCCGTATCCATCCGCCGTCGGTGTCCGAGTTGCTCGAAGACGAGTACTTGGCTTAGGACCATGTGAGTGCTGGATTGCTATGGGCCACGGCTATCTTGCAAGGTTCATTGGCAAATGTATCTCGTGCGCCATACATTGAACGTTGACCAGTACTTGATGTTGTCCGTCGAGTTTGGTTTGTCTGCACATATACGGTGCTGTCGCTTCCCTCACGTCCGTAACCTGTACCTGGACTACTTCCGCTCCCTTAGATACTTGCAACAGGTTTCGCATTATAGAACACTCGACGTATTATTGTTCATCAAGGAAACTGCCAATGCGTAGCCGATCTCCGCGGAAGTCCACCTGTGGGGGACCCTGAATAAGTTTACAGTACAACATGCATAAGTACGGGGATAGCTAGATCAGTCCTCATCGTCTCCGTTCGAGCTCGCGACGTCACTGCTACCGTCCTCTCCCCTCTCCCGGTCCTCGCGCCGATGGCTTTCGGCGTCTCGTCGCACGGTGCCATTAGAACCAGACAGCTCCGATGCACTCGCGCGGGCCGCCGCGGCAGCGGCGAACCCGGACAGTACGGTCGTAGACCCGCCGCCACTCTTTGCCTGTGCGGCCTTCCACGCGTGCGCCATCTGGAGGAACTTGAAGGTCGTCGGGTTCGCCTCCCGCTCGTCGTCGGCGAAGACGATGTCCCAGTCTGAAAAAAAAATATGCATGAGCCAACTGCTCAAGATATGCAAACAGGATATACGTAGACATACCCTCGACGGTCTGGCCGGTTTCTTTGTCGACGATACGGCGCTTGCTGGTGATGGGCATCATACCTTGCACCTTGACCACGTCTTCGGCCGCACCGTATTTCTCCTCGAAGGCCTTCCAGATCTCCAGGAGGACGACACGCTGCGACGAAACACCAGTGAGCCACAGGCCTGCAAGAGGTGCGGTATGCACGTACCTCGTGTTTCAATCCCTTGCTCTTGAGATCCTTGTAGCCACGCTCGAACGCCTGTCGTGCACGAACAGGGTCACCCTCCACCATCGGGACCTCTTCCTCCTCTTCGTCTTCGGCCTCCTCGCGTAGCGCACGGGCAACAGGGATCGGTTCAGCCTCAAAGGTTGCATACGAGATCCAGACCTTGACGTGGCCGCTGGTCTGGACGAGGCGTTCGTAGAGTGCACGCGCCTTCTCGCGCTCGCCCTCTTCGGTCTCAAAGTCGATGTACGCCTTCCAGAGGAGTTCGGGCATGGAGAGTGCGGTCTGAGACACGCCGAGCTCGTATATGGCACGTACGCGCGCAAAGTCCTCCAGCTGTGACTCGAGCTCGGCGTACTTGATCCAGGCAGCCGAATTTGTCGGGTCCCACTGGCAAGAGTTCAGTGTTGAATGATGGAGGTAGGGTAGGATTGTGAATGCATACCTCGATGTACTTCTCGTACAATGTGCGCACTCGGTCGAACTCGCGTAGCTGTCGACAGCGATCAACATCGGATGGACTTAAAAATAAGAGCGGACTTACATCAAATTCCAATTGGATGTAGCCCTTGAAGAGCGCCTCCTTAGGGCACATTCCGATAGCAGTACCAAGGATCTTCCGCGCCGCAGGCAGCTTCAATTGTCGTACCTCAAACCGCGCGAACATGATCCACAGCTTGGCAAAGGTAAACTGTTTGTGAGGTACGACACGAATCGCGGTTTCGTATATTTGTCGTGCGCGCTCGTAATCCTGGTGTAGAATATTAGTACGGGGACATATCCAACGGCATGATGAGAGCGGCTGACCTTTGTTTCGATCTCCTCGAAAAGCGCGTAGTATAGCCATAAGAAGATGTATCTTCGCCAATGCCGCTTCTCTCCGCCTGGTGGCACTTGCGCCACAGCCCTCTCGTACACCTCGCGAACTCGGTTTGTTACGCGTTCTTCCTCTTCACCCGTGGCGCCTTCTTCTCTGAGGTCCCGCAACGCACCCTCCTCAAGACGAGCGTAGTCGAACCAAACGTCGTAATTACGCCCATCATGCGTTAACTCCTCTTCATACTGTATCCGTCGCTTCCCCAGGACGGTAGATTCGAGCGTAGAGCGAGTCCCGTGCTGCTTCTCGAATTTTGTGTATGCAGCATACAGTGCTGCGGATTTTGAGCGTGGTAGCCGCGACAGTGCGAACTGAGGGGCTGGATCGTACACCGCAAACGATGCAAATGCACGATGGGACGTACCTTGTAGATAACTCGTGCCCGCTCGTACTCCTTTAGGCGAGTCTCCATTTTCGCGAACGCATTGAATACGGCTTGCGCCTTCTCAATCTGCTCCTCGTCATCCCCGAAGAATTCCAGTGCGGTTTGGAAGACCTCCCGAGCCTTGTCGAGCTTCGCTCGTTCCTCTTCAAATTTGCCCCACTTGACCCACACTCGTGGCTCCGGCCGGACTGCGACCCACCTCTCGTAGATAGCACTCGCACGGTCGAGCTCATTGTACCTCTGCTCGAGTTTGATGTACGCCTGCCACGCCTTGTCGTCGGGCTCCCATTGCATCCAGCGCTCGAAGACCTGGCGCGCACCGGGGACGTTGCCGAGGAGCTCCTCCAAGTAGACGTACTTGTACCAGAGCTGGTCGACGCGGGGGAGCAGCGTGACAGCGCGGTCAAAGAGGTTACGCGCGTGTTGGACGTTGCGACCCTTGAGTTCCATTTCGGTGTAGGAAAGCCATAGCTGAACGCTTCTTGGGTCAACATCGAGAGCACGCTCGAAGATGGAGCGAGAGCGCGCGTATTCGCCTTGACTGGCCTGCGTGGGATGTTGGGAACGCGAGCGCCATGATCGAGCAAGCGGAATACGTACCTCCCAATTGGCATACTGCAACCATTCCTTTCTGTAGAGTGTGTCGGACGCGGTGTATAGAGCATGAAGAATGCCACGTACATGCTAGACCTCGTTTGCCTGATACGCTTCTCAAACTCCTCCCGTTTACGACCGCGATACTCGTGAAGCTCTTCGAAGTCCTCGACGCGCTGCTTTGGTGCTCGAAACTGTGACTCTTGTCGTTCCTGGGCCTATAATCGAGTTTCATGTACTCAGCTACCATTCTAGTTACGGAAGAAATGGTCGTACATCTCGCAGAAGCTGCTCGGCAGTGACCTGGATGGCCGCTGGTGCCCTGTTCTTGATTCTGCAAACGGCCATTAGCCCGAGAGGTACCGCGCCGAAGGTGCATGAATACTACCGTGGTGCACGTCCGTCTTGCATGGATTCGAGCGCCAAAAGACCCGGGGCACGTAGTGCAGGAAAAGAAGACGTAGGGGAAGGCGGTCAAGTCGAAAGGACAGTCTCATACACAAGCGCCCTGGATGGCCGGCTGGCGCCTAAACCTCGTTATGTAGATCGAAGACGTTCAATAATACACTGCCAGTACTACCACTCAAGTTGCCCCCTGCGGCGCCACAGATAATATGATGCCTCTGAAAACCACGGAAGTATTCACACAAATGCCTCAGGCATTGCCTAAGTTCTCCCATTGATATTACTCATACAGCCTGAGTATAAGGAAGCCCAAGCACGATCCGAAGTACAAAAGCCCGGCGGAGGCTCCCCTTGCGGCGCACAAAGAATCAATGGGTCTTTACCTATTCAAGACAAAATCCATGGATCGGAAAGAAGTTGGGTTGCAGTCGGACGACGGTCCGGGTCAACGGTCAAACATCTACGTATAAACCTACAAGTGTCCTGGAGCTCCTGGGGCGTTCGAACGGTCTTGCTCACCCCGCATTCAAGGGATGTCCCTTCAGGCGGGACATTACGGAGCAAATTTCCTGTAAAACAAGTGAGTTGGGAGTATCAGCATGTACGCCCCGCGCGTACCTGCATTGTCGAAGAACTTTCCTCTTCCACTGCAGCGAGACAGGAAGTTCTGAGGGAACGGCCCCAGGTATTCAACCATCCGGGCAACATGAACATCCTCGAAAGTTAACGTAGACGTTTTGTAGACATTGAACAATTCCTTCCCTAAGAGGCTCTCGAAAACCTACAAACAGCAGTCAGTAGTCGTTGTAATGGCGAACGGCACAACTGACCATGCAACCGACTGCCCAGATGTCGATGGGTGTCGACCGTGGCCCACCTAGTAGCTGCTCTGGGGCCCGAAGCAGCGCTGGAGTGTATTCCGCGATACGTGACGGAATTTTTTCTAAAGGGATGGCTGGGCCAATGTGAGTATAATCCGCAAAAATTCTTACGACAAACGTACCACTACCGAAGTCGCTTAGACATACGTGGAGGTTATCCAGGGTGGAGGAGAGCCCGAAGTTTGGCAGCGGTTGCGATTTGGCCGTTATGATAGGTCCCTCCCATAGATCAGACTGGTACCGAGTTGGATAGTTTTCGGAAGGAGAAGCTTGAAGGTACGATTGTATGCGCGCGGTGTCGGCATCTATCTTTACCAGTAGATTGCCTAATTTGACGTCTATCGGTATATTCGCAAATCAGGTGGGTGGCAACGGACGGGATATAGCTGAACTCACCGGAGTGCACGACTCCGACCTCATTGTGCAAAAACTCCAGAGCAATAAGCACTTGCTTGACGAACCGCTTGACAATTCTTAGAGAGAAAGATTTCAACGGCTGGGCGGCCTGCAATTGCGCCATGGATGATCCGAAAGGATCGTAAACAAGGCCTAAGTGTGTCCCGTGGACACTGTCCTCTGTGAACGTGAACAGCACCACAATGCAATGTTTGCTAGTAGCAAGATCCTCAATATCGAGATCATCCATTATGAGGCTGATTTTTTTATTGACTTCTAGCTCCCAAGTGGCTTTCAAGGCCTCGCCGAGAGTGGCGTTAGCGTTGAGAACCTTGATAGCGACACACCGCAGTCGCGGGTTGGGTTTCCCTCTAGTTTAAGTTGAGCCAAAGCACTAAAGTTGTATGGAATAAACGGAATTGCGTACTTGGGGAGCACGGTGGCGAGCCATACACTTGAGTTGGCCGCCCAGGCGAGCTTTCGTACAATTGTAAATCGCTCATGAAGCCGTTGGCCCAGCTGAATAGACATGTATCCGTTGGCGGAGCTGTGCTTGATCATGTGTGGTTCCTCTTCACACACAAATGTTATACCATTTACTGCGTCGGGGTTCAAAGTTACTTCATGGTGAGAATCGCTGAATACGGTTCGCGCGTCTGTATCACGGTCCGTCCCCGAGGAGCGAGTATAAGATGAGGAGTGCGGGAGGTGATCAGCCGCCATGCTTGTTGCGATGTTGTAACAAGAGGATAGGAACGGTTGGTTGAAAGGTGCCAAGTCTAGTGGTATTTACCAAGCGTTGAGTCTTGACCGAGTTCCCGCTGTGGGTGTACGGCTAAGGGCTTCAACGACTAGTCTGCAGAAGCCCGTACGCGTGGTCCGCGAGAGCGAAGCGGATTGGGCAAACAGGCGCTCTCGAGCTCAGTGGCATCACTCAACCCTTGACCACCACCATCTCCTCTCGCCACTTCCGTCTATCCCTTCTTACTGACTCTCAGCCAAATACATCAATATGGTGCGTTGACTTGTATGCGCCGTGCGCTTTCATGGCGCTGACTGAGGGCAGTCAACCAACTGTCGCCGCCGCCTTATCCGAGATTTCAAACGGCTCTCGACCGATCCTCCCGGCGGCATCTCTGGAAGCCCATGTCCCGATAACATTATGCTGTGGAATGCGGTCATCTTTGGGCCTGGTGAGTGCCTCTTGCATCGTCGGCCAGGGTCTCATTCTGATCACGGACGTGCAGCGGACACACCGTTCGAAGATGGGACGTTCAAGCTCCTTCTCACGTTTGACGAGTCGTACCCGAACAAGCCGCCGACGGTCAAGTTCCTGTCGCGGATGTTCCACCCGAACGTGTACGCGAACGGAGAGCTGTGTCTGGACATCCTGCAGAACCGGTGGTCGCCGACATACGACGTCGCGGCGATCCTGACTTCGATCCAGTCGCTGTTGCACGATCCGAATCCGAACAGCCCTGCGAACGCGGAGGCGGCACAGCTGTATCGGGAGAACATGAAGGAGTATGTGCGGCGAGTGCGGGCGACGGTGGAGGAGAGCTGGTTGGACCCAGAGGAGCACGAGGCGATGCGGAAGGAGGACTCGTCGGGGGAGGCGGCGGGGTCGGAGGCGTAGGAGCCCTGGTTGGGTGAGTGTACGCTGGTCCATCTGGACTGGCTGGTGTCGCCTTGGATCTCGTTCGTCAGGACGTCATGCGAGTGGGCAGTGTCGATGAGGAGGGAGGATGGCGCGATCTTTGGTATGTTATGTACAGTGGATGTAATTGGGTCCCTGGCCTGGCCTGTTCTGTTCTGTTTGTGGCATGTGTAGCACTATATTTCAACACGGACCGTCTCGAGGTATTTTCCTGCGGGTGCTTGTGGCGAGAGGGGGCTGATTGGGGGCGGAGCGGGTCGTGTGCTTGCCGGGCTCGGGCGTCTGTGCAACGTGGCTGGGCGGCCACCACCGAATCCGGCTTCCGTTCGTCTCTGCTCTCTGAGTCTCCCCCTTTCCCTCCTCCTCCTCATCGTCCTCGCCGTCGAGCTCGACCCCTCCTGCTCGCCTCCGCCGCCTGCACCGCGTTTGATGTGTGTTGTACAGAGCGTTTTTGCGGCATAATGACTCTTCCTGCCAACGACGCATTCACCCTTGGCTTCCCACACGACCCCGCTCGCATCGGCCTTCCCTCCTCCACCAAAATTCCGTTTGTCTCCAGCCCAAAGGCTCGCTCCCCGTCCGCCTCTCTCCGCACCAAACACTCTCCCGCTCGACAGATGAGTGTCGAGCCACAAGTACCTTCATCCTCTGCCGCCTCGCGCCCTTCGTCGTCGCATTCCAACGGCAACGCTAATGGCGCCGTCAACGGCTCTCCCCTCCGGCAGAGGAAGAAACCCAAGACTACCTCCCCATCTACGCCTACAACAACGCCCACAAATACCAGCGCAGCTCAAGCAAAGTCCGCTCAGCAGCCCGTGGACTGGGAGATTCCTCGAAAAACGCTCCATTCTTCCATCGGTACGTCTCGTGCCGCTCGCGTCGTAGCGCGGGCGAACTGACGTCGGTCACATAGGTTTCCTCACTTGGTACCTCTACGCTTCCAACGGAAACCCCCGCACCGTCGTGTATGTCCTTAGCATCGCCCTAGCTGTCATCGTCCCCGCGGACATCCTTCGCCTCCATTCGTCGCGTTTCGAATGGCTCTTCGAACGCTGCCTGGGTTTCCTCATGCGCGAAAGCGAAAAAGTACGCGTCAATCCAATACGTCATCCCTTCTCTCCCTGCGCTGACATCGTCTTCGACAGAAATCTACCAACGGCGTCATCTGGTACATTATTGGCGTAATTTTTGTGCTATCCGTATACCCCCTTGATATCGCCACCGTCTCTATATTCATGTGGGTATCTCACCACCAACTTGATCCATCGACTGGCCACCATTGACGCCATTCACAGCCTCTCATGGGCCGATACTGCCGCATCTACCGTCGGCCGCCTTCTCGGTCGTTACACCCCTCCCCTTCCGCGGACCATTCCCCTCATCCCCTTTGTGCCTTTCCTTAGGCTCCCTCTTGCACCCCGCAAATCTCTTGCGGGCTTCATTGCTGGCTCTGTCACTGGCGCCGCTATCGCCCTTGGTTTCTGGGGCTGGTACACCCCTGTGCGTGATGCCCAGCTCGACTTCCATCTTCCAGTCGCCTTGGTCGGCGCCATCGAAGAGACGCTCCCCGTGCAGATAGCCGGGATTGTTCAACACGGCATCGAGTGGGTGCAGGCGACAGAATTGCCTATTGGCCGCTGGGTCGGACTCGGTACACTTGGTACCGTGTGCGGTCTGGTTTCTGGCGTCGCAGAGGCCCTCGGTATGCCCTTCATCCTCCTTGTCGTGTGCCTTTGGCTAACGCTATGTTGCAGACCTCGGTTCTTTGGACGATAACCTGACCCTGCCCATCATTTCCGGCGGGTGCATCTGGGGCTTCTTCAAGGCGGTTGAATATTTCACCGGCTCAACTGCTTTGGCATAAAGCTGAAGGTTAAATTTATCTACAATCCCGTTACCTCCCGCGCTACCGACGTCCACCTCTCACCGCATATAACCCGGGATCCTAACCCCCATGTTTACGCTATCTCCCTAGTTCCTCATTCACATCTCATGACGACCGCGGGCACGCCGATCCTGCCGTGTGGTACCTAGACTCACTACTGTACTCCTCTTTTGAACTCCCGTATACGCTGCGCCGCGGACGCATGCACGCCGGACGCCCCTCTGCGGGTGCTACTACGTACTATTACTTACGACTGTTATAGATCTCTCGCGCTCACGACGGCAGTTGCTCAGCGTCCGACGTTGCATGGCTGGGCGCGTGCAAGCGTTGCATACATAGTTACGATATACCGTGTATTGTCTGTTTTGGTTTTCGAATACAAATGACGACACGATCTGGTCAAGGATTCAACTCCGGTTCTATAGCCTTTCTCCACGTTCAGTGAGTTAGACCACGAAAAATCGATATCCGTACGCTCCCTTCTCGCCTTTCTTGGCGCGCACCTCACGGACACTTCTGCACTGGCTTCGGATACGACGGCCGAATCAAACAGCGGGTACGTTTTCGTCCAACCAATGTTCCATGTGGGTATAATTCGGGTCTGAATCCAACCACTCAACAATTCGACGAAGGGGTTCGCCGTCAACGAGCGCTTCCCAGCACTCCTAGTCTTTCGCCCTCATGTACTGGGACGAAACGGTCAGCTTCACGTTACCCAAGGTGAGCGGCATTTCTCACCAGCGCATACGACTCATGCAGGCTCAAAGTATCTTTGGCACTTACGAACCACCAAATCCCAGGACGTGTCACGTACGCGGGACCCCGTCGTACCGCAGCAAGGCTGGATAGCTCACAGCCAGCACCACGAGTTTCACGGACGCAAAGTCCCAGTCGATCACCCCGGTCAGTGTTGCTTCCCCTGGTGCTGCGGTCCCGTTCATGAGTGCATTGATGGCCGTGAGGTCGCCATGGTCCAGGATGGGGCGGCGATGTGAGGGGCGTACGAGTTGGGCGCACATCGCGGGGAGGGCGTCGCGGAGGCGCGTGAGGACCCGCTTGCCGGGGGCGAGTGCGTCTTCGTCGATTTCCTGTGCGAGGTCGTCTTCGCGGGCGGCGAGGAGGTCTTCGATGTACTTCTCGAGCGTGGGGAGAGTGCTGGTGGCGGTGGCGGCGTTTGAGGGATCACTGTCGTCGTAGTCCATCTCCGCGTTGTCGTCACCACATAGGGTGGCGCAGATATGCTGGGGTACGTCGAGCCTGTAGAGCTGGATCTGGAGGTCTGCAAACGCGTGCACCAGGCGTTCCTATAACCATGTCTGCCGTGAGCACTCTCGTGGCCAAGCCGCGAGTCCACAGATGGTATCACTCGCCTTCACTGCGTATGGGGCGTGACCGATCTCGTTGACTACAAGCTGCCCGGGCATCTTCTATATCACCTCGATAGGGAATGGATGCACAGTGCTGGGCTCTTCTATCATGCAATGCACGTCTGGGACTGGGATGGCTGAACTCGCGCGTAGCCACCGAAGTAATTCTGCCTCTCGCGGATGCCGAGTCAGGAGCCGCTCCGGGTCGTCGCACTCGAGCTCTTCCCTGTCGTAAACTCTTGGATTGAGGGTACGTACGATGTCCCGCTTCCCGTCTTCGTACTCGACTTCGAGGATCTAAGGCGTCAGCGTCAGCTCGATTGCGACCTGTAAGTATGTGTGCATATGCACAGCAAGTCACAGGACGGGCTTACGAGGTTACTATTTGATGCGCGGACGTCCATTCGCGCAATTCGAAGGGAGAGGGCGGCCTCTATCGCTTCCAAAATGGCATACTCCTCGTCGTGGATCGGCTGTCCTGGTGTCCAAGACTCTAAGGAATCGGGATATGGGTCTAGCTCGTGTTGCTTGCCCTCCCGGTCCCAGAATATAGACATGCTCGAGGTGCGACGGGAAGTCCGAGACCTGAAGGTGGAAGTGAATATGTTGCGGGAGATGTGTTCATAACGCAACCTTCGAGGACTCGCCCCCGGTCACTTCTTGGTATCGTTGACGTGTTGCCATGTTTGTTTTGGTGGGCGGAAATTTGACAGCCTCAAGGCTAGCTCCGAGTGAACGCTCTGGATACGGGTCGTTTTCTGATAAATTTGCGGATGCGATGCCATGGCCTTCTTATTATGTGCGGCGATCGTCGAGGCCAAAAGCGTACACCAATTGCACCGATGGGGTTAGAATGCCAGACGCAGGCTCATGTCGTGCAGAATACGATCAGTCTGGCTAGAAGTTGGTTCGTAGCTTCTTCTCGCGATAAGTAGATTGCATCTTCTACCATGAACGTGGAGGGAATCATTACAGTGGTAACCGCATCGTTCCTAGCAGGCTATTCAACTACGCGTTGAAGGAAAAATTTGTTGTCGTGGAAACATGGCGTTCATCCAACGCTCCATAGCTGGGTACGGGCCATTCTCTCGCAGCCATTCGATAAGTTGACGGAGCCGTTCACCTTCTACGAGCGCCTCCCAGCACTCTTGATCTTTAGCTCTGATGGACTAGTAGGAAGCGTACGTAAGCCCTATATCGCGAACTCTCGAATTAGAAAAAACAGCATACTCACCTCAGAATAAACCTCCCGCAGTGTCTCAGCATCTTCGGGGCTAACGCACCAATGCTGCTGCAGCTCTTGTGAGGAAGTCGGTGCAGGGTACCCCGGACCCCGGGCCCCGTCGTATCGAATGCAAAATGGATACCCGACTGCAAGGACGGCGGGCAGAACGCTCTGGTATTCCCAATCTATCACACCAGTCAGCCGTCCGCTGGTGGCGTCCATGAGGAAGTTCATGGGCGTTGGGTCGTCATGCATCAGCATGCAGCGACGGTATGCCTGGGGTGAATGCGCCAGGGTTGTGTAGAGGGCAGGAAGCTCTGCTTTGGCGCGTGTTAAGAGTGCGCTGCCGAGTTCGCGGGTTGTCGTATCCGCTTCTTGTTCTAGGAAGTGTTGCCAGGTATCCAGGAGGAATGAGACGTACTCTTCGAGGGTGTTGAATACCTTCGGGGCGGTATGCAGGCCTGACATTGGGATCACCTCCATCTTGCCATCGTGCCATTCCGCAGTACCGATGCGTGGTGGGAGAGCGAGTCTGAACAATTGCACCTGCACGTCCGCCATATCGCGCATAAGCTGTTCCTGTCAGTGGTGGTATCAGAGGGAAGCGTCATCGTCGTCGTCGAAATGAAATAGCTTACCTTAGCGGAGTAGGGGCTGAGTCCCAGAGCGTTCAGGCCCATGCTGCCCGGCAACTTCTCCATGATAATGATGACAGGGAAGACGTTTGGATCGCACGGTTGAATGACGCGACGGATGGCTGGGATGGGTATGGTCGTGGTCGTCTTGAGCCATCGCAGCAGGTCGAGCTCACGCCGTAGGCGGCGGTTCAGCTCTGGTCCAAGCTTGTTCCGTTCGTCTCCTGGGTTCGTGGCGCGCACTATGTCATGACGTCCGTCTTCGTACTCGACGTCCAACACCTGTACGAGGGCGAGCGTGAGCAAGGAGCTAAAAGAATACAGCGGCCTTAGAGGTTACAAATGCCCGGTCCATCGCGCGCACGTCCATGCGAGCAATGTTGATTGATAGCGCGGCTTCCACCTCTTGAATAATCGCCCAGCGCAGCTCATCGAGCGGCTGCCCGACCTCCCAATGATCGAAGGACTCCGGGAAGGGTGGGACGTTCTCTGAGTTTCCGATGCTGTTCCAGACCAATATGTTTGACATCGTGCCGAAGCAGCGATTAAAGTCAAGCCAAGGCTCAAGTATGATTGTGGGCTAGATTCAAGGCGTAGGGCCACGAAAGCTAGACGAGCTATATAAGTAGAGCGGGATAGTGCATGCTAGTACGAAGTCGGAAAGAAGGCCCTACCATTGAGCCTCTGCAGTATTTTCCGCTCAGGCTGGTCAATCGTGTGGGCGATAACTCCTTATCGTCGTTCCATGTTTCCCGCGAGTTATGTGGGGTCAGCAGATTTCAGGATTGTTCTTCGAACGCCGCTAGCAGCGATGTCTGTCGTACGCATTCTGATATCCATCTGACAGAGGAAAGATCCAGGGCGCGTCCCTCACGTCAGAACGTAGCCTATTCCATCAGGGTACAGCGTGCTGACTTCACCGTAGGTCTACTCGGATTTCGAAGCTTCAGGGATGAGCATGACCTCTGCTTCTAGGGCGTTCAGTTCCTCGTGTAACAGGGCGCACAGGGTTGGGCGCTGGGCTCCTAGTACCCGTTGCGGTTTTGACGCGGCTGTGATTCCGACTCTCTACTCTATCGAAATGCATCCGCAGTTGAGTCTAAGACCTTTATTGCATAGATGGTATCGCATTCAACTCACGTCGCTTCCTGGGTATCACTACGTACTATTCGTACCTACCTACACTGCCGTGTTTCTTGGGTTATCCCCTCCGCGGCGGGTCGCCCGTGGTCGTATTCCATGCCGTCCCAGACGGGACCTCCCACTTACCCAGGCACGCCCACGCCCAGTCCGTATCGCGGATCGTCTCGCGCTGCGCAGCTACGAACGTAGGGACGGGGCACGTCCCTTCCGCCGTGTCAGGACACCCACGGATGCCTGTGAGCGGTGCAACGCCGTCGTTTATGATGATGCGGATCTGCGGATCTGGGGACGAGGCACAGGAGAGTACTGCCCGGGCGAGAGTGAGTCAGGGGCGAAATGGAAGAACGGCAGGAATCGAAAATGGAGACAGAGAGACGTACGCTGAAATTGGACATTAGTCGCGAAGGGCGCTAGATGCGAGGTCTTGAATGCGCGGTTGGGCGGGATATGGTCGGTGGGGAGGGGCCCATCCGCCGCGAAGCTTGTTAGGTTGAGTGCGGTAATCACTGGAATGGAAAATCAAGTCACGCATCTGAGTGGCCGGGCGCGATAGGTACGCACCATTGAGGACGACGACCTCGTGGGTGGCATCGACGTACAGGCTCTGACCAAGCGGGAACGTCGCGGGGTCGTCGTCGAGGGTGGCATTGGTCGAGGAGTTGTGCGCCTCAATGGGTATGTGAGTGAGCCGCGAGACGAGTTCCTGGACGTAGCCGACGCCTTGTGCGCGCGCGACCGGCGAGCCAAACGCGGAGTTGTACCAGAAGTACAGGTCGATGCTAAAGGTGGGTCAGCAGAAAAGTACAGATGTAAGCCAGGGACGGGCGCACGCGTAATCGAAGCCCTCCCATTCTTCTTCAGTAAAGAGCTCGCAAAACTTGGAGTAGCCAATCGCAACGGTCTGCGAAACATTAGCGCTAAGCCAGGAGGCGAGAGTATCGAGAGGACGAACCTCATAGGCGCAAAGCTGCTGCATCACATACACATCTTCCAGGGTCAGCTCCAACCCCTCGATCTGTGGCGCCAAGCGTGCCAACGCGTCGCGCAAATACCTCGCGCCCCATGCGCGCACGAATGGAACTGCACGGTCACCCCGTGCGGGTGCGTGCGCATTGCGACACGTCTTGGACGGTGCGAGCGTGTTGTTGAAGCCGTGGTCCTCGATAGTCACAAGCTGCTGGTACTGACCGTCGAGCGGATAACCGAAGAATCCGAGAGCAAAGTTGTGGGCAGAAGCGAGCATCCGATCTTGCGACTCGGTGCGAAAGACGGGGAGCGTGTTAGTGGAGGTGAAGTTGTGGAGGAGGAAGCCGTATTTGAGGCGCATGGACACACCGAGGTCGACTATGGATGGGGTGAGCAGGAGGAAAGGTTATGAGAAGGTCATGAGACTGACAAAGTTGTTGCCGGCCGAAGGGAGTGAGGATCTCTTCGCCTAGCTTGTACGTCCTGGATGCAAAATGTAAACAAGTGGCGCACGCGAAGGTTACGGTTGCGGGAAGGCGCACCAGTCGTTCAAGAATTCGAGCTCTCCGCGCGCCTGCCAAGATTGGGGAGACTGTGCGAGTCGGGCAGAGAAGTTGGCGGGACCGCCGAACGAGGCTTGGCCGGTTGGGTAGCGCGCACCATGACGATGGAGGAGGTGCAGACCTGTAACGCGGCAGCCCTGGGGAGGTTCGGGGCTCGCGTCGATGCCGAACGCGTTGCGGCCGACGGAGAACCAGGGGGAGAGGTTCCCCCAGTGGCGGAAGATGTCGAAGGGCTGTTTGGAATGGTTGCGAAGAGCTTCTGGGCCGAGAAGGTGGGGGGCACCGGTGTGGATTGGGTATGCGGGTGCGGTGGCGACGAGGGCGGGTTCCGCGCCCGTTTGTGTAGGGCCGGCGTGGCCAACATCTGAGGGGAAGAGGGACGGGAAGACGTTGGTGGGCGAGGAGGGCGGATAGTGATGGACGTCGGTCGAACCGGCGTCGGGAGCAGCAAAGGCGTCGGGGGCAGCACGGTCGAGGGCGGGGTAGGCGTGCAGCCACGCTGCTCCGAGAGAAAGGGCGGCGATGGCGACGACGGCATATGCGAGCAGACCGTTCTTCCAAGGCAAGCTGCTACCCGCTGCGCGCGATGCGTTGGACGGCGGAGGAAGCTCGGACTGAGGGAGCACCTGGCGAACCTTCTCCATCGTTGTAAATCCTTGGACTTGCCGCTGGTACTACTCCTGCGTGCGGAGGTGGAAAGACAGACGATGACGGGGACGGCGTAGACGACGAGGAGCACGACGGGGACGACGACGACGAACGTGCGGCCGCGCTCGACTGCTCTCTCTCTCTCGATACCGATCGACGCGCACGGATGCGGTCACGTGCGACAAGCTCTCACGAACGACATAATTTGGTTTGTTCGCGCTCCTTACTTAAACTTAACCTAGTACATACGCGGCGCCAGCCTTGTCTCGAGTCGGCGCAAATCCAGCGGAAGTATTCAAGTGCTCGTTGTTCAACGGTGAATGCTCATCGCGTTCTGCACGCACGCCATTGGAGTGGTACGCATCGGCCGTACAGTCATCCTATTCGAAAGTGACAAAGAGCCAATGATACAGTCTTAATTGAACTAGTACGCCCTCCAGTACCGATAGTCGATAAGTCGAGGACGTACCACGGGCGCCCTGCATGAAACAGGCCCTTCAACAAACCGACTCTACACGCCCTCGCTATCATACGAATGTTTGCGGCGTGAACGCAGTCCACCGCTGCACAATATGAATCTGGCCATGACGTGAGTATTTGCATCTCTCCCCGCCGCCTCCTGCTGGAAATCCACCCAAAGATCCAAGACGTTAACGCGCCAAGACACCTTAGACAGGGAAGAAACAACCGCAATCAATGCTATTTCCAGAATGGAAGACCATATATTAAACCACCTACCTAGGGTCATACTACGAGGGCGATCGGGTCTGTAGGCCCAAACATTTGTTAAAGGTCTACAACGCGCGCCCCCGCTAGGATATTGGTGAAGAAAGATGAGCTCCTAGGGCTCGGTAAGGGAGTATACGCGTCCATGAGACGCACTTCGACCGGGCCCGGCGCAAAAGCTTGAGCGACCTTTCCAAACTTGCCAACAGATGCCGTCGCTGTGAACATGATTTCGGGGCCGACGGGGGAAGGCCCGGCGTACGGTTTCAGACCGTGACTTGACGAGTGCGAGGCAAAGGTGAGGGAGAACCACGAGGGAGCAAACTTGAAGAACAGCAAAGAAAAGAGGACAAAGGGGCCGAAGATTCCGAACAAGGCGACGAGCACAATCTTCCATGGGCTCACGGAGGCGCCCGGGATATCTTGCGTGTCCGGTACGTCTACCAGACAAGGGGGCTCTTCAGGATCCTGGGGAACAGGCGGGTAGCCTTTTTCCATGGCGGTCTATAGCAGGCTTGTCCAGCGTCGGGGGCGTCGAAGAGGAAAGCGCATGATCCTCGGAAGACGAGGGCCGGCTCTATCTAAATTTAAAAGAAGGCGGATCTCGAGACAGGGGCACAGCAAAGCGGCGACGACTATCCGATGGCGGAGAGATCTAGGGCTGTGTCGCCAGCATGCGGCGTCGAGAGGAAGGGGGTCGGAAAGGGAGTGTAACTAGACGTGGCCAACTTGAACATGACCGGGTCGGAGTCGTCGGGGGACAGATGTGCAATAACAGGACAAGTTCACAGCACTCCGACTCCTGAGCTGCTTCGAGGCGGCCGACGTACACCACCGCACCCCGGACACAGCCTCAAGTTCCCCGCCAGAGTGTGTACGTAGGGATTTCGAGGCTTTGATCGACGCTCTCCCTCAAATAGATCTCGGATCTCGTGCTGAATTCCCGACGACTCCGACTGGACTCACCGGTCCCACAGCCCTGGGGGGCTGAATCTCGCCAGCAATGAGCATGCTCTTCAGTCGTTCTCGCTAACGCGACAGGGCCTGAATCTACCTGGCCAACGCGCAGGAGGTATGAGGCTGTGTGGAAACTCGACAAAGCACGCGTTGATCAGCCTGGGCCTTGGGAACCTGCACAAGTGCGTCAGAAGACAAGGTGCATATGCGTAGATCACCGGGTGTGAGCAAGTCGCAGCAGCGCGGCGGGTGTTGAACGCTGAAGTGGCCACGGAGCCCTAATCGTGCCTCGTTTTGCTGACCTGTTCCTTTTTTCTAGTACTTCGTGTAGACGGTACGCGCGCTCATACCCGGCGCACGCGCATCAATCCGATCCATACCGTCTTCTACAACCTGAGATAACGGGACAAAAATCGATTGGACGTATACAAAGGAGCGTATTATCGACACCGACTCGGATGGCGCGGGGCAGAATGTGTATGTTAACTTAATACACTAAAACGGGATCCTGGGAGAGGAAGAAACGGCGCAGCGGAACCGGGGGAGGCCATGGGGGTGGGGACAAACGTTGACCATGTTGTAGACTATGAAGCTTGAAGTTGAAAATTTGTCTCATCTTCGAGGACGCGCTGAGGGACAGTACAGCGCCCACTCAGCACACACCGTACACCCCTACGTGGCCTGCACTCATGTCTGTGCCGTACGTGGACGGGGGCGAATCGCGATCGCATTGTGCGAGCGCGAGCGGGCCGTCGTCCGCGAACCAGTCCACGTCCGTGAACCAAGTCTCGCCGCCTTCGCGTGAGGGAGACGCGTCGGGCTTTCCGCCTGCTGCTTTGGGCGAGCGGTGGGTGAGCGTCGGGTGGGTGAACTGGGGCAAGGCGAACGCGACGGAGCCAGCGAGAGGAGAGACCTGCATATGCACAAGGGAGGGGTCTGTGGTGCCGTTGTCGCCGGATCCAAGCCCGCGAGAGGTTCCAGCCTGAGTGTTCGCCAGACTAGTGCCGGTGTTGCTCCGAGAGAAGGAGCCGCCAAAGCCAAATCCTGAACCAGAGCCTGCGGAGCGCCCGAGAGAACCCAGAGTGCCGAGCGAGCCGAGAGAGAGCTGAGGGGGCGGCGTACTCAAAACCGAGACCGAGTGCGGACTCGGACACCCAAGAGAAGTTGTGCCTGCGTCGTCCGAGAACGTGTACGAGAGAGCGGGAGAATCGTAGGCGCTCCTAGGACGGTCAGTGGCAGTGTCCTGGAGACTGCTCCCATTGCTGGTTCGGATGCGCGACGCGCCTGCACCCTCGAAGGACCCGGACGTGGGGGACTGAGGAAAGTGCGCTCCTAGGGTACCGATGCTCGTTGCGGCCATGATGCCGATGCCGATACCACGCGTTGTGGCGGGCGGCGCGATGTCCGGAGTAGTCACGATGGGTGTCCAAGCACCGTCTAGCTCGAGATTACGGGGGCTCGGGAGAGGGTTGGTGCGAATGGAGGCGGCGCGGTGCGCATTCTCGTCGTTGTGTGGGCGAAAGCGGGGGGAGGGAGACTGGAGTGGGGTGGTGATGGGGGTTCGGTTGCCTGTGCGGGGATGAGTAGCGTATGTGGCGCGAGGGGATGCGGAGGAAGAGACGGATCCACTTGAAGCCCTGGGGACGCGGGCAGTGAGGGGGTTGTAGCGTGTCGACGAGGGTTGAGCCGGGGCGCGAGGGATGGACCCTGAACGAGGAAAGGAGGCCGGGGTGAATGATCCAGTGAGGGTTGCAGTAGGGCGCGTGAGGAGGAGCAGACAGTCTGGGCAGCCGCAGGGAAGCCTTTGGTCAGAGGTGTGAACGCAGGTGGTGCGAGCACGAGGAGGAGGGGCTCTGGCAGCACTGGAGACGACAGTGCTGCTGGAGGAGATACGACCGGCCTTGAGGAGAGGCATAGGATGGAGACCAGACTGAGTTGTGGCGCGTTCAGCGTTAGGGAACTTGGCGGTCGAGGTTGCACGGGCGGCGGACATGCGAGCTATGGTCTTCTCGTCGATGCGTGCATCGATTTGGGCATCGAGAGCACGCTGTTGGCGACGCTTCCTGCAGCGCAGAAAGAGGGCGAATGCGCCAATGATTCCGAGACCGACGAGGACGCCACCGGCGGAGATGGCGAAGTTGACGATGTTGGGGTGAGAGTTGGAGAGCTGGGCGGGGGGGTCGGTGGGGGAGTGGTGCTGCATGTGGCCGATGGCATCGCGCTCTACTGTGGACGACATGGCGGACAACAGCTCTCTGAGCGAGGGGACTGTGGATGAGAGCGATAAAGGAACCCAGGCCATCGTCAGCCACGGTGCGAGTCGGGACTTGGCGGCGACGAACGACCGTGACGGCCGAGCGCGACCTGCCAGCCACCGCCAACCTCACGTAACGCATCACGTGGATGTGACGCTTGGCGCCTCATTAGCTCTTTGGCGGGAACTCGGTTCGGACTTGGACTTGACTTTGACCTCGTCCGCCATGGGCGCCCTCCCCCTCCTCGCCGCCTTTGCCCTTCTCCTCACTGCCGTCGGCGCTGTCCCGCTTCACGGCGGCACAGATCTCGGCGGCCCATCCGTCAGTCCTCTCGTAGCGGCACTCACCCTTCTGCCTTTTCCTTTTCTTGCCGCTCTCAAGTTCGGCTATATGCGCTTCCGCAGAGGGCAGTCTATCCACGCCCACCCCCACGCTATCTCTCCAAGCATCGATAACTTCGCCACATTGCCTTGTGGTCCTCCGGAGCCCTCTGCGAAACGTCTCTCCCCTGCCGGCTTCTGGTTTGCGGTCACTCCCTATCTCGTGGGCTTCCTTGGCTCTCCCCTCTGGGAAACTACCATCCGTTCTAGGCTCGACAAAACTATCCGCCAGTCCAAGTCTCTGTCTCGCAGGTCCTCTCGTCGCTCTTCTCCTCCCTTCTCCCCGGCCTTGGCAGACTCTCAGACATCCAGATTCACCGGCAATACGAGCACCGCTTACTACTCTTCGCTCTCTCACAAGTCTCGCTCTCGCTCCCGTTCAAAGTCTCTCTCGGTCTCCTTTGGCGATACTTCCGCAGACTCCAACCCTAGGCTTACCGCTCACGGCTTCTCTGCCATCACAGACTGCTCTATCATTCACCCATCCACTCCACCCTGCCAACACGCTACCCTCCTCCCAATGCCTCCCCAGCCCGCCCATACGCTTCCTACCGTCAGAAATACGTCCCTCAAGGAACACTCACCCACTCTTATGCAGGTCATGGAACCCGTCCTCGCCTCCTGGTATGACAACAACCCCAACAAACCCAACGATGCCTCCCACTCATCTGCCAACACGAGCCGAGAGAGGTCCGCCTCATCCGGAGACTCTCCATGTCAGTCCTGCCCTTTGTTGTATACCCGTGACTTACTTACCTTTGCGCAGCGCACCCGTTCCAAACTCCCATGACGTCACCGGCATCCCCAGGCATGCCGGGTGCACTTTCCGTTCCTTCCCTCTCCTTCACCCTTTTCCGCAAGCAGCTAGGACCCTCCAGCACCTCCTCCGCATTCAGTCTCAGTACCACTACTCTCCCCTCACGCTCCCCTAACACGGTCTCGCTCGCTGTCTTTCATACAGGCATTCCCCCCACCCCCTCCCTCCTTGTACCAAAGCTTGCGTATACTACTGCGGGCAGCATCCGTCCCGAAAGCTATGGCATAGACTGGCACGCCAACTGCAACAAGCGGCCGACGCTGTTGCAGAGTCCTACTCACCGCAGTCCTGCTCCTGGCGCTGCACCCGCGTGTATCTACGACGTTCTCGATAGCTCCGTGGACCGCAGACACACATCTCCAAAGGTCTCGTTCTCGCCAACGTTGGCCCCGCCGGCCGCTCCTTTACCCCCCCAAGCTACGGGCGCGGCGGTGCTAAAATCGGCGCTTCGGAAACCGAGCGCGGGAGCGAGCCCGACCATCCCATCTTCCTTGCGCAATTCGGTCAGCTTCAGCCTGCTCAGCGTTGACTCGGGTGGCGTCCCCAGTACTGGCCCCAACTCCGCCACGGGGCTCCTTGATACCTCGACTGCATCCAAGAAGCGGAGTTGGGACATGAGCGACCTACTCAGTAACGGTGAACTCGATGTGGATGCCGTCACGCGCATTCTCGGACTAGGACTGGGCGTCGGGTCGCGAAGCAGTGTGGGCTCGATTGAGTCTTCCGTGAGCGGCGTGCGGAACCTTCAGGCAGCTTGTGCGGACGCGTGTGAGGACGCTGGGGAGAGCGAGGAGGAGTACGACATCGAGCAGTATGCCGCTGGGTGGGGGTCGCCTCGAATGCCTCAGTGCTCTGTTACCGGCATGAGCATGCAGATGCAGATGCATGTGCTGGGGCAGCCACTGACGGTAATCCCAGAGGAGACACGCAGTGAAGTGTGCTCAATCGCGGGAAGCGTGCACTTTGTCGGAGGCGCAGCGAGGAGCGGCGACGACTTGGATGGGTCCTCGAGTCGGAGGCTGTCGGGCGCGACGCGCGCGGAGAGCTGGAGGGAAGGCGAGTCGGCGATGTGAGTCTCCTACTGTCTTGCTTGCTGTTGAATATGCGTCAGCTGATGGTCGATGTACCGTGGAGGACCCTGAATGTCGGCATAGCGTGGTAGGACTGCATTTCTGCAGTGGTAGGTTGCATTCAACCATTCGGCCTTCATTTTTGTCTTCGTATGCCCCCCTATGTAGTTCGTATTCCGTCTTCGCTTGGGGGAGAATACTGCGAAGGATACCCCGTTTTTGCGATACCCGCCAAGCCCGGTGTATAACTTGTTCGTTGTTGGGACGCATCATCAAACAGCCTAAGGACTCGTGTCGTTACAGTATATCAGACGAATAGTAGACAAATGCATTCGGGCCCTGGCAAGAGTGAAATGTGAAAGCATCCGACGCATGATCAGTGTATATATGCCCGCGTCTAAACCGAGCATGTTCACAACGAACAAGCAATGGATAGTAACTTTCTGGCGCCCCTCTTTCTCAACGGCAGCAGCAGCCCAACGCCATCTCCCGCGCCAGACCACGACTGTCATCTCCTCGAGTCTAGCGGTGCCCATGACAACAGCACGCACAGTGAACAGGCACTACTGGGCAGCCAGGCGTAGTGTACACCATATACAAACCGCCTTTGGTCAGTGTCAGAGACTACACCCTAAAGTAGGGTTATGATGCAAACATGCGGCGCTATAGGTTGTTTGTCTCCGCCGACCACTCAAGTCTCAGGCCGCTGCCCGGAGTGTCCGCCGCTTCAGAAGGTTTTGGCCGACCACTTGTGACTGTCCTCAGTGCACTTACCGAGTCTTGTCGACGTTGCGCACCGGGGCCGGAAGGCGGGATTCGACTACAGGACGTTTCGACAAATGCATCCCCGTAACCCATATTCCAACCCCCCAGATTTTTCGGCCCTGGCCGAGGCATATCCCGACTTGAAACCACAGTATGCCATCGCGCACAGGACCAGAGTATAGACTAACGTATCCGCGTTCTTGTTCCTGTAGCATCATTTCAACCCAGAATGGCGTAGCGGTTGACTTTACGGATGAGGCGTCCCAAAGGTGCCAGGCTTGCTTCGGTCACCCAGACGCTGAACTTAGAAATGCAACTTCAGGCGGCTTACTGAGGCCATCCTCTCTCGGGATTTTGGAATCTCCATTGAACTTCCTCTCGGAAGACTTTGTCCGCCAGTAAGGACCTCAACCCATGCTCAACGCGTTGATCAAAACCCGTCGTCCACAGGTGCCTAACAGGTGATTGGTACCCAGGCATGCGTCAAACGACCCTTTCTCACTGCGTCGATACATAACAAGACTTAACTATATTCTCTGGCTGGAGGATGTTATAGAGGCGACGTCCATCGCTCTAGATGCCAGCCTCAGTAGGGTCGTACGAGGCCTCGACGTGTACGTGTGGCTGACACTAGTTATATGTAGTGGCTCTGATTGATGGATTATCATTGTAGAGGGACCGGCGCGTCTGCGATATACCCACTTCTTGGCTGTGCTGTACGGTCAAATTGGGTCTTTACTGGAACAGGTACTTAGCATTCGTACCGTTGGATGTAGTCCACTAACACATTTCAGAAATCGATGAATTATCTTTACAGTCGGCGAGAAGAAACGTAAACGTGAATGGACTGGAGTCGAAAGTTTCCGTGGTTCCCGCCGACCCATCTGAACCAATCTTCTTACCACTCTTTCAGGAGTAAGTTTTACACATCATTGCGCGAGTGATATTTGACATGCTTTGAATACAGAGACCGGTTCTATGACTTCACCATGTGTAACCCTCCATTCTATAGTAGTCGTGATGAGGTATTGCGATCAGCGGAAGCAAAAGAATTCGGGCCCAATGCAGTGGGTTACCACTGCACCATCGAGGTTGTACAAGAGTTAGTCAGCTCACGAGTGCGATCGTGACAGGTCTGCACTGGGGCGGATATCGAGATGATCACTCCAGGGGGGGAGGCCGTCTTCGTCGGCAAGATGGTGGAAGAAAGTCTCAAACTGCGTGAGAAGTGCAGGTAACCGAGCTCTATGGTAGTTGTCGTGACGTTTCTGACAATCGAGCAAGGTGGTATACGTCGATGCTGGGGAAACTGTCGAGCGTGGCTTTCATAATTCAGCTACTGCGAGACAACAAGGTCAGCACAGCATGTAACCGAGCATAGTCCACCGGAAATCTCACATTGTGTAGATTGAAAATTATGCCATCTCGGAACTCGTTCAAGGTCGAACGCGGCGCTGGGTGGTTGCGTGGTCGTTCGGAGACGTCCATCTGCCAGACGTACGTTTCGAGTATCGCGGAGTCGTTGCAACGGGGCTGAAGGATTGTTTTTAGTCGTTATGCCGTTTTGCAAAAAACGGACCACAGAATATCATGCCCGCGCGGAACAGCTTACATCAATCGCTACCCATGGCGAAATCTATTGCACAGGGGACTACAGCCGTTCATAATATCCTAAACTCCATCGCTAGTTTAACTACACGAAGCATCCTCGGACCCTCTGGTGCTACAGATACGATCGTGTCCGCGGCAGTCAATACGTGGTCGCGCGCTGCAAGGAGGAAGAGGCAGGTGCCGATGGAAGCCGAGGCCCATCAACCCATGCCACAACTTGTCTGCCGTGTGCGGATAGAGAATTGTCATACGCGCGAAAGGGGCGTTGACGGTGTCCAGTTAATGTTTGACTGGATGAGGGGGAACGATCGCGGGCTGTTCGAGAGTTTTGCAAGTCATGTAGAAAGAAGGGTTATGTCGGTACTGTGTGCAGGAGGACCAGAAACGTAGTATGCTTCTCCGACGCTCTGACGGTCACTGTATACGGTAGATAGCTTCGATATGGGGACAATTGATCGTATAGACGAAGCACGATAGCACGCACTTGTAATTCTGCAACTTGATCAATTGAATCGGTGCACAGTCGATCCCAAGAGCGAGAGGGGCGCAAACCTGTTACAGCTTGGACGAGGGTACGAGGAGCCTTTCCAGGCCGGCTCTTATGTCCGAACCTATGGGCGCGCTTTTCCTAGTGTCGCGGTCCACGAAGACGTGGGTATAGCCTCCGACAGCACTCGGGGAAGGGCTGTTCTCTTCGAAGACGGCGATCTCATAGGTGACGGAACTGGAGCCGAGTCTCGTGACCCTAAGACCGAGGTCGAGGACGGCAGGAAACGAGAGGGGAGAGAAGAAATGGCAATAAGAAGACACCACTAAGCCGATCAGCCTGGACCGAGAGGGTGAGAGGTGTGCATGCCGAATGAGATAGGTATTGACGACAGAGTCGAAAAGGTGGTAATACACCGAGTTGTTGATGTGCGAGTACTGGTCGTTGTCGATCCTGTTTTGAGGCGAGTAGTAGTAAGACGTCGTGCAACGTTTGCCTTCACTGCGAGCGCACTCACCAACGGGTGCGATAGGAGAGAAAGAACGGGAAGGCATTGCGTTCCCTCTCCCTCAGTCCCTTCGGATCGTCTGAGCGAGACCGCTCCTCGGACATTGATGTTTCGCCGCTAATCCGGGTCGAGCAAAAGGCTACTCCTGTAGGCCGCGTGGGGGGATTCAACAGCAGCCTCAGGCCTCTCAAAGCTAGCCGATCGTTCGTAAGCACCTTTCACGGTTGACGAATAGTGAACCGCGTGCACGTTATTGTAGTAGCAGCGATTGAGTAGGACGGTGTACTTCAAGTTCCACTTCGGAGGTTGTTGAATTTTAATCCCGTAGGTCTCTCACGCTTTCATACCCACCTCCGAACGACTCGCGTTGCCAAGGCCCGCAAGCCTACGCAAGTTGTAGGTGACACCGTTGAGTCATTCATATAAGTTTCCAAACGACGAATGCGCATGGAGAACAACTATACTAGTTGACACAGTATAGTATACGCGAATCGTACAGTATACAGATTCATCTCCGATTACCGGGACGCGAACTGACGTACACAATACTACACGGTGAGGAAATCAATTACCTAGGAAGACTGTACGTCCGTATGTCCGTAAAATCGAATTCTCCGTTTTCCATAACCGCATCCCTAAACCGGCCCCGCGGCCCACTGAGAGCGATGTGCAGGTGTTGCACCGTTGGAAGGGCATGCAGGAACCGGCGAGTATAAGTTTCGAGATCAAACTTCTCCGCCAAGCGCTCGGCGAATCTAAGTGGAACGTTGGTCGATCTATGCAGTTGCGATTGGTCAGGTTGGCGAGGATTAGATGCAACGAACTTGATGGTCAAGTTGAACTCCCGTAGGGTGGAGTGCGAGAGCGATAAAAGCAGCTCTTCCTGTATGGGCGGGATTTGCAGCGTAAGATGAATCAAATAGAGGACGTGACTTACCAGCGATGCAGCGACGTCGAGATATCCGTTACCATCGGGAACTTCCGCCTTTATAGTCAGGCTTTCGAGGCGCGAGCCTCCCGCCCCGCGGAACGCCGCGAAGGCATCACCCCGTGCGCCGCAAAGCTGGCCGGGAAGATCATTCAACGTGAGGCGGCGCGGACACGCCAGCAACATGACAGGTAGGAATTGGTAGGTCAGATCAGGGTGGAAAGGATCTAGGACCAGACAGTCAATGCGACACGTCAGTCCGAGGATATACAGGTCCAGAAGACCCCCCTCGAAGGTTTCTAAACGCTCCCAGGTGAGGCCGGCGCTAGTCTGCTCAGACTCATTTAGACGACGCTGGGAGCCGTAATGCCCGATGGCATCGAAGTCCACCGGGTGATCGACTGTGCACCCCGGGTCGTCCATATGGTATACGAGCGACGTGAGGTTGGGGTAGGCACGAATGTAAGGCATCACTCGAGGGAACGATGCGTTGCGTAGGCTGAGCTTGCGCATATTGGGGTAGACAGAGACGGGATCGGGGGTGGTGTCGGCGGCGGTGTACCAGTGGTGGCCGTCCAGCTCCTCTAGTGTTGGGGCTACACGCGACAGTAGCTTGAGTGGGTGATACTGGGGCCACTGATTTTCGTCTAACTGCTCAAAGAAGCCTTCCTCATAGGTCTCATCTTCCTCGAAAGACCGCAGGAAGTTTAAGCTTACGTGCACGAGCAAGGACTTGAACGACTTGAGCATGTTTAGGCCGAGTTCGCCCACGGCGCCCATACGAAGTTCTCGGATAGAGGTGAGCGCCGCGAACGCGACGGCGAGACCGGGGTGGCATCCCAGGAGCTCCTCGGAATTCGTGAGCTGCAGAGAGGAGAGGTTCGTCATGTAAGGGAGGGCGCTGACGAGGTCGGAGGATGCCTGCGTGTTTAAGGTTGGCATGAGGAGACTAAGGGAGCGAATGGTCGTGAAGAGCCTTCGATCGGGCTGTACGTTCAAAAGAGCGAGTAAACGGAACAGCTGGCCTTGCGACTGGACGGATAATTGGAATGAATCAAGATTGGACGCGATCAATAAGACGGGGGCGAGCGTTCTGAAGCATTCGTCCGATGGGCCTGGTTCTAGAAGTTGTAGTGAACGGAGAGGCGGGAATGTGGTAGTGTATTCGCGTAGGCTGGATATAGACGATACGAGGGTAGACATGACGTGGCCTTTGTCGAAGACGAGGGAGAGAGAGCGGAGATGGGTCATAAGAGGGAATGCATCTGCGAGCTGAGAGAGCGACGAAGAGGGATTGTTGGAAGGGAGGGCGCTGGAAAAGTCAAGATGGAGGGAGCGAAGGAATTGGAAGCGGATGCGGTCTTGTGCGGATAGAAAGGTGAGGAATGGGGAAATTTCTGTAGGCGAAGTGAGAGCGATGGATCGGCGGAGGAGGATTTTGGGCCCCTCGGAGTAGAAGAAACGGGAGGTGCGGATGAACCTGGCAGCATCTTGAAGGCTGGAAACAGCAATGACTTGGAACAGAACGTCTGCGTTCAAGAGCGGGCGAGAGTCCATGACTGAGGTAATTTTTGGCTACGACGAGCCTCAATCTTTGGGACCTGGGTAATAAGCGCGAAGGTGAGCCTGACGCCGCTGAATGCAAGCACTGGCATAAGAATAGTCGAGGGGGCGGGGAGACATACCAAAGTGCAACGACGGCCTACGTGGACGTTGTCGACACGGCTACAAGTGGCCACGGACCACGCTGACGGCTTGACTCCTCCAAGTAACAACCGTTCTGTCGTCGGCCGAGTCGGACTTGGACTCAGATTCAGACTATTAGTATTAAAGCTGAGAGCTCCCTTGGTGCCGGGATCCGGCCCGCTTCCGGCCGTCGAGCTCGGCCCGGCTCAGGTCTGCTTCGGCGTATAGCTTTTTCGTATCGACGACTTCGACCTCGACCACGACGACCTCGACGCTTACCGTCTCGTTTTCGACCAAGTCTCGGGCTCGCACGCACCTCAACGACTCCAGCGACGACGATGAGTGCGCGCGCGCCCTTCGTGCCTCAGCGTTCTGCATCGCGTACCTCCGAAAAGGATGTAAAGCCCGGACCAGCTAAATCCCCTCCTCCTGCGCTCGAGCATTTTCGCCCCAACGGCCTTCTCGACCTCCCTCGCCCGCCCGTAGACTCTCTGGCCCCCAACAATAACGCCGGTGCTTCTCAGGACGCAGCTTCTGCCTTCAAGCCGCTCAACGTCGCCAACCTCAAAAAACCTACCGAGACCCAACCACCGGGCGCCCCTTCTTCCATCAAACCCCGTCCCTCTCTTGAACTTCCCGGACGACAAACAAAGGCCCCTCAAGCTTTTCATTCTGCTCCAAGCTCGCGTCCTGTGAACTCTCGGTCTTCTTCGCCTTTCTTCCAGAACCCCTCCGCTTTCAAGGCGCCTCTTGTTCCTGCCCAACTCTCGGCTCATGGCGACGAATTCAATTCTAATCAGGCGCATATAGTCTCTTCCACCTACTCCTCTAGCTTTGATGACCGCTCAGACGTCTCGGGAAGGCTCCCTTCTGGCACCGCTTCCGACCAATTCCGCTACTCTAACCTCTTAGACACCTCCTTTGGTAGCCATCGCTCTCGTACTGCTTCTCAGCCTTCTCTTGCTAGCATACATGAAGTCTCAGAGGAAGAAGAACATGGCAGCCCACGAAAAGTGACCGTAATGGGACCCCCTGCAATCAACAGCTATGGTAATTGTGCAGACGGCTATGGCGGCGACCCCTCCTTCTCGGATACCTGCCCGGACGAAGAACGTTTTCAGCAAGTATCCCGGCGAGGACCGAAGCGCGTCATTCATGAAGGAGAGCGCGATTACGAGCAGGGCCCCGACGCAAAACGATACAGAGCTTCAAATCCGGTGCGTATATCCGCCTCCGTCCGTTTTGGTATCTATATGTTCGCACAGGACGATTTCCCCGTGCCCTATAGTGGCCGGGCGACCCCCGCACGCTACCTCGCGCAGCCGGAGTACGACTGCGCGGTTACGCCGGCGCGTAGAGCTCCTGTGCCTAACCCGCCCCTGGTCCATTCTCAGAACGCGAAAGTCGTGGATGATGAGCCGTCTGCACAGCAAGCATTGTTCCGGTTACTAGGTCAGGACCTCGACATCTTTGCCGAAGCACACGCAGACTCGTACGAGCAAGCGCGAAGGAAGTGGGCGGAATGCTCGGCAGAGGAGTGGACCAAGGGCGCAGACGGTATGTATCGCAGTCGTGTCCCCTTCCAAACGACTCATGGTTGCGTTATGACATCAAGAGCTAATGGGAAGGTTTAGCAAGATGCTTGACTTTGTACGTCTGTACAGTCGTTTGTGCTATCCTGTCGAACTAATCCGCTAACGGCTACAGGTCAAGGACCATATGACGTGCGTCGCACCCTGATACCTCTACGTTCGCTGATAGATGGTTGGCTTGCGCAGAGCGAAGATTACTCTATATGCCACCTTGCACACCAAGATCGCGGAGCACAAGATTGTGCTCGCAGACCGGCAGCAGGCGCTCAATGATGCACGGGAGAGCTTGGTCAGAGAGGGGGGCGCCGTCGTGGGCAGCATGCCTGTATTTACAGTAGCGGGTAAAGAGAGGGAGGCGGAGAAAGGCGAGTGAGCCGAATCGGTGTCCTGTTTGTCTTCGATATTGTTGCACGTCGCGTCTCGGACGGTTCTGTTGCGTATGTTCTTCTGTTGTTCTGCAATGGTTATACAATTCGTTCATTCCTGTCCACTCCACCTCTGTAGACGCGTACAACATGGATGGTATACAATACAGTGTAGAGATAAGGCACCCATCTCACCAAAGTGCTTCATGCGTCCTTTGCCTGTAACTCCTTGACGATCTCAACTGCGCGCTTGAACTTGGTCTTGTCTTCCTCTGTCGGCTTCACCAAGCTCTCGCCATGTCCACACCCCTGAGGGCTACCGTTCTGCCACTCGAGATCCTCGGAACCAAACGCGATGCTTGTGTCGAGCCCGTAGATATCCTCGATGCCGGGGGGCGACTCGGTGGGAATGGACTTAAGAATATCCTTAAGCTCGTTGACAAGCTCGATGGTGTGCGCGTCCGTGGCGGAGATGGACTTGGGTGCAGCGTCCTGGAGGGAAGGCGTGCCCTTGGGGCGGACGGCGCTCGAGATGTTGAGCAGGTTCTGCGTCGGGATCCCGGTGATAGTGATGATGGCCTCGGGCGTTGGGGGCGCGAAGCCGCCTGTTATGCCTATGGGATGGCGGGCGGGTAAGTGAACGCATTATCGAGGCCGATACCAACAATGCAAGGCGCGTACCGTGCTGGAGGCGCAACGAGAACTCGGAGATCGACATGGTAGATGGTGTGGATGGGGCGACGATGGCGCGGGGATTGGGGCGACGACGGGAGGCGGAGAGAGACAGGAAGAGGTGGTGGGGGCAGGAGAGCAAAGGCGATGGCGACGAGGACGATCGGAGACGGTTTTGAGCCCCGAGACGCGGTGGCGCCCGTGCTGTTCGCTGCGCCGGAGCAGCGTGACGTCACGCACCCGCCCAGAGAGGACAGCCCGGACGGGCCGGATAAGGCAGCGAGACAGCCGCCGCTAGCAAACGACGCAGTCCTCCTTGAAACTCAGGTTGTACATCGTCTTGTCCACCGTCTTCTCAATCTTCTTCCAGTCAGATCGGCGCTGGATGAACTCGTAAATATCCTGTCAAATCGTCAGCGGGATACGACAATATTGGAGCAGTGCATGCACCTCCGGTCGATATGCTCCGCCGTATCGCGTCACGTCTCGCACAATTTGCGCGAGATCCTTTGCATCTTCCACCACGTAGACGTGCCCGAGCATTTTGAGGTAGGCGAACTCGGAGATAATGCTCGCTACTCGGAGGGACGTTATAAACGCGTGGTATGCGTTCAAGTCCGCGATTACTTGAAACCCGCCGCTCAGGGAGATTATCTGCCGTTTGATATGCTTTTGTAGGATACTACCAACCCGGGCCAGCGTTAGCAAGGCTCAACAGTCAGACAAAACATACCTACGCTATGAGACGGATTCCTACCTCCTGGTAGAACACTTCAAGCACCTCTTTGCTCGTACTTCCCTTCAGGAGCTGGCAGTGCATCTGCAAGCACTTGATGGCTTCTTTGCAACCTTCCGTGGGCCCTAGTTCGAGTGGACTGTCTTCAGGGGGATAGTACTCGCGCGGCTTCGTTAGTTTCGTAATGATGTGTTCCACCTGAGCATGGACGTCAGAAGCTATTACGTGACAGTATCAAATGTATTCTCACCTGGTTCATCAGTGCGTCCGTCGCCGCGTTCAATCCTCCTGCAACCGAGTCGTCCAGGGAGTCTTCGAAGTGCTTCTTCTCCCGGACGACCGTGTTCAAAAAGTCGTGGCGGTCGATGTGAGGCGCCTGCAGCCCGGTCGCCTGGGTCAATGAACAGCCACGAGGGCAAGGCATATGCACTCACAAGCTCTTTGTCAAAATAAACTTGTATCATAGACTGCATAGTGTCGCCGATGTGCACTAGTTCAAAAAACTGGAGAAGCGGCGCGACGCTCTTTGTTTCTTCATGTTCGGCCGGTTGGTAGGTCTTCATTTGTTGGATAGCTCTATGAACTAGTTCAAGCATACTCACGCTGAAGCGCTCAGAGTGGGTGACTTACGTTTCGAACCCGGGTTTGATGTGGCGTTCGCCCAATGCCTGCAGAAGCAAGACGAAAATCTCCTCGATCGTATCGCGCACGCGATGCCCGTAGGTGCCTGGATAGCCGGAGAAGGTCTCCGCTCGTTTCATAGACTCGCGGTCAGCGTGGATAAGCTCAAGAGCTATGTCGAGCGAGAGCAGAAGGTCGAGATTGTCCAACGCGGGAGGGTTGGGATTCGGAGTGGACACCCTGGTAGACTCTAGTGAGGTGGGCGCCGTACTGAGTGACCCATCGGTGGTCGAAACCGTCAACGAGGCTGGAAGGGGTGACGTCAATACTGATGAGAAGTGCTGAGTGCACGATACGCCTACACCGGGTGGTTGCGACGCTTTCGCGTTTCTCCTTGACGGGCGCCGGTTCATCGTCCTCGTCTGCGCCAATGTCAAAAAGCATGCCATCTCCACCCTTCTCAAAGTCCCGCACATACCCGTCCTTGCCGTTCGCGTTCCACGATGACATGCGTGCGAACGGGAACGCGCCCTGGCCCGTCGCGCCCGTGCCGCCCCAACGCTGGGGGTTGAGCATCGCGATGCCCTGGACGGCGGCGCTGCTCCCGGTCGTAATGGCCGCGCCGACCGCCTTGCCGACCGTGCGTGGGACGATGGTTACGGGGAGTAGGAGCACGTCGGTAAAAGACGCAAGGACGGTCCGTTTGACCTGAGCGGGGTTGTGCGAGCCCAGAAAGCGGGCCGTTTCCGTGTTCGGGGAGGCATTTGCGGGGAGCTTGTGTTGAGAGAGCTTTCGAACCGTCAATATGACACGCTGAGCGACGTGGAATGCGATGTCTGGCCTACCTGTTTCTCCCACGAGCGGCAGGTCATCTCAAAGCTTTGTTTCACGAATTCAACCTCTTCGTCTAGGTATTCGTCCATGTTCGGCTCAAACATGTGATACCTATCGTGATTTAACGCCGAGTGGGCTCTCATGTGGGAGGTGGGACTTACACGACATCTTCAGCCTTCGTTCTAGGAAAGTCGGGATCCTTAGTGACCGCGACCTGTACGATCGTGTCTACCATCCTCCAGGCTTCTTTGAAGCTAGCGGCCGTCGCTTTAAGAAATACCTCGTTGGAGATCTCGCGCGCGCGAGTGAGCAAAGAAGTGGTGTATTCCCCTACCTGAATGACGTCAGAGGCGTTATGGGGGAACGGGGGGGACGGCAGTAGCGGTCAAACACGTACTACTTCGTTTGCTAACCGTTCCGCGAAAGAGACGAGGACGTTCGCGTTGGGAGGGAAGACGCGAACGGCTCGCGAGCCGTGCTCTTCCAGGGCGGCCAGTATCTCGGCGATGAATTCATCCATCGCCGTGAAGTCCAGTTCGGCATCTTTGCTAGTCCATAGCTCAGAAAGGGAGGAAGAGATGGAAATAACAGCACGCACGTGAAGTTGTCGAGTGGCTTCCACTTACTTTGCTCGTAGAATATTTCGAGCTTCTCCGCCCAAACCTTGCCCAGCTCCCATTCCGCTCCGGGACCATCCCAAACCTCCCAGCTCGCCTCCGCTGCCTCGCGCATGCCCTGTTCATCGCCCTTGCCATCGGCCACGTCGAACGCCGTGAGCAAGCCGTCCTCGAAACGATCTACTGCGGCCCGGAGCGCGGAGCTGAGCGTTTCCCATTTGCGCAATGGCTTGACGTCTGGAGACAAGAAACGCGAGAGTAGGCGAAGAGTATGTGCCTGACTTCGGAGGGCGGGTGGTGGAGAAGGGAAAAGGCTGGACAGAACAGCGTGTGGAGGGGCAGAAAGAGCGGGTATGAGTGGCTTGAGGAGGGTATGTGCTCGTATGTAAAGCGAGCGACACGTCTTGGACTGCCCCCCGTCGAAGAACGCCAGTGTACGTGGCGTCGAAAGGCTGAACCCACCCACGAAGTCGCCCATCTCCTCCGCCGGAGCATTCACGGACGCGAAGTCGCCGAAGTCGTCGTCCAGACTCTCCGTCGCAAGCGTGGGCGGGGCGTGCCCGCGGTCGACCCCATTTTGCACCCGGACTTTCTCCTCAAGCGCGTCGAGGACGCCGCTGAGCTTGTGTCGCTCCAACCCAAAGGCCTTCCAGCGGGCCTCCCAGACGCGTTCGTCGCGGGCGAGGTTGCCGAGGGCGCGAGAGCAACGGGCGTAGGCGGGAATGTCGGGGATGGCAAGGAAGGTCAGGATGACGATGTGTACGTCGACCGGGAGACGGCCAATAACTTGGAAGGGCGCGGGGCCATTTCTGGAGTGTCGGGGGAACGTAGGTACGCTGGGCTTGTGGAAGGAGAAGCGGTTGGAGGAGGGAGGAGAAGGTGCGTTGTACAGGCGAACAGGTTCGAGAGTCGCAAATTTGTCCATGCTGACTGTGTATGGTCGTGGAACGAGACAAAGACGAATATCCTACAGAGACGAGGTCAAGGAGCACGGATTGGAACGAAGACGAGGGCGGGATGCAGCCGCAGGCATCCGGTGGTGGCCGATCGGGGGCAACGTGCACACGGCGGAGTTGGGCGGCGCTCGGGGGGTCATGCAGACGATATAGACATTACACGGAAAGCCCAATCTTACAGATACATAACGTATGGTACCTTAGGCGCGGTTGTAGCGATGCGTATATTACGATCAAACGGGGATGTGGAGAGGTACGGTACGCGTTGCGGAGTGTACGAACGATCGCATGTTGAGAACGAAGGTCACACGTCCTGACTGATGTTGTCGGGGACTCAAGGGACGTTGGAAGGGGTTATACGGTAGGGCCGCTGTGTTGGGCTTAGCAACAGAAGCAGGGGATGGGGATGATGTAGCAGATGCTGCCGTCCTAAAGGATGGAAGTCGGGAATAAGGCCGTCGCTGAGTGCGGACGAGGAAAGAGAGCACTGACCGGGCAAGGGATGCATCCGCCACGAATTCTCTGGGCAGGGCCGGTACGGTTGGTGGGAGAGGGAGCGGTGGGAGCCATTGGAGGGTGGGTCGGTGGCTGGGATTGGATGTGTCTGAGGTCGAGCGGCGAGGGGGAAGAGGAGAGGTGAGCGGAAGGTGGGAAGACGGGCGACGAGGACATGGCGGGTTGGCTTGGGGCGGGTGCGGGGTGGGATGAGGGCACGTTATATACCGTGACGGAGACGGCAGCGGTGGTCGTCGCAGCAGAAAGAGGAGCGAGGACGCGCTCGGCCAGACTCGCGAGCGGTGCGTGGACGAGGACGAGGACGAGGACGCCAGGCCGCCACAGATGACGTAGGAGTGGCTGGACGCATCCGATGTGGCCATGTTACATGGATTGAGATCAGTATAACAACGGCCCAATGGTCTAGAGGTAAGATACTTGCTTTGGGAGCTTCGCACCGACTGCAAGGGATCCCGGGTTCGAATCCCGGTTGGGCCCCTTTTTCGCGGAAGGCGGGGCATTTTCAACCTTATATAGTCTCACTTGCTTATTACCGCTGACCGTTTGCTAATGGCAGCCCTGATGTGATTAGATTACATGCTAAGTTCTATGCAGCTACTTCAGATTACTAGTTGTGAATGAGTCTCATGGGTGCTTCTTTGAACTTCTAATGGGCTACTTTGGATCATAGATCACACAACACTATAGAATGATACTGCTCAACATATCACCATTTATAACTATCAACCCATGGCATATGGGAGTATATCTAAGCACTCAAAGAGCTATACATACCCAGAACAGATCATAGAATCACGATTGATGAGGAACGAAGAAATTGTTTCTTATGGGACGACCTCTGCGCCAGGTTGCGTTACGCCAATTGAGCCCATGGGAATCTTCACTTCAAACTCAGCTTACCCACGTAAGTCTAAAAATAAGCGCCATATACAACCTTTCTTACCCATCAACACCCAGGCTGGGGTTAGGGGCAGTTTCCACTACAAATTTTAGGGTTAGCCCTTCAACCATTACTTACTCATGGCCTGCCACTACTTACCAGTTATGATGGCGCATCATGGGCGCTTATTTGACCCTCTGGAGCGGTGCACATGCCTGGCTTAGGATCACATGATTTCAAGGCTGTACTGGGGTCTAAATGTCAGTAATTCCGGGTTCTTGAGTTTGTTAGTGGGCCAACTGATACAAAAAATTTTATGAGTAACAGTATTAAGAATGTGCATCTATTGGAGTGTTGATATCAATACATTAGTAAGAAAATGAGGGCAAGAATCCGGATTTACTGAGTATAAACCTGTGATAGCTGAAACTTCTTTTGCTCATAACTTGAGCAGTTTCTATCCAAATGGTGAGTTTGATACCTCGTTAGAACGGTATTCTGAAGCTGAATTCATGTGTGATATCGTGGTATTGTTCCCAGAGGTTATTAGACCGGTATTCCTGTTTATATCACAAAGCTCAGATATAAGGGAGTTGTTGAATGTGTAGCTCATTCAATATTGAGGGTAGAGACATGGAAGTTGTACCAGCGGATAGGCATAATCCGCAGCTTTTGAACGGTATATTACATGCATCACATTGGTGAAATAGCGAGAGAGATAATCCAGTAAGAGTGTTGAAGTGGCTGCCTCAGCAGTGTTCTGCTCACTGCGCACCCAGTTCTTCACCGAATCGTATCAAACAAATCGCGATCTGTGCGCGTCGTAAATACGAACACAACGCACCCAAACGCGCAGAATTGAAACCAGAAGAAGAGGTAGTAAAGTGCGAAACACTGGTCTTCCTGAGAGAAATACTCAAATAGATGCTTCATAAATGATCGCATTGCCATGAAAATACCACCAGCGGATAGGGGACGGAGATAGCTTTCAAACGGCATATTACATGACCCACTTTGCACAAAACCTGACAGAGATAATTCAATAACAGTGCACCCCAAAGTGCAAAATAAGCGCCATATGGTGCAAATTAAGCGCTGGCTGGCACGATTCACTTACCCGAGCTATCGTGCCAGCCAGCGCTTTTTTTACCATCACATGACTCCCTTTTTAAACTGCCCATCCCAGGGATTGAACCTGGGGCCTCTGGGATTCAAACAATCTGGTCTCCCACATTTACCACTGCCCCATCAGGCCCTTGATTCACTGGCCCCTTATCTCCCCATATCATGTCTCCTGCCCCTGATAAGATATGTCCCGGCCATCTGGGCGCTTTTTTGCTTATCTGCCCCCTCCGGAAATGGCAGCTGGCTGGCTCAGCAGTGCTCTGCTGGCACATCTTGTCCAGCTCACTACTCACCCAGTTCTTGGCCAAATGGCTTCAAACAAATCGCGATTTGTGCGCATTTTGAATGTAAACAAAACCCAACAAAGAGCGTGGGAATGTATGAGGTTTAAGAGGTCGTAAAATGCGAAATACCGGTCCCCTTTGGATGAATACTGATAAAGTAATCTGGTGGCACATCTCATTCAGCTCACTGCTCACTCAGTTTTTCACCAAATGGCTTCAAACCAATCGCAATTTGTACGCATTTTGAATACAAATAAAGTGCAACAACAAGCGTGGGAATCCATGAGGTTTGAGAGGTCGTAAAATGCGAAATACTGGTCCCCTCTGGATAAAGTACTGGTAATTATGCACTCAAAAGTACATATGAAGACACATAACCAGCACCATCGAATAGAGGCATATGAGGGCTTTGTGGGGATGCATGACCTGTCCTAGATTTGCTTGGATCTAAGGGATGTAATCCAGTAAACCTGTCCATTAAGCACTGGCTGGCAATGGGCAAAGTGCCACAGGTAGATCTTTTGTGCCACCTCCAGTGTATAGTATCTCATTGGATTCATAATCCTGGGGCTCTACTCAATGATAATGCTTTCTAAGCATGAGACAAAATTTCAGAGATGAAAAAAATGCGATTTCCAGTGATATGTTGTATCCTTGGCACAATTCAACTGCATTTGAAGTGTGGTTGCTGCTTTTGGTTGTGTAATGTCTTCTATATGCATAGTATCAGTGGGCATCAAGTCAGATGCAATTATCCCATTTCCTCATCAATTGTACCTGCCAGTCATGGCCCTCTTCCACCAAGTACCATCTGGGTGAATACTGATAAAGTGATCTAGTGGCACATCTTGTCCAGCTCACTGCTCATTTAGTTCTTGACCAAATGGCCTCAAATAAATCGCAATTTGTGTGCATTTTGAATGCAAATAAAGTGCAGCAACAAGCGTGGGAATCCATGAGGTTTGAGAGGTCGTAAAGTGCGAAACACTAGTCCCCTTTGGATAAGTACTGGTAAAGTGATCTGGTGGCACATCTTGTCCAGCTTACTGCTCACTCAGTTTTTCACTAAATGGCTTCAAACCAATCGCGATTTGTGCCCATTTATGATACAAACAAAATGCAACAAAGAGCGTGGGAATCGATGATGTTTAAGATGTCGAAAAATGCGAAATACTTGTATCATCTGGATCAATAATAACAACTGTACACTCAAAGACACATGTGAAGACACATAAGCAGCACCATGTGATAGAGGCATGTAATGGCTTTCTTTTGATGTCTAACATGTCCTACATTGGCTCAGATCTGAGAGATATAATCCAGTAAAAGTGCAAAATAAGTACTGGCTGGCATAATCTGAGAGAGTATAATATTTCCTTAGATTTAGAATCCTGAGCTCTATTGAATGGTCATGGTCATCAGATATGACACAAATTTTCCAGTGAAAACATGCAATTGCTAGTGCAAGTTGAACCATTAGCACAATCAAACTACATTTGAAGTAGTGTCCCAGGCTGCTATGTGTATAGTATCAGTGGGCATGAAGTCCAATGTGATCATCTCACTTCATCATTAATCGTACCTGCCAGACATGGCCCTCTTCCACCAAGTTTTGACATCACATGACTGCCTTTTTAAAGTGCCCATCCCAGGGATTGAACCCAGGGCCTCCGGAAATCAAGTAATCTGGCTTCCCACATTTACCACTGCCCCATCAGCCCTTTCATTTCCTTGCCCCTTATCTCCCCATATCATGTCTTCTGCCTCTGCTAAGGGCCTAGACAAGCCTCTTCTATTGTACCCTACATAATATATAATGTGTGAGACTGAGCGCAATGCAACAGAAGTGCTACAATTCGACACAGCGCTGGTATTTACACAGGGTATGCTCAAATATAATGGGGTCAAAGGTCATGGTAGAGCGCTCTGCCTCGGTGAAGCTGCTGTATACCTTGTTGTAAAGGGAGGTGAACACAAAGATCACCGACTCCTTGTCGCTCAACCTGTCCAAGAGACGGAAAAAGCGCAGACACGCACTAGCACCCCTGTCCAGCAAATAGACCATCTCCCCCATCTCCTCTGCAGAGGGCATGGCGACCTTCCCAGCGTAGACCAAGTCAGCAGCGATCAGCATGCCTGTGAGAGGACTGAGCTGGGGCAGAATCTTGTGGCCCCGCTGCACACGCTGCGTAAACCGGTACGCCTCAATATAAGGCATGCACCATCCAGGCTCCTTGGACTTGAACATCTCCAGCCAAGCGAGCTTGTCAGCAGCTGCCTGCAGGGCCTCCATAAAGTGGTCCGATCCTCTAACATGGGCAGGCAGAACTGGACAACGATCTCAGTAAGAGCTCAGCAATGCACCACATTGTGCATGCCAGGCAGCAGGAGCACATCTGGGTTGTGGAAATGCTGCAGAAGTGTCCAAATGAACCCTGCCTGCAGCTGACCCTGGCCAGAGGGGAACTTGAGCCACAGAAGAAGCGCCTCCCTAGCGAACTTGACCAGCAGATCATGCATCGAGGAGCCGTTCCGCTGCAGGGGCAGGTGATTGTTGTACTTGATGGTGTACTCTTTGTTCTCTTGCGGTACAAGATACTTGCTCAACTGCAAGGGCTGCCTTCTCTCTTGAGGAAGAAGAAGCTGGGCCTGAACGTCTTTGAGAAGGCTCTTCAGCCATGCTGTCTGCTCCTTGGCCTTCTCTACCATGCACGGTAAGCACACGTTCACCATTGCACAAGAGCAAGTAGAAATACACACCAGGATACTGGAGAAGCCAGTACAACATGGAGGGGATGTCAACGTCCAGCCACGTCCAGGCTGCAGTGATGGCCAGCATGTGTTCGCTCTTAAGCATGGCAATCTGGACCTCATGGAACGTAAAGCGTTCACGCTGATAGTTGACCGCCGTCCAGAGAGTGGCAAGGTGGGGGCCATAGTCAGCACTGAACTGGGCTGGCTTGCCAGAGTGATGGAGCACTTGGTACATGGTGCGACTTGCAGACATGCTGGTGCTTATAAACGTCGGTCGCTCCTTCTCCAGCCTGACAATGGAGCAGTTGATGGTGGCACAGAACCTCTCCAGTGCAAAGATGCTGAGCTTCTTTATGAAAATTGCATATGCTGCCCAACACAACAATGAGCAGAGCACAGGGTGCAGCAACTAATGACTTACATTGGGTGGAATCTACCTCAGTTGCAGCCAGAGACATGGCCTGGAGACCTTGGTAGGGTGGGTCGGTTTCTATCCACAGCATAAGTGACGTGGCAGACCAACGTGTGCACTCCCTACCTTCTTGCCCATCTGAGTTATTGGAGCCATCGATGTCCATGTCCTCTTCACCGTCTAGATCTTGCAGTGAGCAAGATGTATGCAGAGATGCACATGAGATACTCACCCTCCTCACAGGTGCTTCTGGCATCCAGGGGAGCAAGGAGCTTGGCGAGTCTGCGAGACGAAAGCAGGGTGGGGCCCTTGGTCTTCTTAAGCTGGAGGTGTGGTCTTGACGCGGTGGTGGGATAGAAGTCGGGATCCCTGTCCCTATCCCTGTCATTCTCTGACCCATCTGTATCCAACTCGTTGTCGGCAACACTCCCACCCCCATCACCCCCTCCACCATGGAGAGCAGCCACTGTGACGTACATCAGCAGAGAACAGGATGTGGATGTGAGCAGACAAGAACCCACAGTGACAACAATTGTTGATGTATTGGGCAGGACCTTAGAAAGGGCGACAGGGAGGAGACAGATGAGCTTCTGTCATGAATCACCCCAGTGTACGTCTCCTGCCTGTGTTCTGGCTGTTGCTCATGGCATGTGCAGGGAGTGCTTTGATAAGAAAGACGTGGCAGATCTTTGGGCTGTGCGTGACAACATCCTAGGGCCTGATGAGCTGCGCACCCCCAGCAAGGCAGTTTTCCAAGATGGCATCTGGTCTGGTGGGGTGGCATGGGAGCGCGACCCCCTTGCCTGCTGTGTCCAGAATGCATCTCGCTGCTACACAGCAGCCTTCTCCCACCAGGTGCCCAAGACGCTCACATCGCCTACTCGGGGCGTCAAGACCAATGGTGGAATCCTCACACCCCACCATCTGTTACGCAAACGTCTCATTGATGTGCGTCTCTGTATTTTCATGTTGCCCAGGGTGCTCACTGTCTTATCAGGTCACTGCACGCATCGGTGTTCGTGCCATGACTCTTAGTGCTCCAGCTGAGGCCATGCTTCTCCGACAGCGTGCAGAGGCCCTCAACTTTCCCCGCATAGGCAACAGTGACAACTACTACTTCTCCACCATGCAGCTCAACCTCACTCCTGCCCAAGGCCCCGATGCTGCCACTGCCAGTGCGTCCACGTCACATCACGTCTCTTTATATTCTGCTTACAGAGGTGTACAGAGAGCAAATTTGTTGAGGACTTGGGGCACTTTGGGGGCAAGCACACCGACAATGGCGATGCGCTCCCCGCCTTCTCCAACCTGGTCTCATGCAGCGATCTACGTGGCAATGAGCGCCCAGGCATCTTTGTGCTGCTCACGCTTGGGCTGTATATTGTACTCGAGGGCTTTGTGTCCTGCTGCTTCTCTGGGCGACACTTCCATGGTGGATTTCCTCCCCATGCCCAGCCAGGCTGCATGCCTGATCCCCGCTCATACCGTGTGGTCATTATCTCCTACCCCAGCAGCTCAGTGTTTGACGCCGCCTCCAAGTACACGCTGGCCAATGTTGGGAACAATGTCACCATTGAGCTTCCTCGAGAGGCCATTGATCCTCAGTGCGTCTTTCTCATTCATGTCTTGTCGTCTTCCTTTAATATGCTGTTGTAGATACGACAATGTTAGGGCTGATGTCACTCCCACCTCTATTGCTGCTGATGGCCATGTGCTCACGTCTGCTGATGCTCTTATGAACTATCTGGGACGTGCACTAGCCCAGCTCGCCCACAAGGTGATGGGTGAGGTCTGCAGCAACTTCCAGGTCTCCATCACTACCCTCTCCCACCACTCCCCACCGCCATTCAAAGTGTGCTAGAGCCCAGAACCCTGGCTTGTCCCCTGAACAGCCTCTGAGGGAATAACACAGTCCCCTGGCCCATAGCAAGCAAAGCCTGCAGAGACGTCAGCTAGGCACTGTGACATGGGTAAAAGGCACTGACCTGACTGCGCTATACCCTCCTCTGTGCTGTTGGGGATCTTTGCATCCTTGAGAAATTCATGGAACTTGGTGAGGTGCTGGGGATCGGTGTTCATGATGGTGAAGTAGATCTTGCCCTGGTATGGCCCATAGTTGGGAGCCTTGATGTGTCTGTTGAGAGTGAAGAGGGTGGGGAACATGGGGTTCCGCCCTGGGAGGTAGACGGGGCTCACTGAGATGACAGTTAGCGTCTGCGACAAGGGACAATGAACAGCAATGAACATAGCTCTTACATTTAGGAGGTGGGCGTGCACTGGGGGCAGCACCTGACATCGATGATGAGGGAGAGGCCTGTGGGGCAGAGGTGGAGGACATCTGCATGAACGGTGAGCGAGACGTCTAAGCACTTGGATGGAGCACCTACGGCTTGATAGTTGATGCTTCAATATATGGGCCTTCAAGAGAACAACGTCAGCAAAAGGAAGGGGAAGGGAAGGAAGAAAAGGGAGATAAAGAGAGGATGGATGAAAAAAAAGAGACGTAGCACTGCCAGGAGGAGCCCACATGTAGGGCCCATGCGTGTACCTTGTGTCTCCTATGCGCCACCAAAACCAAACAAAAAGCAAATAAAATGGCACGAAACGCTAGTTCATCGTATCGTGCCATTTTATTGACATTTGTTTGCTGGGAGTGGCACACAGGGGCCCCAGAGGGACACAGGGGGATGAGGAGACGGGAGCCACCAGAATAGACGCCCAGCTGCCCTGCTACCAGCTTGCTGAGCCACCGAGTCACTGAATCACCGAGTCGCCAAGTTGCTGAGTCTCCTGCAGGACCGTGGTTTAAGCACTGTAATTGTCAAGGCATTAGAATGCTCTGTAATGTAGTCCAAGTCCACCAATCCCCCACCACCGACCGTCTGCCCACCCCTCCATTAAACTGTTCCACCCCCTCTACCACTACCAGCAACTGTACAGTAATCAAAAGAGTGAAAATGGCCCTACTGGGCTCTAAAGGAAAGCATTAGGGTATTAGTGTATATGTACCTGGCTCTAAGCCCTGTCTCTAAGACGAGTCTCTAAAATGAGTCTCTAAAATGAGTCTCTAGGATGCCATGGGCGCTGCTGCATCCCCACGCAGGCTGTCTAGGGTGGAGAAGAGGGAGACGCGCTCCATAACCCGCAACTTAAGTCTGCTGCAGTAGTTCTGATACCCCTTGGGGTCCTGGCTACAAAAGTCTCCCAGTGTTCTAAACCCAGTCTCTACCCACCGCATCAGCCCCCCAGCACAGTACTGGGTCATCGACATCCGACACTCGCCTGGCCTGATGGATGTGTTGGCGTGGCGGACGATGGATGAGGGGATGAGGATGGACGACCCAGGCGGGAAACGGATGACCAGCTTGAAGTCAAACAGGACAAAGTGTTCACCATGGTCGGGGTCAAAGCTGCCCAGCGCTGCTATGTGGCACCAGTTGCAGGCGTCATTCATGCAATCGACGTGTTCAATGCAGACCGCACCAGGCCCAAAGTTGAACGTCGTTGCAGGGAACATGCTGTTCGTGAAATTGAACTGCAGTGTGGGGTGCTTGTTGCACTGTTTCTTCAGTGAAGCACATGTGGACTGATGGACCTTAGGCGCATAGAGCGAGTATGCAGCTGGGGCCACAATTAGCACCGGCATGTCGACGCATACAGCAGCGGGAGTGACGTACTGCAGCCGAAGCCAGCAATGCACTTGATGGCTGGGTTCTGGCACAGCTCGTCCAGCGATGCCATGTTTGATGGCATGTTGCGGAAGTTCCCTGGCGTCTGGGTCAACCTTGCAACAGCGTGACCTGACACCCATACAAACAACGTACCTCTGTCCAACGCTGTACGAGAACCCCGTCGCCAGCCCCGGGAAGAACCCCCACCGGTGGTTGAGGTGCTGTTCCTGGAACGTGCACTTCTTCACCGTCGCCTCCATCGCCCGGTTCGCCTCCTTCACCACCTCATCCCACCATGTGTCCTCCGGTCGCCCTGCTAGAACGGCCACGACACGTTCCTGTGCGTCCGCAAGAATGTATGGCATTCTGGGGCTGGTTAGAACACGGAATACATCCCGGCAGACGCGTCGAACACACATGCTGTCCCATTCGAACACCTCGAACCCGTCCGCCTTCAGATCCTCCAGCGTCCACTCCCTCTCCTTGTCCACCGACTGGCGCTTCCCGACAAACGCGCCCTTCATGATGGGCAGTGTGTGAAGCCGGAGGGGCACGCTGAGGACCTTGGCGTTGTTGATGTGCTTCATCCTGGTAAGGGGGGGGCCATGGGAGAGGACCTTGGGCTGCCTGCAGGCACATTGCTTTTTGCGACGTGACTGCCTGCTGTGCTTGACGTGGTTGGTGGCATCAGCACCCGGCAAGTGGCCTCGCTTCCGTGGGCAGGTAGCAGCAGACCCGGCACCGTGTCCACACCAGAAGGGGTGGGCGTCTGGGCCGGATCGACAGCCATGACAGCTGTGGGATCCACCAACAACAGCGGAAGCGAGAGCTCCGGGAGCACTGCATCCTGCGTAAAAGACCCTGTGAGGGCGTCCCACAGTGGTGATGTAGTTGGTGGGAGCTTGGGGGATGTTTTTAGGGACGGCAGCGGCAACAGCGGGGGCCACAGAGACGATGGCTCGACCGGAGTGATGTCCCAGTGGTCGGCGCTGTCAACGTCCAGGGGGGCACACTCAACGAGCTCAGTGGTGTCGAAGTTCTTGCTGAGGTTGTACAGCGAGAAGATTTGGCCGGTTCATGTCTGTCCAACAACGGGCAGTCAGTGAGCAGTACATTGTGGTGCATGCAAGCATACGTACAAGACACGGGATCATGTCAATGGCAGCAGTGGCAACAGTGATGTTAGTGACAAGGGGGGAAGGCTCTGCATGTAGAAGATGTCAGCACCGTGAGCAGCGCAAACGAATCCGTTGCATGTCCCGCAGCGTCCTCCAGCATTGGCATGCATGCAGCTCACCATGCCGCCTCAATCCGCAGACAAGAGTGTAGGTCTAGCGGGGAGGGATGGACTCGCTGGCATGCAGCCAATCCCAAAGAATGCTACGGATCTGAGCAATGAGGCATGGAGCATGACTGGGTGGCTGCAGTGGGGAGTCCGGTGTAGATGCAATCCGCAGACCAAGGTGTGGGCACAGTGGGGCGTCCAGTAGACCATCCGTCATGGTGCAGTCTATGCCCATGCGTAAACAACTTACCCAGTAGTTTCCTACACAATACACAAGGAAAGGAGTGCTACGGGAAGCAACATCTGGGTCCTGGGCAGAGATAGGGGCATTGACACATAGTGCCATTGCATGAGCTCCATTAACACAACCAGCCGTATGCCAAGTCGACCTTCATGTTGGCAGGCAAACAAATGTGGCCAAGGAAAATAGCCTAAGTGGGTGAGTGGGCGCAGGTAGGCCGGCAGAGGAGGGCAGTGAAAAGCAGCAAGAGCATGTGTTAAACGTCACTGTGTGCTATCTCAGAGGGCAGATGGGTGGGGGTGGAATGGCAGCGGTGGTAGTGGTGGTAGTGGTGATGGTGTTGGTGGGGGACGAGGAAGAGATGGTCCAGTAAGACGGTGGTAGACGCCAAATGGGAAAAGCCAAAGAAGCGAGCTGTGGCTGGGCTAATGCTAAATTAAAACTCAGATCAGAATCCTGCAAATGGACATTAGTGCATGCTTACAGGCGACAAAAGGCGTGGGAACCGCCAATGAGATTAAGTGCTTGTTATCCAGAATTTCGCAAGCACTCAAGATTTGGTCTCACTGAGTGCCCATCAACACTTGGGCCCACCGCATCTCCGCCTTCTCCTCCTCCACCTCCTTTGCCACTATGATGACGGCGGCCACCACCACCACCACCATCAAGATAGTGCACACAGCGGCATGTTAACGTGCCCTTGCTGCTTCTCATCTTCCACCAACACCTGCCTGCTCGCCTGCCTACACTAGCCTGTCTGGGTGCCTACACTCACCCGCCCGCCTACACTCATCCGCCTGCCTGCATATGCTCGCCTGCCTGCCCGCCTACACTCATGCACTGGCCCACCTACGCCCACCCACCCACCTGCATACGCCCACCTGTTCACCAGTGTGCCGCCCCAGACAGCCTCTCCCCATTCTTTACCATGACCACAACTGTGACAACAAACACCTCCACCTGTCTGGCCCACAGAGAATGCACACACGGCAATGTTTTACACGTGCTCTTGCCGCTTCTCAGTGTCCACTGATGGTTGCCTGCTTGTCTACACCCACATATCCTTGCACGTCCGTTTACCCAACTCATCTGCTCATCACTCGCTAGACTGGCTCTTTTCCGCCCTTGCCATGGCCGCCGTGACCACCACTTCTCAACTTGGTGGGAGAGAGCCATGACTGGCAGGTACAATTGATGAGGAAGTGGGATGATCACATCTCACTTAATGCCCACTAATATTATACTTGGTGGGAGAGGGCCATGACTGGCAGGTACAATTGATGAGGAAATGGAATAATTGCATCTGACTTGATGCCCACTGATACTATCCATACGGAAGACAGTACACAATCAGAAGCAGCAACCACACTTCAAATGCAGTTTAATTGTGCCAAGAATACAACATATCACTATAAATTGCATTTTTTTCATCTCTGAAATTTTGTCTCATGCTTGGAAAGCATTATCATCGAGTAGAGCCCCAGGATTATGAATCTAATGAGATACTATACACTGGGGGTGGCACAAAAGATCTATCTGTGGCACTTTGCCCATTGCCAGCCAGTGCTTAATGGACAGGTTTACTGGATTACATCCCTTAGATCCAAGCAAATATAGGACATGCCATGCACCCCCACAAAGCCCTCATATGGCTCTATTCAGTGGTGCTGGTTATGTGTCTTCACATGTACTTTTGAGTGCATAATTACCAGTACTTATCCAAAGGAGACCAGTATTTCGCATTTTACGACATCTTAAACATCATGGATTCCCACGCTTGTTGTTGCACTTTATTTGCATTCAAAATGCGCACAAATCGCGATTTATTTGAGGCCATTTGGTCAAGAACTGAGTGAGCAGTGAGCTGGATAAGATGTGCCACCAGATCACTTTATCAATATTCACCCAAATGACACCAGTATTTCGCATTTTACGACCTCTTAAACTGCCTCAATTCCCACGCACTTTGTTTGCATTCAAAATTCGCACAAATTGCGATTCATTTGAAGCCATTTGGCCAAGAACTGGGTAAGCAGTGAGCCAGACAGGATGTGCCAGCAGAGCACTGCTGAGCCAGCCAGCTGCCTTTTCCGGAGGGGGCAGATAAGCAAAAAAGCGCCCAGATGTCCGGGACAGATCTTATCAGAGGTAGGAGACATGATATGGGGAGATAAGGGGCAAGGAAATGAAAGGGCTGATGGGGCAGTGGTAAATGTGGGAGACCAGATTGCTTGAATCCCAGAGGCCCCAGGTTCAATCCCTGGGATGGGCAGTTTAAAAAGGGAGTCATGTGATGGTAAAAAAAGCGCTGGCTGGCACGATAGCTCGGGTAAGTGAATCGTGCCAGCCAGCGCTTAATTTGCACCATATGGCGCTTATTTTGCACTTTGGGGTGCACTGTTATTGAATTATCTCTGTCAGGTTTTGTGCAAAGTGGGTCATGTAATATGCCGTTTGAAAGCTATCTCCGTCCCCTATCCGCTGGTGGTATTTTCATGGCAATGCGATCATTTATGAAGCATCTATTTGAGTATTTCTCTCAGGAAGACCAGTGTTTCGCACTTTACTACCTCTTCTTCTGGTTTCAATTCTGCGCGTTTGGGTGCGTTGTGTTCGTATTCATCAGTAAAATGCACACCTGTCTTTTGTCTCTGAGGACGTTCTTGCATCTTACACAGTATCCTTGTTCTTGTGGAGACAATCTTATGGGTCTTTCCGGCCATCTTACGTCTTGCACGAATACTCAAGTCACTAATACGACATGAACTCCGAAAAAAATGCGCACATGATTCTGTTCGATCTTGTTAATGTAGCAGAGAAAATACCAAGCCGCTCAGCATGAAGTGAACGAAGAGACAAGCTTTCGAAGCTCGAACATGATCATCTGCGTATGGCGCTTGCATGGACCTTAGCGCCCTTCACCGATGGCGCACGTGGCGTGCACTTGCGTGATTCCGCGCGCTTCCGAGTAAGAAAATGAGGGCAAGAATCCGGATTTACTGAGTATAAACCTGTGATAGCTGAAACTTCTTTTGCTCATAACTTGAGCAGTTTCTATCCAAATGGTGAGTTTGATACCTCGTTAGAACGGTATTCTGAAGCTGAATTCATGTGTGATATCGTGGTATTGTTCCCAGAGGTTATTAGACCGGTATTCCTGTTTATATCACAAAGCTCAGATATAAGGGAGTTGTTGAATGTGTAGCTCATTCAATATTGAGGGTAGAGACATGGAAGTTGTACCAGCGGATAGGCATAATCCGCAGCTTTTGAACGGTATATTACATGCATCACATTGGTGAAATAGCGAGAGAGATAATCCAGTAAGAGTGTTGAAGTGGCTGCCTCAGCAGTGTTCTGCTCACTGCGCACCCAGTTCTTCACCGAATCGTATCAAACAAATCGCGATCTGTGCGCGTCGTAAACATCAGTAAAATGCGCACCCGTCTTTTCGTGCCTACACAGGAACAAAAAGACCGGAAAGATCTAAGAACCGTGGTCCTACATAGGTTATGTCCCTTGTCCTACCATAAGATCAAGTTCCTGTGCAGGATGCCCGATCTTTTCTTAAGATCGATAAGACCTCTAGCCAAGATCATATACAGAACCCTCCAGCCGACAGTCACATAGATGATCGAGTGCGAGAAATTAGAACTGTATTAAAAGTGCACAAATCGACGGATATACTAGGTATAGATACATCTCAGACCGGTACAAAAACGAATACTTAACACTACCACCCAGACCCCGATGAACATTCAAGTCATTATTTTCCTTGATGATGCCCCAAGTCTGCATCAAATGCGACAGCATCAAAGAAAACACTGTGAGTCAAGCCTCTCCAGGACAGGATCTTAGAATGCCAAATAGCAGTAGGGGGTGCCGAGGCCAGAGGAAGTGCCAATGACGACAGAGCTAAGGGAGAGACAGACAAAGCCGCAGAGAGACCGACCTAGAAGCCTAGTGTCAAGAGCGGGGAGCTGTCAGATGAAGTTTAATAGGTGCCTTCAAGTGTAGACTGCTCCTAGAGACTTCGAGGCAGCGACAAGGACCAGAACAAGCAAGATGAAGCGAGGGCCATACAGTGGAACATACCAAGGGTGGAGTTTTAGCATGTTGGGCTCCAAGAGTTCCCCTAGAGAGTATAGCAGCAGGGGCTAGACAAGATGTGCAGAGCCATTGCGAGCCTGAAGAAGAGGAGCCGGAAGGACCGCCGTCAAAGGCATAGCCAACCGTGCACAAGTCTCGAGCTGCCAGTGATGTGTCAGACGGAAACAACTTCGAGAGACCAAGTATAGCCTAGAGAGCGAGAGTAGACCACTAAGGCTAATGAGTACCAAGCGAGCTTGAGTCCAATAGGCGCACATCGAGTGGAGGGGGTCGAAGACGTTCAGCAACCACAGGGGCGACATGATGGAGGACGATGAGAGACTCGAGGTAGAACTAATGTATTGATATCAACACTCCAATAGATGCACATTCTTAATACTGTTACTCATAAAATTTTTTGTATCAGTTGGCCCACTAACAAACTCAAGAACCCGGAATTACTGACATTTAGACCCCAGTACAGCCTTGAAATCATGTGATCCTAAGCCAGGCATGTGCACCGCTCCAGAGGGTCAAATAAGCGCCCATGATGCGCCATCATAACTGGTAAGTAGTGGCAGGCCATGAGTAAGTAATGGTTGAAGGGCTAACCCTAAAATTTGTAGTGGAAACTGCCCCTAACCCCAGCCTGGGTGTTGATGGGTAAGAAAGGTTGTATATGGCGCTTATTTTTAGACTTATGTGGGTAAGCTGAGTTTGAAGTGAAGATTCCCATGGGCTCAATTGGCGTAACGCAACCTGGCGCAGAGGTCGTCCCATAAGAAACAATTTCTTCGTTCCTCATCAATCGTAATTGGAGCAACTCCCACCAAGTGCTCTGGGAAGAAGGCAGGGGGCAGCACTACTGCCAAGGTGCCATCTGTCCCATCACGCAGTCTGCTGGAGATGCGGGACAAGACCACCTGGAGCACCAACGATGATGGTTAGTGCTTCATCTTTCTCTTTCTCTGCTGTGACATTGATCCCTTAAATAGTTGGGGCCTGGGATGGGACCGAGTACTTCAAGTGGAACAAGAAGCCGTCAATGAAGTTCTCATTTGATGTGCTGCACACCCTGCCCCGGCTGACCGCCGATCCCAACTTTGGTGACACAGTTGTGGTCTTGTACTCTGCATCAACCTACCACCGGGACAACATGGCTGGGACATCTCTCAGCCTGAACCTCTATGGCATTGTCCTGGTGTCGTGCAAGTAAGTGATTCTCTTCTTAGTGTGCCCTCTGACTGACACAGTTTTATAGGGTCTAGATGTGCAGGCTGCAGAACACAAGTGTCATCAGCTTGTAAGGCCCCACCCCCCCTATCCATATCTTACCCATAATGCACCTGTTGGTCTGGGCCATGCACACCCTGCTCCCCACTCATGTCACACATATTTATGTAGTTTCATTTTTTGTAATGCTGCATACGTACTCTTAGAGTACGATATACCCTAGCAATACAATGATGTCACTGGGGTGGGTGAGGTAAGTGCCCATTTGAGTTGTTTATGAAGGTTAGAAAGTGAGTAAGAAATGGTTGAAGGGCTGACCCTAAAAATTGTATTGAAAATTGGCCCTAACCCTAGGATGGGAGTTGTGAAATAAGAAAGATTGTATATGGCGCTTATTTTGAGATTTACTTGGATTAGCTGGGTTTGAAAATATTTTCCCACGGGGATCGATTGGTGTAACGCAACCTGGCACGGAGGTCGTCCCATAAGAAATGATTTCTTTGTTCCTCATCAATTGTAATGTTCCACAGAATTAACTTTACGTGATGGAATCTTGAGTGGAAGCTCACCCCATAAGAAACAATTTCTTTGTTCCTCATCAATTGTAACGCACAGCAGGAACAGTACTTCAATGTAAGCATTCATGAAGCATATACTTGAGTATTTCTCTCCGGAAGACCAGTGCTTCACACTTTACTACCCCTTAATAGCTTTCAATATCCATGTGTGTGGGTGCATTTTGTTTGCATTTAGGATGCACACAGATCACAATTTGTTTAGAGAGATTCAGTTAAGAACTGGGTGTGCAGTGAGCAGATTACTGCTGAGGTGGACACTATGGCACTCCTACTGGATTATCTCTGTCACTATTTCACCAAAGCAGTGCATACAATATACCATTTGAATGCTGTGAATTATGCCTATCCATTGGTCAGACTTCCATGGCTTTACATCTAATTTTGGATGAGATACACATTCCACAACACTCTTATATCTGAGTTTTGTTATATAAACAGTAATACCGGTCTAATAAGCACTGAGAGTAATTTCATGATATCACACATGGATTCAGTGTTGGAGCACCTTTCTAATGAGATATTGAACATGCCATTTGGATATAAGCTGCCCAAGTTATGAGGGGAACAAGTTTTAGCTATGGCGGATTTATAGTCAGTACATCCACATTCTTGCACTTGTTAGCTTACTAATGTACTTGGTGTGAGAGGGCCATGTCTGGCAGGTACGATTGATGAGGAAGTGGGATCATTATATTTCACTTAATCCCCACTGATACTATACACACAGTAGAGACAGTACTTCAAATGCAGTTTGATTGTGCCAAGGGTTAAACATATCACTAGAAATCGCATTTTCTTCATCTTTAAAATGTTGTCTCATGCTTGGGACCCATTATGATTCAGTAGAGCCCAGAATTATGAGTCCAATGAGGTGCTATATACTCTCAGATGATGCCAGCCAGTGCCCATTTTGCACTTTTACTGGATTACTTCTCTCAATCTGAGCCAATGTAGGACATGTTAGACATCAAAAGAAAGCCCTTACATGCCTCTATCACATGGTGCTGCTTATGTGTGTTCACATGTGTCTTTGAGTGTACAGTTGTCAGTAATCATTCAGGTGGAAAGAGTATTTCGCACTTTACAACCTCTGAAACATCATCAATTCCCACGCTCTTTGTTGCACTTTATTTGCATTCCAAATACGCACAAATCGCGATTTATTTGAGGCCATTTGGCCAAGAACTGGGTGAGCAGTGAGCTGGATAAGATGGGCCACCAGATCACTTTATCAGTATTCACCCAGATGGTACCAGTATTTCGCATTTTATGACCGCTGAAACTGCCTCAATTCCCACGCTCCTCGTTGCATTTTGTTTGCATTCAAAATGCGCACAAATCGCGATTTGTTTCAAGCCATTTGGCCAAGAACTGGGTGAGCAGTGTGCCAGACATGATGTGCCAGCAGAGCACTGCTGAGCCAGCCAGCTGCCATTTCCGGAGGGGACAGATAACAAAAAAGCGCCCAGATGGCCGGGAATGATCTTATCAGAGGCAGAAGACATGATATGGGGAGATAAGGGGCAAGGAAATCAAGGGCCTGATGGGGCAGTGGCAAATGTGGACAGCTGGATTGCTTGGTTTCCAGAGGTCCCGGGTTCAATTCCTGGGATGGGCAGTTTAAAAAGGGAGTCATGTGATGGTAAAAAAAAGCGCTGGCTGGCATGATAGCTCGGGTAAGTGAATTGTGCCAGCCAGCGCTTATTGTGCACCTTAGGGCGCTTATTTTGCGTGCACTGTTATTGAATTATCTCTGTCACTATTTATGCAAAGTAGGGCATGTAATATACCGTGTGAAGGCTCTCGCTCTCCTCTATCCATCTGTGTTGTCTACATTGCAATGCGATCATTTATAAAGTGTCTATTTGAGTATTTCTCCTAGAGAGACCAGTGTTTCGCAGTTTACTACCCCTTACGCTCGTCCAAATCTCGCGCGTGTGTGTGCGTTGTGTTCGCATTTGGAATGCGCACAGATCGCAATTTGTTTGAAGCCATTTGGCCAAGAACTGGGCGTGCAGTCAGCACATCACTACTGAACCAGCCACTTTGGCACTCCTACTGGATTATCTCTGTCGCTATTTCACCAATGTGGTGCATGTAATATAATGTTCGAAAGCTGCGGATTATGCCTATTTACTGGTATAACTCCCATGTGTATACCTTCAATATTGAATGAGCTGCACATTAAACAATACTCTTATACCTGAGCTCTGTGATATAATCAATAATTCCGTTCACATAAGCTCTTTTAGTAATTCCGCGACAGTATAGATGGATTCAGCTTCGGAATACCTTTCCAACGAGATTTCAAACTTACCATTTGGATAGAAACTGCCCAAGTTATGAGGCAAAGAAGTTTCAACTATAGCAGAGTAATAGTCAGTAAATCCGGATTCTTGCCCTTGTTTGCTTACTAATGTATCAATATTAAGACTCCATTAGATGCACATTCTTAATACTGTTACACAAAAAATTTTCATCATAGTTGGCCCATTAACAAACTCAAGAACCTGGAATTACTGAAGTTTCGCCCCAAGTACAGTCTTAAGATCATGTGATCCTAAGCCAGGCATGTGCAGCGCTCCAGAGGGTCAAATAAGCGCCCAGGATGCACCATCATAAGTGGTAAGTAGCAGTAAGCCACAGGTAAGTAGTGGTTGAAGGGCTAACCCTAAAATTTGTAGTGGAAACTGCCCCTAACCCTGGGCTGGGTGTTGGTGGATAAGAAATGTTGTATATGGCGCTTATTTTGAGACTTACTTGGATTAGCTGGGTTTGAAAATATTTTCCCACGGGGATCGATTGGCATAACGCGACCTGGTGCAGAGGTCGTCCCATAAGAAACGATTTCTTCGTTCCTCATCAATCGTAATTGATATCAACACTTCATAATAAGCACATTCTTAATACTGTTGCTCATAAAATTTTTCATCTTAGTTAACCCACTAACAAGCTCAAGAACCCGGAATTACTGAGGTTTAAACCCCAATACCACCTTGGAAGCATGTGATCTAAATCAAGCATGTGCAGCACTCCAGAGAGTCAAATAAGCGCTCAGAATGTGTCATCATATGTGGTAGGTAGTGGTAAGCCAAGGGTAAGTAGTGGTTAAAGGGCTAATTTTAAAAATTGTAGTGGAAACTGTCCCTAATCTCAGGCTGGGATTTGATGGATAAGAAATGTTGTATGTGGCACTTATTTTGAGACTTACTTGATGAGCTGGGTTTGAAAATATTTTCCCACAGGAATCAATTGCATAATGTGGTGAGGATGCCCACTGACAACTCCCCATCCCATGCATAAATAGGCTCCAAATCTTTTTGAGTCAACGTCCATGGACTACTACTACATGGGGCTGCATACTTTATATGCTACCCTGAGGTTGGGGTATGAGGAGACACCGTTCTATGCTTTCTGAAGACTACACAACTGGTATTCAATATATAGATAGAACTAGTACAGATATGAGTATCGGAGCTGGCGCAGATTATAGCCTATTATAGTGCTAATACAATGCAAAAAGAACGGAGTGAATTGGTGGAGTGGAGGGGGAGATATGAGCCAGCCGGGACAAAGAGTTGGGAGCTAGGGCGGTGACTTACCGGATTTGGGACACGTCGGCGCTGGCAGAGACGATGAGCGCCCACTGGCGGCGTCGTGTGGGACGATAGCGCCCACTTGGGCACGTGGGCGCTCATAGACGCGCGATGTGCTCAATGCTCAGCGCGTGCCGGCCTTATCTATTCAGATCGTAGAGATCTCTTGATCTTTTATTATCAGAGGGCGGTGTGTACGGCCTTATTTAGGTAGAGAGACTCGTTACTTTACAGGGTAGGAGATGTTCATAGTGTGCCGTGCAACTGGCAGTATGTGGGCGTACGGCTTTCCAGGCTTATTAGGCTGCCAAAGGGGGGTACTATGGCAGCCTTATTAGCTTGCTTATCTGTGATGATCAGGTGTAAGAAACAGTTTCTTCATTCCTCATCAATCTGGCCTGCTCTATTTAGCAAAGCAGTGTAGTTAAGGATCTAATTTGGCTATGCACACAAATCAGGCAAAAGAAGTGAGTTCTATGCCCTCCTCACTCACCACAAAACCGACTAAGGAATATCCCACGGAGCCAATGTAATAAACTGTTACACAGACCAAAGATTGCTTATAGTAATGTCTAGTTGAAATCCCTCCAAAAATGCATGCCAACTGCAGTGGAAACCCATTCCGCTCACTTCATCCCTACCAACACTTTGCAAGCCGGGACCACAGTTGGCGCCGTGGTAGTACTACGTATTTCCACTGGAGGATCCACCGACTTCTCTGGTGCTGCGGTAAGAACCCCCACACCCAGCTGCAACAGCTACACACATGCACGCACAACATTGTCTCTCTCCCCTTCGCATCTCACTGCCAATGTGGCCTGTCCCAGTCATACCATGGCACCCATCATCACCTTCTGCAACACCCCCGCCGACCTTGCCCTCGCGACGACCTATCTCTCTTCTCAATCCATCATAATTCTCGACTGCGAAGCACGCAACCTCGGCATGCCTGGCGGCGCGCTCTCCCTCCTCTCGCTCTCTGACGTCACCGCCTCTCAAGTCTTCCTCATCGATGTGCTCACCTTCCCCGCGACCCTCTCTGCCTCAGGCCCAACGCCGCCCGACGTCCTCCGTCCCCTACTCGCGCTCCTCTCGAAGCCGTCGATCACGAAGCTCGTCTGGGACGGGCGCGGAGACGTACTTGAGCTGCGACTCACGTATGGTGTCGCACTTGAGGGTGTGCTTGACCTACAGCTCGTTGAAGTCACGGCGCGACGGCGTGCTGCGCGGAACCGGGGTGATACGGGCCCGGGGCCCGATCTCGTCAAGGGCTTTTTCAGTCCGCTACAAACGGAGATGGCGCAAAACCCGGCCGAATACGAGGGGATCTACAAGCTGCGCGGGCTAAACCACGTCGTTGGGTTGTTCCGGCTGGGAGGGAAACAGGGTGCTGTGCTTAAAGACCGTGAGCATCCTCATCTATCGCGCATCGATTTGTACGCCAATGGCTCACCCGTGCGGTGCGTATAGCGGAGGTCGTCGCGATGCACCAGAATAATGAAAGCGAGCTCTGGATGACGCGTCCTCTCCCCGCGAAGCTGCTGGCGTATGCAGCACATGACCTTGAGATGATCGCCCTCGTGTACGGGCACTTCATGGACAAAGCCTGGATACGAAACGAGACCGCGCAACTCAAAGTGCAGTCTGCGCGTTACGTCGAGATGTTCCGCACGCGGGAGGACTTCGAGCAATTCAGCTCGCGGGACTTGAAGCGATTCATGCCATTCGGGTTCGTTGAAGGAGGGTCCAGAGCGCCCCGATACCTTTGCTCGAGCTGTGAGCAGTCACTTACGGCGGACTGTTTCACAAAGAAAGTGACGCCAAGGAGTCAGGGGATGGGCGGCGAGGTACAGAGGTTGTCATACTGCCGATTGTGCAATGCGATTGCTCGAAGGAACCAGTGGGCGCAGGGCGAATGGGTAGATTTTTAGCGTGCCGATGCGTCTATCCGAGTGTAACCGTATGAAGCCGTTATTGTTACTCACCACGTAAACCGCGATCTTCCTGATGTAACCGTCTCGAACTGTCTGCCCGGTTCCAGTGGCCACCACGAATGCTGTTCCTATAAATGCGGCCACCTCGTGAGCAGACTTCCGGTGATACATTCAAGGCCACAAACCTGTCTCGAATGCAAAAGCGACCTGGAACCGAGTTACAGAGAGCGACGGTGGGTGTACCATCCCGGCGAGATATTGCTACCACGGCGCGACTGAACAACAGTGATGCTGGGCCCGGCCACGGGTTGCCGGGGTCTAGCTTGCACTTTGCCGTGTGTTTTCATCCAAGCCAGTAAGTCTCTTTTGCATTACCAGACCCGTACTCGCCCCTTCCGACGAGTGCACCCCACTGCACTGCGATCGATACGTGCGAGCATCGCATTCCTGGGCTATAGTCGCATGTTCCCGTCTCCGTACTGCGGTAGGGAGCAATCGCGCGCCGAGAAAAGCACGCCGAATGCGTAGAGCAAACCATACATAGATTGATGAATAGAGCTGTGACCTCGCTGATTTTTGAGCGGCGCGAGGTCGGCTTACATCGCGGGTGGGCGTGGAGCTCACACTCTTGACGGGGAGAGCCACGACAGACGACGCTGACACCTAAGTTGTTAGCAGGACAACGTAGCCAACCGTAAGCTCGTCTTCGGGTGGGATCGTCCTTGCGCCGCGGCGGCATGTTCCGATGAGATACGCATCACGATTGAGGATGCTCTCTGGGAGTACGCCCCATCCACATACATGACATCGGGAATTGCCTGGTCCGTGTCGCTCACGCATCTGAGCACGGCGCGAAGGAGACCTGACGTGAAGACAGTCTTTTCTAGCGTTACGCCACATGCTTCGGTCTACGAAAAACATACCCGAAGTGACAGTCACCTGGCCCGTACATCCCCGGGTGGTCCCCAGGGAAGCCGCAGGCGGATAATGCCGCCGACGTTCATGAGGGAGGACGCGGAACGAGCTGCGCGCGGCAGCAACGGTCTTGAGGCGCGAGCATCATCGACGACTGAGGGGTAAAGGCGCATAACCGTTGGGCGAGGAGCGCTCGGGGTCGGAGGTCTAACGGGTGTACCCATTGGCGTCGACGGGACGAGCACTTCGGGGCGTTTCGCTGAGGAGATTGCACCGGCTACAGAGCATTCGACCGGGCTGGGGATGGTGCATTACCAAAAATTTCACAAACCTAATGAGCAATGGCAAGTTAGCAACCGGACACGCAGACGTTACTACTGAACGGCATACATTACGGACGATTTACCCGAAAATCGAAAAGAAGGCTCGCTCTTCGCGGGAGCACCCCGACGACGGCCCTGACACGACGGTGGACCGAAAACAACGCCAAGTGTTGCTCTGCTGTACGAGAACCTAATCTGAAGCTCCTACCTCGATTCCGCGTTTGGGTGCGCGCGACGGGGAGCTTGGATGAGCGAAGATAATCCACGGGCCGTTCCCGCGGGTGCATTACTACGACGCCCTACGCTAAACAATAATTTTGCGCTGAGCACCCTTCCTGTACCGGTATAAGCTAGTGATGTGTGGGCTTCTTCCCTGAAACCGTACCCGTCAAAGACGCGCACAAAAATCGTTGCATACGGCAGGAGCGGAGAAACGGGACGCACCGTCTACGAACATATTCCGCGTCGCAGCCGGGAGGGTGGCGGTCATGCCGTCGAGTTCTTTTGTGAGGCGGACCTGGCACCCGAGGCGGGAGGTGTCGGTGAGCCCGAACGCCATGTCGAGCATATCGTTTTCGTCGTCCTGAGACACGTGACGGGGAGGCCGACATTGGCATAAGCTCGGGCGGGCAAGGGCGAAAGGTGGGTGGACTGACCTCTGGCTCGGGGAGGAGGTCGTAGTGGTCCGGGTCGATGACGACGTGACATGTTGAGCACGCTACCGAGCCTTCGCATGCGCCTAGGTAGGGCACGCAATGAACACGGTGCAGCCAGGGTAGAGGGGTTGGTGTGCGCGCACCTTCTAGGTCTATGTCGTATTCGTGGGCTATGCTGAGAAGGTCGTCGCCCTCGTTGGCCTCGATGGTCTTGAGAGGATTTCCCTTGGCGTCCTTGAAGTGTACCTTGATTCTACGAGACAGAGGTGTCGTATAAGTTATGCGGTGATAGAGTGGGTAGGAATGGGGTATATGCACCCTGTTCCAGGCTCTGGCCTGTCGATACCGCCATGGAAAGTAGCTAAAAAGTAGAATAAGAGAGGGGAAAAGAGCCAGTCGTGTGCACACTCACCAGGCGTCGAATGGAAGCCACGCCTAAAGTGTGCGCCAAGGGGCCTATTGATCGGGGGAAGAGGAAAGGCATTGCGAGAGGATGGTGCTGGTGGCATGTAACGCGACGCCGGATCTGTGGTGGGCGCAGCACGCAAAGACGGGCGAGAGGAGGACGATGCGTGCACGGCGCGGGTGGTATACGCAGCGGCTGTTCGAGCGGACGAGGAAGAGCGAATAGAGGAGCGAGCGAACGTTTGGGCAAAGTGGGCCATTGAGGGAGAGCCGATAGTCGGACAGGTCTCGAGATAGTTTGTGCAATTAAATCCTAGGCAAAAGTATAGGACGGCAAAGAGGCACGTTCAGGAGAGAGAACAAAGCAACCCAACACCAGAAAGACGGGGAAGATGAGGAGGACGAGGAGGAGGCCGAGCGAAAGCGTCACCGTCAGCGGCGAGCGCAAGAGGCGCCCATGAAAGCGGGCAGATCTGAGATCGGCTCCCGTGACTCGGACATCTAATCTAATCTCCTCCGCCGATGCCTTGTCCTCGTACGGCGATGTGCCAGTGTTGTTCCGAAAGTACAACGTACATGCGTGCGTGCGCTCAGCCTCGGGTGGGTAAGTGCCACTCCTTCCGCCACTGTGCTGACTGACCAACTCCTCGGACAACTCCGCGCAGGGATGGTACGCATCCGAGGAACTATCGGCCGCACGGTTCGAACCGGTCATCACGCAGAAGCGACCGTCGTTTGAGCGCGTCGGGGGGCAAACTGACAGCGAACAACGTTCCTCTTCCGCAGAACACGCGTGCTTTGGGCAGTCCTCTCGCTCTCGCCGTGGTCGCGCTGCGTTCTGCGCACAGATCAAATGGCGTTACCGCGGCAAGCGAGCTGAGCGACTCGAAGTGAGCGGCCGGTGGGGGCGTGCTCCCACCGAGCGGCAGGCGCGGGTACTCTGTCGGGGACAGAGCCCTCGTCCGTGCGAACGCTGCCTAAAACTCTAATCGCACATCCACCCCTGGACCGACGGCGAATGCCCAGCCAGCGCAAGCAATCACTTCCTCGCACGGAACGGTCCATGCTCTCCCGCACAGCAAGCCGAAATTGCCGGAACGTACACCGCGCAAGTCGCCCTCCGTGCTTGTGCTCGTGCGTGTGCTTGTTCGCAGCGCTGTTCTCCCATCTCGTCGACGCCCATCTCCGATCCGTCCGCCGACGGCTCGAGACGTCCAGGCGTCCATGCTACGCCCGTATATTAACCGTCCTCCGGCATTCAAACCAGGCCCTCTCTCGTCTCCGGCCTTCATCTCCCCAGCCTTCTATCCGCGTGCCAACTCCAGTCTTTCCTTGACCCGGCCTCTTCTACCCTCGCCCCCCGCCAAGTTCTTCACCCTCTAGCCTCCCTCCGCCTCGCCTCGTCTCACCTCTATTTTCTCCCACACCATGTCGACCTCGTACGGGACCCACACCACCCTCTCCGACAACAGCCGCAGCGACCTCATCGAGAAGCACGACGACGAGCCCCCTCCCCCCGTCCCCCCGCTTCCTCTTCAAGGCGGAAGCCGCTCCGCTTGGCTCACCGTCGCCGGAGCGTCCGTTCCCTCGCTCTTTGTCTCCCCACAGTCCCCGGTCTGACCACCCTTGCAGCTGGATGGTCCAATTTTCGACATTCGGGTAAGCCTTGTATTATACTCGCGTCTCGCTCGCTTTAGAGGCTCCCTTTCGGTCTTTCCTCTTCACTTGCCTTCCGCCGTTCGCCACAATCTATTTTTATTTTGGGTCATACCGACCGTCCGTGGGCGACGGACGGGTCGCCAATGTTTACCGCTCTAGAGGCCTGCGCCGCACGCACGCTTTTAATGTCTTCTTGCCTATTATATGCGCATCCACGCGCCTCCAAGTCGGTGCCCCCCGCGGCCATCATACCTTGTGTGTGTTCGCGTCGTGTTAGGCCGCCCGCCCCAGCGCCAAAGCATCCCCACTGCCTACGTCCTGCGAGCCATGTGTGTGCACCGCTGATCCCCTTGTATCCAGATATCTAAATGCCTTCGGTGTCTACCAAGGTTCCTTTTTTTTTCTTCCGCTCCCCGTCCTTGCAAGTCAATAAATGAGTAGATTATTACACGCGGATATTTCTTTCGCATGTGTCTCCTTCGAACATCAGGTACGTTCAGCTTCATAAACCTGTCGCGCTACGACCTAACGCTCTCTAGCTGGATTGGGAGCGTACAGCTCTTCCTGATGTACGCACCCGCCGTCTTCGTCGGGAGCGCCTTCGACGCCGGCTACTTGTAATCATTTCCTCTCTCTGCGTATCGCATACACTCATCCGCCTAACTCGCTAGCCATTACGTGCAAATAGCCGGTTCTCTCCTCCTCGTCGTATCCATTTTCATGCTCTCCCTCGTCCAGCCGAACGCTTACTACCAAGTCTTCCTCGCCCAAGGCCTAGGCATCGGGCTCTCCGTCGGGCTCCTCTTCCTCCCCTCCCTCAGCATCGTTGCGCATCACTTCTCCCTCCCCCGGCGCCGCGCGCTCGCGACAGGCATAGTCGTGAGCGGCGCCTCTGCGGGCGGCATCGTGTTTCCGATCTTGCTCAACCACCTCTTCGCACACCCGCGCCTCGGCTTCGCGACCGGTGTGCGTGTTAGCGGCGCGGTCGTCGCCGCGCTCCTCCTCCTTGCGAACTGCGCTATGCGCACGCGTCTTCCGCCCAAACACCGGCGCGCCATATTCACGCGCGAGGGGCTCACACGCATCGCGCACGACGGTGCGTATCTCTGGTCTATCGCAGGGTGCGTACGCGGTGCTTTGGTTTTATTTTACACGCACTGGAACCTGATAGATCTCACTATCCGCAGCGCATTCTGCACCAACCTCGGCCTTTTCGTCCCCTGTGAGTCCCTCACCTCCGCTGGCGTCCATAGGCTTCGAGGCCCTGACCGGGCCAGAACTAGTCTTCTACCTCCAACTCTTCTCCGCCGACCACGACGTCGCGCCGGCAATCACAACGTACATTGTGCGTGCCTCCATGTCTTCTGCTTTCACCGCCCTTCCCTGCCTCTCCGCTTCGCGGCCTGATATGAGCTTGATGACCCTGCTCACCGCCTACACCCGCAGCTCGCGATCCTGAACGGCGGGAGCACCCTAGGACGTATCCTGCCGCTCGCACTCGCGGACGCGTTGAGCGTCGGTGTGTACACGATGCTCCTCCCTGCCATCCTCACCTCTGCCGCGCTCGTCTTTGCGCTCTTCGGCGCGACCAGCACCGGCGGCGTCGTCACCGTCGCCGCTCTCTTCGGGTTCTCTTCCGGAGCATGTACGTCTTCTCTTCCTCTCCCTCCCCCTTTCCCTCTCCTCCCGCGCTCCGCCTCGCTTGCACTTCCGCTTCCCTCGCGTTCGCGTCCCTGCCTCTGTCTGCCTCCCGCGCGTGAGACGCTCGCTAACGGCGTGATTAACCACGCACGATTTGACCTCGCGTTTCCCCAATCCGGAACCGACGGCTACTCACCTGGTTCCCCGCTCCGCCTGCGCATAACCGCCATCGCCATCACCCTTACGCTTACGCGACACGCCGCCCCCGCATCCTCTCTCCCGCGCGGGCCTGACCCTGATCCCACCAACGAACACGACTACGCAGACGTCTCGCTTATCCCGCCTCTCCTCGGCGCGCTCTGCACGGACCTCAGCGAGCTCGGGTGAGCCTCTCGTCGCGTACTCCGCGGCCGAACCGCGCTCACCACCCCTGCCACACGCCTCACGCTTCGTGTGTCTGCTTACTCACTCTCGCTTCGCGCCCTCCCGCGTAGGCTGCGGATGGGCCTCGCGTTTTCGCTCGTGGGCACGTCCATGCTCGTCGGAACGCCCATCTTTGGCGCGCTGCTCGTGCCCCCTCGCCCCGGGCGCGCGCTCGTGTGGTGGAAGGCCCTCGTCTTCGCCGGGGTGCGTCATCTCACCGGTCCTCCCTCTCGTTCCCTCCCTTGCAGACCCGTCCTCTCCCCCCACCCTTCACATCTCCCGCCTTCTCCGCCTCCCTCCTGCTCCCTTTCGCTACACCCAGATCCCTAGGGAGTAGCCACTACGACTCTTGCTAACCTCCCACAGGTCTGCATCGTGGCCGGGTTCGCATGCATGGCCGTCTCGCGCACGCTATTCGTTCGACGCCGCACGCGCGTCCGATCGGGGGCGACTTCGACGTAAGGACCATCCTCGCACCTCACGCTTCAAGGCCCACTTCCCGCTTCTCATTCTTCGCGCCTCGCGAGCCCGTCGTTCGAAGCCGGCGCGCGAGGTGCCGGTCGATCCAGAGCAGACGTCTTCCCATAAGTGACCGTAGTTTATCCCGCGGCAGCAGCTCGAGCGACGAGTTCGACCGTCCATCTATCCGTTCTTTACCACCTCCATGCATCATTCATTACCGACCCAACGACGAACAGTGTGCAGCCAGCTCGACCGTTGGGCATCGCGATATCTATTTGTGAAGTGTGCTAATGTACAATGTATATCGTATATCATACATCGTGTATGAGTGCAGAAAAAGAAGCTGTGGCGTAAAGCCCGCGTGACGGACAAGTATGGTACAGAGCAAGTATGAACACCGTCCCTGGCGCCAACGTTTGGTCCTCGGGCCCACGACTGCGCGCACCCCGATGTCGACGTCCGTCGCGCAATCCCAAGGCGCCGCGGGCGGATTCACGCACTCACCTCCACCGCCTCGACGCCCATCGCCGCTCGACGCTCACCGCCACCTCCACCGCCGCCGTCGCCCTCGACAACCCGACTGACCACAAACGGCCCCTCGATCGGGATCGTATGCACGCTGTCCGTCACATGCCGCCACGCGCCGACGAAATTGTCCCCGCCGACGAGATACCCCCTGAGGACGTACGTGTCGAGCGTGTCGGGGTCGCGCCCGAACTGGGGCACGCGCGGCGCGGCGGGCGCGCGCACGAGCACGACGAGCCCGTCCCACGCGCGCACGCGGCCGTAGTACGTGAAGTTGCCGTACGCGAGGTCGTGCCGCGCGCTCGTCTGTCGCGGAGCCGGCCAGTAAGCAAAAGCACAACACTGGGGCGGAAGAGGGGCGCACCTCGCCGGTGAGGATGATGTCGGTGATCCCGCTGCAAGTGCGGAAGATCTCCGTGACGCCGCTCCCGCTCGTCGACGCCGAGCCCGCCGCGGATCGCACGTCCTCGTCGTCCTCGCCGTGGTCCGCGACGGCCGCGATGAGGTCCTCGACGTCCATCCCATCGCCCAGCGCGTGTTGCACGGTACGGCGCACCCTCTCCACCCGCATCTCCTCGTCTTCCTCGTCCGCGCTCGGCTCGCCTTCGTCCTCCGCCTGCTCCCGCGCCGCCGTACACATCTCGCAGGTCGCCTCATCGTGCGAGTTCGCCCTGCCCTCCACAAACGTCTCATACCTAAACTCCTCCCCGCCCCACTTCACCCTCAACACGCCCGGCCTCCCTCCCGCGCCCTCGCCACCGCCAACGACCGCATACATCCCCTCGAACCCCGGCGGCAAAAACGCATTCATCGCGCCCTCGTCGAGCGGATCGCCCCTCGGCGCCGGCCGCGGCAGCGCCCGCGCAGGGCTCACGCAATGATGCTCGCGCAGCGTAAAGAACAACGCGCGCACGAACGGCGCGCGCGTCGGGTTCTGCAACACGTCGTCGAACGTCCGCGCGTGCATCGCGTGCACGTACTCTTCCGCGTCGCCCGGGTCCTACGGACGCCACCAGCCCGCCCATCCGTCAGCGCCGGGTCTACACACGTCTCCCCTGCTCGCCAAGGAGGGGGAAAACTCACTAAAAACCGCCCGCCCCACTGGCCCGCGAGGCTGCCAAAGGTGTACGTGACGCCGCGCACGGCGGCGTGGTCCCACGGGTCGTAACACCCCCTCCACCGCTCCCAGTCGTTCTCCCGACGCACACTCGGACTCCTCCCGTCGCACCGCCAGGTGCTCCCCTCTTTGTCGCCCAGCCCGAGCTCCGCGCGCCAATCCCACCCGGCCCTAGCCTCGAACCGCACCGCGCGCGTGCTCGCAAACTCGCGCACGTCCTCTCTCGTCGGGCCGACCCAACCGACGGCGACGGCGTCTGCGCGCGTTTGCGGGATGAGCTGATCCACGTCGACGGCCTCTTGCTCCTGGAGCGCGATGTAGAGGAGTTTGGCGATGAGGCCGATGGGGGGCTCTGCGAGGGTGAGGCCGTTCTGGCCGTAGTGGCGGTGGGGGAGGGGATGGGCGGCGAAGGCGGGGTCGCGGTAGGTGGGGTAGAAGCCGTGGGGGGTGGCGGTGGAGTGGACGCGGTAGTCGTCGGGGCGGCCGGGGAGGGGGAGGGTGAAGTGGTTGTCGGGGGCGAGAAAGGGCGGGTAGCGGAAGTTGTAGATGGCGTAGGGGCGGAGGAGGGCGAGGAGGGCGTCGCGTTCTGGTTTGGACTTGGCTGCGAAGCGGTCTGGGGATACGGTTCGGCAGGTGCGGCGGAAGAGACGAAGAACGGAGGGACGCACCGGGAGTAGCCGAGTACCAGTAGAGCCAGAGGGCGAGGGAGTTTGTGATGTCCTCCATGGGCCAGCCGTTGCACTGGTCGCGGTCTTCCCAGAGACGGTGGAGAATGAACTGCTCTGCGAAGTGGAAGAGGCGTGCGCGTTCAAGCTGCTCCATGTTGCGGCCGTCGTTTTCGGAGCAGAGGGTGAACGCGGCCCAAAAGTCGTCGAGGAGGGTGGGGGCGTCGATGTCGCCGCGAGCGATGTTGCGGAGAGCGCGACAGTAGAGGACGAGCTGGGCGGCGAGGCTGGAGGAGTAGGTTGCGCCGTCTGCAAAGCGGCGGCCGGGTGCGCGGTAGTCGAATTTTGCGCGAAAGATGCGAGCGTAGAGGTAGGCGTTGTTGTGTATGGAGAGGGCGTGGTGTATGCGCCTGCAGGTGCAGAGAAGGGGGACGAGATGGCTTGGGGGGCCGAGGAGGTCAGCGAGGGCGAGGCGGTAGGCGATGTCGGCGAGGACATCGTCGGGGAGGAGGGCGAGGGAGCGTGAGAGGCGGGGCATGGGCGGGGGTGGGGGAGAGGGAAGGGGGCGGCATGGAGAGAGGCGGGCGGTGTTTAAGAGCGCGGGCGGAGGAGCGGAGTGGGGCGAAAGGAAGCGAGAGAGATTGCGCTCGATCTGCGCTGGCCATCGGAGACGGAGACGGAGAGAGAGAGAGAGACGGACGGAGAGAGCGAGAGAGAGCGAAAGAGGAGAGGAGGACGAGCAAGACGCCGGAGCGACGCCGGGCGCGGTACGGCAGCCGTGATCGGCCAACTACGAAAGCTGCCTCTTTAGGAAAAACCGTCCTCGCCCGCCGTGCTAGCGCTCGGACTTTGCCCGCGTGCAGGCGCCTATGGCCGGCGGCTACCTCGCGAGATCTGTCCGCGAGATGTCTCCTCAGCCAGACACACTTTCGCGGGAGCGTCCTCCTCGTCCAGGCACCGACTCGGTTCCTCCATCCCCGGCGCGACTTTGCTCGACCGCCGGCCCGTGTACAGCAGGTAAACAACGCCTTGGATCTATCCCATCCATTCTCACCCCCATGCCCCAGCGCCGTTTCACGCTCGCCACACCCGCGCCCCGGCCCCGGCCCCGGCATGACCTCAAGCGTTCATTCGAATCGCCCGTCCGATACGTACATATATTCCGCGCTAGCCTCAACGAGCACTATCCAACACCAGACACCATCCCATCTCTCCACCGCCGACCACCACTCTCTGCCACCCTCCGCACTCGCATCATGCCCGAAATCAATCTCCCATCCGCCCCTTCTCGACCGCCTCGCCTTTGACAATCCCATCTCTCCTCCACACCGGTCGTCTCCTCCCAAATCCGCATCTCCTCCCTCCTCGGCAACCATCCGACGTCGACCTTCACCGCGCCCATTCCCCCACGCCGCACGCTCCCTCTGGGCTCCCTCCAACGGCCTCCCAAACACCCTCCAAGCCCCACCGCAAACTCAACTCGGCCCACCGGACGCCTCTCCGAACCCGACGCCAACACCGCAGCCTGCCATGCCGTCAACGCCTACGCTCCTTCCGTACACCTCGTACCATCCCCCGCGCTCCGGCTCTTCCCCAGCCCCAGCCCCCCCCGCCACCGACGTCAACATCTACACATCGCCGCCATCGCCGCCATCGCTCCGGCACTCGGTCCACTAGTCCCGCCTACCAGCCCGAGTCCACAGCGTGCACGCCTGCCAAACAGCCTCGCCCGAACCAGTACATGTCCGCGCCCGTGTGCCACTCGCCCTTTGCCGCTTCTCATGCATCCTTCCCCATGCTCACTCGTCCCTGCACACGCAGAAAAAGATGGCACCGCACCTCGGTGCAACCCCCGGGCGACGGCAAAGTGCCCCTTCGGCGTATATGCGTTTGGACATCACCTTCGAATCTATTCCTCCCCTGTCCCGGAGGGAAGCCCGTGTCGAGCAACGAAACCCGCCCCCGAGGCCACCCACCCCTCCAGTTCATCGGACACAAAGGTCCAATGACTGACGCGTGACGGCCGCAAACGCCCCTCTCATCCTCGCGCCCGCCCCTTCCGGTCTTCTTCGCCCTTCGTCCGTCGTTCCTCGGCCTTCCTTTGTCGCCCTTCGCCGTACGGTTCCTCGCCCACTTCTCTCCCTTCTCCTCGCTCCTCACCTTCTCTCCATCTTTCTAGCAGGCCGCGGGGTACACGCATCCACGTAACGCCACCTATTTTCGGCCCTCACGATACGTGTTGTCGTTACAATCACTCACCGACGCATGATCCCCGCCTCAGGCACTCTGCACGCTACAACCAGAGCGCTCTTCCGCGGGACTCGACTCGACGTCGCCATCGGAATCACTCCGCGCACCACCATGACGCCATCAAGGTCGTCCGCACACTCGCACTGCACTCAGTATTGAGGCTCAACCTATGATCCCCCCTCGCGCTGGGGCGTCCGAAGCCTAACCTCCGGCCTCTCGACACGCCTTCTCCCCATAACGTTCAGCGACAATAACAACCAACCGAAGTCCCGGCGCACGTACGTACGTACAAAGTCTCCCCGCACTAGTCACCCCACCTCATCCCAAAAAAATCCGCTCCTCCAAGCCAAGAAGCGCAGGATCCAGGGAGCTAGAATCCAGGGACGTTCCAACTGAGACTGAGCCCTCCTTCCCCATGCACCACGGCGACCCATGGAACATAGGCACAAGGTTTGCACGCCCCGTGCGCGGACATTCCCCCTTCTCCCCTCTTCTCCCCCTTCTCCCATTTCCTCCCCACCTCGCGTCTTTCCCCGCCCCCAAATCCAGCACGGGCTACTCTCCCTTACGTCCGCCCCGGGTACAGCCAGCGTGCCTCGAGCCCGGCCCAACATCGCCCACTCACGCTCGTGCTGGTGCTCACATCCGCGCTCTTTCGCCACCGGCTTCTCCCCTTACCCGTCTTCCTGCCCTCCTTCTCTTCTTCCTGCCTTCTCTTCTCCCCCTCATTTGCTCGATCGAGCCAAGCCGCATCGAACCGCATCGACCCCTCCCTCCCTCCCGCGGCCGGTGCCGCTGCCCGTGGCAACGCCGCACTCAAACTGGGATGCGCACCTTCCCCATCCGCCCATCCGCCGTCCCGTCCCGTCCCCACGCGTACTCCAGAGTCCACGATCTGACCTACGAGTCTCCGGTACCCAATCCGCACCGCCAGGCAATGCCCCACGCCACGCACAACGCGCACCACAGCCCCCGAGCGAAGCGCAGCCCCGATCCTTCCGCCGGACCCTGGACCCTAGACGGGCGCGATCTCCGTCCCCCAATACTAGCAAGTAGGTAGGGCTCTAGACCAACTACCTGGTATGCCCAGCGCTGTGTGCAATGGCCACGGAGACTTGGCCTACGGTCCCGGACGAATACAGGGACCGAGGCTTGTCGTCTGCTCCCCGACTTCCCTAGCGAGCCGTTGGTGTGAGCTCGGCGTCCAGCGCAGCGCACCCAATCACCACGGGTGGTACTAGCGATACGCCGCACTGCCTAGGCCGCCACTCGCCACAGAACGCTCCCCAGCACCGCGCTCTCGCTCTCGCCCGCGCCCAGTACAAAACACCAAAGCGCGTTGGTATAATCACAGGCCCTCTCATCTCTGAACGCACCCGCCGCGCGTCACGAGTGCACCTAGCGCAGGGCGAGCTCCGGCCTATCTCCCGCCCTTATGTTACTACCCAACGCTTCTCTCGCACCCTCCTCGCTTGCGCTCGACGCGCGACGGAGCGCTCTGCACATACAGCGCACGCGCACGCACCCGAGCCGGTGGAGCCTGAAGGGCATCTTGCTCGTCCATCGCGCACTGTGCACGTGAGTCCGGGCACCCACTATGGCACCCCTCCTACTGCGTTCGTCTCCGCGCCACCGCGCGTCTCGCGCTTCGTCTCGCTTCGTCGCCATGCTCCCGGCTTCAGGACTCATGCGCACCCCGGGGCTCAGGCTCCCGAACGAGAAGCATGTCCATCGTAGCTGGGTACGTACCGTATGATACGTATACGTACGTACGCGCCAGCACCTCGCGCGCCGTTCCCGAGTTCCCACTCGCAGCACTGCCATACCCGTCGCCCGCCCAAGAACCACATCGCGTAGCCCGTGGGGGACCGCCCTTACGGCCGAGTTTATTGCCTCCTTCTCGATTACGTCGCACCAGCGCACGGGATGGGGGAACGCCAAGGTCCAAGGCCCAAGAATCCCCGCCTTCAACGGGGGCCTGAACGCTAACGCTAACGCGAGCACCCGAATGGGACTGCCGGATCCGATCGGGCACGACCCGAGTGAGAAACGCAGGCAAGGCACGTTTGTACGCCGCTGCGCGAGAATGGCTGTTGGCGGTATTACGCCGTCGCGCAGGCGATGATGTACGACGGATTCGAGCGTGGGCTGCTTTCGAGGACTCGGTGGGCTTCCGGGGGCGCGGCAACTGGAATCAGCAAGAGACCGTCAGCGCCGAGGCAGAGTCGCACGACCGCCGCTCGTGCGGCAGCGCAGTCTCTGTCCAAACTGTTATCAGCACGGTTCCGGCGACGGAGGGTGGACGAGAGCTTCTCCCCGCCTCAGAGTCCGCCTGCTCTCCCTCTCGGTTTTCCCGCAGAGCCGAGTCCCGGGAGACCGTGGGACGCGGTCATGTGACCGCGTGTCTCTCTTGCTGTTTCGAGCGCTGGCTCTTCCGCTCCCCTTCTCTGCCGCCCTGGAAGGCGAATGTCCCCTTTTCAGGAGGCAGAATCGTGTATGTTAAAGTTCAGACTTATGATATCTTCAGCCCCTTTCCACAGTCATGCCTCCGGGCATGTCTTTTGTGCAGACTCTGATGCATCCGCCAAAATCATGCTCGCTGATCCAAGGGTATACTGCCACTCATCTGCTCATAGTCGTTAGGTCTCCCCAAGTACTCTCTATAAAATATGTCTATTCCTCGGTGAGCTCGGTCGTATCTGCGCCGATACGCCAGCTCTTGACGCTCAGTCCCTCGGGACCGGCAATCCGATTTCAAACTCGCCTAATCTTCCTCCTCTCTTCCCCAAACACCCACAATTCTTCTCGTCACGCGCTCCTCCGTTGTCCTCGGCCTCGGCACAATGCACTACAAACCGAGGCCCGTGCTCCCCACGCGCCCCACCTTGAGAACGTATTCCCCACTCCGACGGGCGCGTACACCCACACGACCAAACACAGCCAAACTCCGTCGCGACAGCCCCCCGGCTGCCCCGCCGGTGGCGCACCCATCTCTCCTCTCCCTTTGTCCTCCAAACGCGTTCAGACAAGCACGCCCGACACCACCTCCACCGCGTCCTTCATCCGAACGCGTCGCGTCGCGTCCTTCGCGCTCCCGACGTCGAAGACACCATGCCACCCGCACTTCTCCCGCAGACAACGAGGCCCGTCCTTGCGGTCGCGTCGCGCAATCATCAAAAGAAGCCCCTCCATCCAACTCAGCGACTCCGCGCCCGTCTCTCTCCCGTAGCCTGGACCGCACCAAGCGGGTTCCTCTTTCAAGCTTGGGCCTCACGAGGGGCTCAAGGAGCCTGTCACGTCGTGCCTCGCTTTGACCCCCGTCCCAAACGGCCCATTGTTCTTTATCTGATGCCACTCTGATGCGGTGCGGCCCCCTCCCCCGCTGCGGAGTCCCAACCTTGCTCGTCCGGCCTACATAAGTCGCGCTCCCCCGCCAGCACCCCTCTCTCCCAAACCGCCAGCAACACCTCCGGGTACGTGTCCGTCCGTCCTTCTCGTCTTCCACCCATCCCTCTCCCCACCTCGCTTCCCTCCGTCCACGCTAGCCACCCTGCTCACCACTAGCCACTCCCTCTTCCTCGTCATCACTCGTTTCAACGCTCGCTATCCCTGACGCCACATCCTGCCGTCGCTCCCGCCATCGTCTCTTGCCCTCGTCCCGTCCGCTGACGTCGTCCACCACAGTGCCAGGAGAGTTTGGTACTTCGCCATCAACACGTCGCCTGAGCCATGTGCGTGCGAGCATGTTCTTTGCCCGGTGGTACCCCCTCAGAGCATCCGGAATGATGGTCGAATCGGATCCGATCTAAACTTGCCCCCGTCCCGGACGCCAACACCAACCATTTAAACTACGACTTCGACAACTTGAACATCGACTTCGACTCCGACCACTTCGACCTCGACTTCAACAAGTCCGACATCCGCCTCGCCATCGCCACCAACTCAAACGCGACCATCCAGCTCTTATTTTATTCTTATATTTATTTTTATTCTTATTATTCCCGCTCATTACTTCAACTCGCCGGCCGTGCAGGCGCACGCAGTTGAGCCTGCGTCCTACGCGCGAAGCCACCCCGGCCTAAAATTATTTAAAAAGGGTTTAAAAGGACGCCTGCGCCGAAGACACCGCCAGAGACGACGAAGCGTGCAGGCAGGGGGCGGCTGGGGAAGGGTCCCGGGGCATCGTGCGCGCAGGCCTTCTCGTGGCCCCCGGGGTTGAGTACCTCACGTCGCCACTGCGGTGGCGGCGCGGGGGAAACCAACGTGCGCCACATCCGACTTCGCGGCAGATGAGCTGGAGTGGGAGCGACCGGTGAGCTTCGACCTTCTTGCGGTTCGCGATCGGTGTGGATGTGGCTGACGTCGCGAATCGCGATCGCCAGGGTCGTTGTCGATCGACTAGGCCAGCGGCACCACGGGCCATGGGCGGGTTCAGAACGCGGTGAGTGCCTTTCATCGCACGTTGTGGTTACATAGCACCTAGCCTTGCGGTCACATCGTGCCCTTCCAACTATTCCCTGTTTCCGTCTCGCCCTTCAAGTTGACCCGTGATGTTCGAAGCGACGTCTTCCTGTTCTTTCCCTCCCATTGAGTCGGAACGTCCCGGTGTTTATAATGTGTATTGGACGCATACCGCGTCCACACTAGCCCCGGGATCAAATCCTACACACTGAAGTGTTGCTCAACCCTCTAGTTTACCGCCATTGTACGTTGTTTACTCCGAGTCTATGCCACAATGTACATCCTCGCTAGAGGACTCGAAGCTACCCTATGCGTCGCCTGTCGTGTTCCGAGGCCCGAACGCAAGGCCCCCCCGGTCAAGGCTGTACGGTGAACGTTGAAGCTTCACAAGCTGAGCAAACGCCCCCTGCGCCCAGGATGGTTCCGTGCACGTCCAGAGAAGCCCTCAGGCGCCCACGCCACCGTCGCGGCTCGAACATGTTGTTCTCAAGCTGTCGCAGTGGAGTGAATCGCTAAGGCAGTTTGGCCGTTGATATCTTAATGGTTTCGCCTTGGATTACCCGCACAGAATGAACGGCCCACCAAGTCACAGAGTCCCCGATACATCCTTTTAGCGACCTGGCAGGTTCGCTAAACCGCCCGCTAGGTTCGGGTTGAACGAGCCGCAGCCTGCATTTCGGACCATTCCTCATTTCAACCCATAGTTTAGCATAGATCCCTGGAATTCTTCCACCCTGCCAGTGCTACAGCACCGGCCTTCATTTCGCGCGCGATCTCATCACCCTTCATTCCCCGACATGCCGAAGGCCGATACCGCGTGAGCTTGCTGGTGGTGAATGCCGGGCCTACGAATGCGCAAGACTAGTACGAAATGCCCGAAGCCCACGGTACGCCGAGAACCCCCGCATAATAGACTACTCCTGCTCCCGCACCTCTAAATGATATAGCCTCGCAGCCGGAAACGTCCGTACCATACTGGCCGAGCTGCTGCATGTGTTCATCCTACGACCCGAACCCTTGATGTAACACCCCCGCGCTGCTGTGGTGCCGTTCTTCCTCGAGCACTCCACACATGCTTCTCTGCATACGAGGGTACCCATCCTTCCAGTATATGAACGCAGCGTGCACAATGCGGGGGGCAGATTCTAAGCATTGAACAGCCATGTTTGGTCCGCTCGTAGTCTTCGCAGCACTCACTGCGCACGCCCTCGCCCACTGTAAGTCCCCCCCCCTCTCAAGCAGCTCGTGGCGCGTTTAATCTCACCGGGCGCGCACTCGGGCAGACACGTTCCCGTCCTTTATTGTGGACGGCGTCAAGACGGAGCCTTGGGCCAACGTCCGCAAGACGAACAACTACAACAGCCAAGCGCCCGTAAGCCGATCTTGACATGGAAGTTCCTCTCCCTCACTCATCGAAAATGGCCTCCGAACCAGGTTATAGACGTGCACAGCGCCGACTTCCGGTGCTACACCTCCGCCACGCACGCGACCGCCCAGACCCTACCCGTGCGCGCCGGGTCCACTCTCGGTATTGCGTGCGACCAAACGATTTACCACCCGGGCGTCGTGAACGTCTACATGGCGCAGGCTCCCGCGGGGACAGACGTCGCCGACTGGGATGGTGCGGGGACCGTGTGGTTCAAGGTGCACGAGGTCGGCGCAGAGACAGACGGCGGGCAGAGCATTTCGTTCCCCGCAGAAGGCGCACCGGGCGTCAACTTCACACTGCCCCGTGCACTGCCGAGCGGACAGTACTTGGTGCGCGTGGAGGCCATCGCGCTGCATTCGGCAGATAAGGAAGGCGGGGCGCAATTCTATGTGCGTGTTTCCGTCTCCTTTGCGGTATGGGTTGTGAGTCGCAGTTGACCGCTTGTCTATTATGTAGATCTCGTGCGGCCAGATTGAGGTCACTAGCGGCGGAAACGGCACGCCAGGACCGCTGGTAGCCATCCCAGGAGTATACGACGGGAACGTATGTCGTCCTTCTCCGATGTCGTTCATCAACGCAGATGCTGATTAGTGGCTGTGGCGTGTAGGAACCCGGCATCCTCATCGACATCTACGTAAGTACCCTTCAGCGTTTGCTTACCGATGGTCATTACGGACTTACACTTTCCGCTAGTGGCCAATTCCCAAGAACTATACCCAGCCTGGTCCGGTAAGTGCGCCCGAAGATTGCTTTGCGTACGTTGCTTATGTATTTCTCACAGGCTGTCTGGTCGGGCTAGTAAAATAGATAGCCCTTTTCCGGAATAGACTGATTTGCTCCGCCTGTATATCTCTGGCGTTTAAGTATAGTGTGGAGTGTCTACCGTTGTTCCTACAAGTATTAGTGAAGTCTCGGGCACATCATTACGACACATACCGAGTGTCCTGGGCTACATGTGCCTATGATGCAAGGGGCATCTTACTCGGCGTCTTCTCAGGGGTGGCATGGATATAGCAAACGAGGGGAAGGCTCTTGTGGCATGTCGCGTCCGCCCTTGAACATCAGATTTTGCATACCAAGTAAGACGAGAGAACAGATTCAATACCACCCATTATACAATACAATCGTTGATAGTCCATACGTGGCCAGTAGCTCTAAGCCTTCTCCTCCACAGGCGGACCATCCGCTGACGGCCGTAGCGACGGCGGCGACCTGCCCGAGACCTTGCGAGGACTCCTCCCAGGAGCTGGACTCGACTTGCGTGACCCGTCCGGAGTCCTGCCTCTCAGCGCTGACGTTTCATGCCCACCTGTCCACCCTGGACCCTTCCCCGTTCCCACCGGAGTCGCCGCCCCCGATCCAGCTGCTGGTTGACGCATCCACGGCATCTTGAGGTGCAGCCACCCGATCCACGTCTGCGCATACTCCATACGTTCCCGCACCTCTCTTCGCCGCTCAAACTGTGCACGGTACCGGTCGTACGATTCGCGAAAGGAGCGATCGACGCGACTGGAGAAGATGAGCTCCCCGCGCGGGTTGCTCGCAGGTGGAATGGAGGGTATTGGCACGGAGGAGCTGCGGCGGACGGTGCCGTGCGAGGGAGACGGGCTGCGCGTGCGGCGCATGTGCTGTGACGTTGAGGACGTCGGCGAGGGAGGAGACGAGGGGCGGGCAAAAAGGAAGGCGAAGGGGTTGAAGGGGAGTTTTGTGCGGAGCGGCGGCTGGCGCATGTTGAGATGCATATTGAAGTTGCGGAGGGCGCGGTTGGCTTGAGGAACGTACCTGCGCGCTGTGTAGCACAGTGAGGCGAGCGTATGGAGAGAGACGTACTTGTTTGCGTATGCGATCTTCTCCGTGTACATCCCGCTTGCAAAGAATAGGACGAGCGTGGTGACAGAGACGAACAAGAGCCCAGACGTAAAGTAAGGGTGCACTCGCACATCCGTGTCTGAGGTGTAAATCTCAGGCAGCACCTGATGCAAGACCCATTTGCACGGTATTCCAAGCAGATTCGTCTGCAACCAGACTTCACAGAGTAGGAACACAATGATGAGGAGGAGCTGGGAAAGAAATACTGGATCGCACTGAGAGGGTGATCAAGATCGAGGCGAGGACTCACGCTCACGCACGTTGGTAGCGTCGTTTCCGACGGTTGAGCTTTGCAGCATTGGACTTGAGCCGCTCTTCAAACATCATGAGATCTCTGTGCGTTGAGACATCGTTTGCGGGATAGAACGAAGGAGAGGACGTCGGCAAGGAGGGACGAGGTGGCATAGGCTGGTCCGGGACTGCCGTAGAACGAGAGCGAGCGAGTGGTACGAGGCAGGCCCCTTGGGCGCTAAAACTCGGCTATACACCCCTCGACCAATTTGGCAATCGTCGTCCTTCATTTCTTACGTCAGCAGGGCGTTCGATACGATTGAGGCAACCTCAAGAAACGGTTGTTCAACTTGAACAAATTCTATCCGCCGGACACACCTGTCGTGACTCACGAGCACTGTACCCAAGCGCACGATTTTCGCATGTCCAGGCACAATACGCTCCTCCACTACGGAGCGTATCGCGCTCACCTGGCAACAACGGGCCGGGGCCCAGGGCCTCCGATTTGAAAGCGACACGGTGCTGGCACTGGCTGTACCAGCAGTTCACTATGAGAGCCCGGGGCCGATGGTGCCACGTCCGAGTCGGAGGGATCCACTAACCTTGGACACAAGTTGTGCCGGATGACAGTCGTTTTATACTGCGTGCCTGCCATGAGTATTTCTCCCCCTTTTTGACCTGTTTGTGCCTACTATCTGACACGCCAGTCACGTAGTAGTACGCTGGATGTCAGCGCGCAGTGGTTTTATCAGGCTCGTCCACTCTTTCGCGACCTCGTGGCTCGACGATGTGTAGCCACTGATATCTCCACTGTCATTTGCTGTGATGGTGGACCCCAAACCGTACGGCTCCGCGAGTCCGACGTTCTACTAGAAGTGGAGGTGCCGCTCGCCCCGGGTGTCTTCACCTTAGCAATGACCGCTACGGGCAACGCAAAACGTATGACAACCGAAATAAATTTTCACTGATACCAAGGTCGCGGCAGGATTACTCAAGACACCAAGCCTCTTCTGGTAACGAGTGAACGCAAAACAAGAAACTGAAGGCACTATAATGTCCCGAGTTCCGTTGTTACAGAATACTGCTCTACTTGTTTTCTTCTTTCGTCGATCTCTCACTGATCTTTACAAAGGTCTTTTCAACTCCTTCAGCGTCATTTGGTACGGTATAAAGTCTATGAGGTACGAACACAGGACCCAGCCAACTTCTTCGAAGGACCTAAAGCAACCTTGCTCTCACCATGCAGACCACCGCTAAAACCCCCTCGACTCTTGATGCTTCCACCGACACCGTCTCCCCTGACGCCGTCGCCCAGACGAAAGACGCACTTCGGGACTTTCTCACACGCATTAACTACTGCCCTCCTCATACACGGGCCGATGCGACCCTGAGGGCCGAAGTCGCCACCGAGTTTGCCTCCTGGAACGCCAACATCGACCCCCTCATCATGGAAGCCATGGCCGAGTCCTCCTATGCGCACACCACACACAAGCACAGGTTCTTCGCCGCGGTCTTTACAGGCTGCTGGGCTTACGTCGACGACGTCGCCGGACGACAGCGGCATAGTCTGCTTTCAATTGCGCCCTCGAACCGTAGGGTCCCCCATCTGGCTTTGTCAGCCATTTTTTGATCTCCGACGACGCGTCAAGATCTATACACAAGTACGCGCGACGCGTCTCGCGCGTTACAGAGACGCGAAAGCAAGTGAAAGCTCGCTCATTCCACCACGCACTGGAATATAGTATAGTAGGGGCATTTTCATGATGCTATAATTCATATTCCAAGTACCGATTAGAGTCATATGAACAAGAAATTATATGCTGGCAGTCGAAGACGAGTCTATCCAAGGAATGGACTTGTACTGTGGTGATTGCTACCTTCCAGATACCAGTGCGGGAGACCGGTCGTACAGAGAGGACGTCATTTTTGCAGCGCAACCTTCCAATTCATCTGGTTCCAAAAATTTGAGAATTATGTATAGGAACAAGGATTGCGGTTCATGCGGGGCAACTAAAGAATGTCGCGTCGAAATGCAGAGCTCGACGATCGATTGGATTTTCGAGTTTATGCAACATTCAAGTATATATCTCTTATTATATCTGTGGCCTCTAGAAAGACGATGTGGGACGAGAACAGGGATGCAGTAAGTACATATGTGAGAGGGATCAGCGGCTCGGAATCTTCTAGTTTTGCGGTAATAAACAGGGAATGTTGCACTAAAATCTTGAAGGAACACCTTCCTCCTGGTTGAATCTGCACACATGATCACTCGACGCTTATCTAGAGTGTCGTAGAGGATCGAGGAGGATGGAAACGAGTCCAAAGACTGAAAGCCGTATGTGTGCTTATGGGACTATACCCTTTTTGGAATTACCATACGCGGAGTTCCCAAAAGGGATATACTCTGTATGGGCAAACGGATCATTCGGCATCACCTCTTTGTGATAAGCGAGGACCCTACGGTTCTGAGGGCGCGTTTGAAAGCAGACGTGTATGTGAGTGTCTCCCCCCCTCCGTAACTCACATTCATCGTCTGCCTAGGGGAGACAAACAGCGGCAGGCCGTTGCGCAGTTTGTGCGCCACCTCGTCGCGCGCGAGGATCAGCAGGATCCCGTGCTCCAACACATGGCAACACTCCTTTTAGACGCATACGAGCTCTACCCCACGCCCAGTGCCGACGAAATCATTGTCTCATTCTTGGACGCATTCGTAGGCGCATGCATCGAACAGGCTAGTAAGGGAGTGGCGATCACTCCCGGCGCGACTGGCTATCCCTACTTTCTTCGCTTAAAAACGGGTATCACGACGGCGTATTCGTTGCCCAACTTCACGAAAGAGTGGCGCGACCCTGAAGACGTTCGCCACTTGCAAGTCCTCCCGTACGTCCATCACTTGTCTCCCAGCAACTACGAGAACTACGCCTCAGCCTACTGCGGGATAATAGGGAAATTGACCACGTTACTCGGACAATATCCAAGTTGGCCCTCATTTTCTCAAACAGAAACCGTACAGATAGACTGACAATTTCTTTTGGTCGGATGGGCCATTCGATTTCAGTGACATGTGGGCCATCATATTTCCCAGACGCTAATTTATATTACATATTGACGAGCGGCTTGATTTCTATAGCCTTTCGTTCTACAATGAGCCACTCGCTGGCGAAACCGATAACTATATCCACATGCGGGCGGCTACTGAGGAGAAGCCGCCCCTGGCCGCGTTGCGTGACGTAGTGGCGGAGACAGTGGAGACGGTGAATAAAATCGAAAACGTCATCGCAGGGGATTCCGAACTTGAGACGATCTTCCGAAGCTTCAAGATGGTGAGGTTTCTCTGCGAACACTACGGTTTACCTTTGATTGACGGTCGTCCTCTTAGGGCCTTGTCGAGTTTCACTCCAGGGCCAAGCGGTACCATCTCGAAGACTTGACAGCAGCCTACTAAACCTCGGTATCTCTGAAACAAGTCGACGGAAGGTATCGGCTAGTAACTTCTCGTTTTATGTACCTACCGCACACACGTTATCCCGGTGTAGAACGCCCTTATTATCAGACGGTTTTCAACGCCTCCCCGCCCGCCCCCGGGATCGTGCAGTACGGGGGATTTATACTGTTACTAGTCAATAGTGGCACTCGATGCCTGACATTGTCACGACTTCAAGGAAGCAAATTCAAGCCCAAGGCCCTCATCGGACAGCCGGCACATTCCAATACTTCAACACTGAATACTATACTCGCTTCATGCTTACTACAAGAATCCTCCAGAGATCCATCCATCCATCCAACATCGATGCTAAGGGATCGTATCAACCGAACCGCTAGTGAGTGAGTGAGTGAGTGAGTGAATGTACGCATATGCAAGTCCTTCGCGGCCGCGGAGACCACACGCCTACCGCGAGCAGGGAGACTCGACAGAGGAGACAGAGATGCACTGATATCTGAAACGGAGAAATGCTGTGTACAATGCGAACGAGACGGCGTAGTCATGAAGGTATCAATGCCAACAGGATCCGTGAGATGAGAATATATGCGTCGGAAACCGTACCATGCGGGGGAGCCCGGGAAACCGAGAAGAGTAGGGCAGGATGCCGAAGTGCGAGTGCGAGCAGAGCCGCTATTAGGCGGTCAGTGCGCGATGTGCACCCTCGCTTCGCCCCCCGCCCCCAATAAGCACGGTCATCCACCCAAACATCGCCATCAAGAACCGCACGATCCACGCCGAGTCTGCGCCGAGCCCCAGCCCGGGCCGCAGCTGCAGCGCAAACGCAATGTCGAGCGGCTGACGTGGCGTCGTCCTCTGCCGCGGGCGTGGGACCTCGACCATCTCCAGCGCGTCGTCCGAGAACAGTGCGCCGGGGAGCTGAGGCCCCGGAGACGCAGAACGGGTGTTAGTGGGCGAGGCTGCCGAAGACGAGCCGGAGGTGAGGCCGAGCGCGGGAGCATCCGCGGCACGGAGGGACCAGAGCGGCTTCGATGCAGGCGTCGGTGAGAGCTGAACTTCGCGCATCTGCGGCACACGCCGTACAGGCGATCGTACCGGGCTACCAAGTGGCATTGGCGCACGGAGGGGCGTGGGAAGAGGGGTCGAGAATGGGGTAGATTGGTCGGAGAGAATATCCGGGAGGGGAAGCAGGTCAGGGTCGGCATGCTCTTCGATGATTATCTGAGGTACGTCGGGTTGTGGTTCGTATTGCGGTGGGAGATTTGTGTCGAGGAACAGGAGCGAGTGCTCCTGCGCATCTTCAAACTTCTCATCAAACTCTTCATCGTCGAACGACGGTTCATCCTGAAGCTGAGTCTTGCCATCGAGATCCGAAACTTTCTCATGCACTACCGCGGGCGGAGGTAGAAGAGCATCGCCTGTAAGCAAGCGGCGCTTTTCGGGCAACAACTCCCCGCCACCGCCGACGTTCAGATCGTCGGGGCCGTCGAGCCCAACACGACGTTCGAGCTTTGGGAGGACGTCCCAGGCAAGATCGGACTTGAGCATGAATGACCGAAGGTGATTAAGAGCATAGAGACCGGCACCGATGCAAAGCACAGCCAAGAAAGCGGCGATGCAAGAGATGGCGAGAACAATTAGCGGGGGTGAAGTGTACATATCGGCGAAGCCAACAGACGGGTATCCCGGGGAGTGTTCTTGAGCGTCTTGGGCAGCCGAGCTGTCCGCAGTGTCTACGGAGACGGCATCCTCTGGAAGAGGACGCTCGCCACCATCGACATCTTGAAGGGAGGAGGCAGAGCTCTTCAATCCTTTGAGGATATCATAGAGCTGCTTCTCATCTTTGGCGGGAGTACCGTCGACGTTCAAGGGGATGACGGCCTTGATGGCGTCGAGGTCTTCAAGGCGGGAGAGAAAGGCGGACTGTTCCTCCGAAGAGGTGAGGGAGATGTGGACTTCGTCTTCGTCGTCGTTGCCCCAAAATTCCGGGCGTTGACTGAGAACTATAGCTCAGCAAGCGTTCTTTGATACAACAGGGGACCGAGACGTGGAGCGAGATGGGAAGGCGCGGTGGGGGCGCAGCCGGACACGCGGCAAGAGAAGCAGACCTCAGGGAAATGAGATGGGGCACTCACCCTGTGCGAGAGGCAAGTAACGCTTGAACGGCATTCTGGACCTGGAGCGACTTCCTTACCCTGCGGAGCAGTCAGAATGGTGCATGCTGGCTGTACGTGAGCAAGCCACTCACGATTGTGGCGCGTCCGATATGGGACGGGCAGTAACGACCAGCGCGAGGAGGGAGAAGGAAACGAGGATGTTGAGAGTCATAGCGGCCGAGGCGCGCTGTCGTAAACTCTCAAAGCTGCGAGGGTGCTCGCCACGGTGGAACGTGTCGAGGACGTCGGTGGGGATGCCGAGGGTGGTGGAGGCAGTGGTGGCCTCGAGCAGAGCACGCTGTCTCCCGCCCTCTTCCTCAGACGCCCTCCCCAAATGACGTGGTCGGCGCTCGCTAGCAAGATAAGATAAGATCGCCAGGCACTCTTCCCCATTCGTCAGGCTGCCCGCGGTTCCCGCTCTCCACCGTTGACCGTGACCACGACCACGACCACGACCACGACCGCCGCCGCCGCCTTCTCCGTCGCATGACACAAATCCAGGGAAACTAGAGACCTTTGTTGCTATGCAGGCACTGCGGAGTCTCGCAACCCGGACCCCCGCCCCCGTCGGGGGATATCAGCGGCATTCTCAACTTCGTCTTCCCAATAACTGTCTTAGATTTTTCTCAGCGTCATGTCTGAACAGCGGACACTATCAAACCCTGGATATACCCAAGAACGCAACGAGGAACCAGATCAAAGTGGGTCTCTTGTCGTACGTTCGGGCGTTTCCGCTCTGACACCCCTCAGGCGAGCTTTTACAAGGTACGCATATTGTACACGACAATATGCCTAGCTGTGGTGCTTACCCGGTCAGGCCCTCTAGCTGAGCAAGCAGTACCATCCTGACGTCAACGACGACCCATCTGCAAAGTCCAGATTCCAAGCGGTCAGTGAAGCCTACGCAATCCTTGGAGACGAGCGTAAACGGTTCGTCTGTCTTCCCACCTTACTCTACCCGCCCTCACCTGTAGTCCATTCTCGGTAGGCGAGCGTACGACCGCTCTATTACAGAGTCTTCTCACGCCCACACGCCGCACGAAGCCAGCCATCCCCACTGGTCGTATGCCGGCCGCAACCGCGGCGCGACACACGCATGGGAGTACTCTCGCCGGCCCAACACTGGGCCCCGCTACACCTACCCCCCACCCCACGGCACTAGCTCCACGCAATACGCTTACCACCGCCCTCCTCCGCCCTCAGGTGGGAGCCCGTTCACAAACCCGAACGTACAACGCGCGACGGGTCGCAAGGGCCCGCTTCCCACCGACAGAGGGCCGTCGGCGTCCGACCATGTCACGCGCGAGTCAATGTTCATGCGCACACTCACGGTCGCCGCCCTTGTCCTGCTCATCGCGTCGATCGGACATGGGTTTAGCGTCAGCGCAGCATGACGCTCCCTCGGACATCGTCAAGTTATCAGGTCGATCTAATGCATACAAGGTCACAGCTTGCCCCTACATCGGGTTAATATGCATGATTATATAAAATATTTCCCTCGTAGGTGGGTATATATGCCCGTGATCCGACGACGAGTGCCACAACAAGGTTCTGATGTCCAAACGGTAGGCAACGGTATCGTCTGACTATCGCGCTCTCTCAAGGTTTCTACCCTCAGCATACTCAAACTTAGTGGTCCTTTCGCCTTCGCCACGTTACGTCAATGTGACAGCCCTGCAGTTCTGAGAGTATGCAACAATTCGAACGCATCGCAAAGCCTCTCGTGTCGGTCGTAATCGTCTTATCTTAGGGCGAATCCAGTATCAGCGTTGTATGCGTAGGGTGTGCATGTAACTTCTAAGCGTGCATCAAGAACCAGCGAGTTCCAGACTAAGGGATACGAGCCGACATCCCGTTTCTCTTTGCTAGCAACGAGCACGGTGTTACCTGAGGAGCACACGGGCCAGCACCCTAGGCGAGTAGGCTCAAGGAGGCGGTCGAGACAGATAGTACGTGCGGGGCCCGTAATCTTAACGAAGGACTGTTAACTTGATCTATACTCGCGCCACGACATGGTTACCAGAGCGCAACGTACTTCTCCTGTACCAAAGCTCTATCTAAAGCATACTCATCTGGCAACAACGTTCCGTGGGGTGCGTTCTCCACGCTCGTCCAATCGAATGCACAGTTGTACGCCCACTTCTCCGTCACCATTCTCCTCCTGAAAAGCTCTTTGAGTGCTGTGTAGTCCGGCCGTTCATCAAATGTGAGATTTCGGACGAGCTCGAAATATGTTTCGAATTCGGGCCCCGACTTCCCGAGCAATCCTCGTAGTATTGCACCACTCTTCATCTTCACAACGTATTCTTCTTTCGTATCTTCGTCAGGCGCAACTACGTCCCTCCACGGTAGACCTCCATTGAGAAAGAAGAGTAGTGAATACCCCAAACTTTCGAGATCGTCGCGTCGGCTACATTCTGTTTTCAGTGCCGTACCACAGGGTTAACCTCGAAGATAACACGCTACACTCATCGGCAGCAGAAGGGAGGAGGATATTTACCTTTGTGGTGATGAGCATTCACGCTCACAAAGTCTCGAGTGCCCACCCAGGGTCTGGTGGTGGCAAATGAGATATGGCGATCGTTCTCTGGGTCTATAAAGCTTCGCGCCAGACCAAAGTCTATGAAATGAACGCGCGCCATTGAGTCGCCATGTAGTCCCATCACCATATTGCGAGGTTTTATGTCTCGTAACAGGATGCCCCGTTCATGGATGCCCTCAATTGCTGTCAGCTTGTCCGGTCGAGAAAGTATCAGTGGGTATCACAGACAAATAGCAGTGTACGTTCACCGCACCAGTTGTTCAGCCAACATGCAGACAGTATGGAGGGAAAATCTTCCGCGACAGAATTTGAGGAGCTCTGACAAGGTGGGCCCGAGACGATCCATCACCAGGAGGTGCAGCCCGCCTTCCACTCCAGACCATCGCAGTGTCGGAATGCATTTGAGTCCACGTAGGCAATCATAGATGAGGGCTTCATATGGGATACTGTTTCCTTCTCCAACAATGTGCAATTTGATCGCTATCCATCCACCACCGCGTGTATCGAAACCAATATAAACTTGGCCTGTAGAAGGGATAGCATGAATGGTCACGTTCAAATCAGTCCAGGCATGTTGTGACTTGGCGATGCGAACAGGAGAGCATACCAAAGGAACCTGCACCGACACATTTGACCACCTGATATATTTCACAGACGCGGTAATGTTCTTGTAGTATCATATCCATTTTACGAGCTTGATCCAACTACGAAGATAAAAATGGTGAAGACTACTGAAAAGAGTTGGATGCAGGATAGTTCGGTAGTAGATGGTAGTATCGTACGTTGGTATAGTACGAATAATGAGCAGATCGCTGAATGTCCGGGGCCAACGCAACAAGCCTCGAGATTTTATACATTTACTGTGGGAAGAATATTATTGCTTGGTTGATATCGGGTATCTCCGCATCCCGGTCTCGTTCAATGGCCATAGTAACAACACATATATTCAAGTTCGTGTTTTACAAATGAAGTCTGAATACCATGGAGGTTCATCAGTGAGCCAGTCTCACACCATTCTGCCGAGTGTCTCTAGGTATCTATGGTGGCAGTGGCCGCCAAGTAGTTTATACGGTGACCCGGTGGGTCCTTAGTCGGACCTGTGAGACCTGTGGCCATGATGGGATGCACCATAACAATATTTGAAACGAGACTCGCAATCACGGTGTCATTGAGTCGTCGGGGCGGTACTGAAACACATGAATACCATGATGGAGACATAGTTACCGATACTTTTGTAGTAGTACAGAGTAGTACCCTGTGTGCCATCAACTTTGTGTTTGACTCAGGCTTATCAGAATGTATTGACATGATGAGATACCTTTAGATACACTTGACCCGGTTTCATCAATTCTCTACCCAGTGATTCAGACAACGCTCATGATCTTCTGATTTACCACAGCTCGAGTCCACCGGTACTATGATGAAACACTCATTGCGGGCCCAGAAAATTGAATAAACTGCTATAGGATATAAACTCCTGCAGATGCGGGCCTGTAGTGTTCAGAAACATCATCGTAACGCGAAGCAGCCAACGACGTGAACTAGTGAACTACTACTACCATACTATCCAAGCCCTAGCCGCACCCTTCGACTTCTCTTCAAATGTCCTCAGATGCATTGAACGCTGGCCAACTGGCTGTGAACATCGTCGAACTTGGGACAATTGAGGTCAAAGAAGGTCAATTCGTCAAATTTGCACCAACTCGTGAAGACATGAGGAGAACATCATCTACCATTCAGCAACCTTCAAGGAGTGGTCCAGGACAATCCGGTTCACGATCAGACTCCCAGCGGAAGGTTGCCAAGGTTATGAAACCCAAGAAGCGACCGGGGGTGGTTACCGAACTTTTGTCTGACTTTGGCGTACCCGGTTTTGAGCACATTTTTGTCGCACCCCTTACCTCAGCCAAGCGCATTGAAATACCTAGCCCAGAAAGCGATCCTGGAAATCAAGGTACTCGGTTTGTACTCAGTCTTGACATGAACAAGGATAAAAAGGTCAGCTCATATTATCGGTACTCTTTTTTGTCTAACGGATATTTTATTGTTAATAGAATAATCGAGAGATAGAGGAAATCATTCTCTCTTGGGGCCCCTACGTTTTTGAGATCGGTACTAGTTCCACCAATGCATCTCCACAATATCTCAATAATGAGGAGGTCTATGATACCCAGCTGCAGGCTGATCCTAAATCACCCCCCCGTGAACCATTCCGCTTTGAAGTAGTATCAGAAAAATACATGGAAATATATAAATTATGGAAGCCTACCGAACTCAAGCCTGGGTTCGTGTGGCAGTATGACAAGGGGGAATTGATTCCATGCAAAGGGCTCAAAATCAACCCTCCTGAAGGGGGCAGAAGGCCCGACATTGAAGCGATGCCCTGGGTCAGTGCTCCCCAAGTTACACTGGAAGAGATGGAAATCAGACGGAACAATGGTGCGTGAAGTTCTATGTGGGCTCCCTAGCGTTCCCGGTTTGAGGACAAGTAGTATCACTTGAACTCACTGTTGGCTATTCTTCTTCTAATATTAGTGCCCCTTCATCCTGCTTTCAAAGAACCCGACCAGGCCGATCCCAAATCAGAGAGCAAAGCTCGTGACGGATGGACGATAAAAGTCTCTGAGACTCTCAAACTCTCGAAGGAATTGGAAACCGATGGCAGGAACTTGGGGTGGGCGGGGGAGGGTCCAAGCACCAACAATTGATGGAATGGTTGCTATTGAATGTGCTAGTGTCGCCGCTCATAGTGCTCCGAGTCCATAAGTACAACCACCGTGAATGATGCAGGTTGATGCTCAGTTCGTTTTGAGGCATCGAAGCTGAAACCGCCGGGATATGTGATTGTAATATTATATGTATAGTTCTAGCCCATCGCCAAACTTAGAAGAAATACCGAAATTTAAATGCTTGTGTGATTAGTGCCGGGACCGGCCGAGCGCGCTCGGCCGGGTCCCAACGTCCAGCGGCGCGGCAGGCGTCTAACGCGCAGAGTTTTTTCCTCTCTCGCGCTCACGACACCCTCGAGCACTCTCAGAGCTCGGACCGTTACTATACAGCCTACAGTACTAGCTCGATTAGTCTTTCGATCCCACCCACCGCTCCCATTCTTCGCTTGCGCACCACCTTGTGGTAGCACCCATGTCACGTCACTGAATAAATTTTGCTGTTCGGACTCCAAACAAATCGCAGCGCAAGCGGGCCCGCCCACCCGGCGGCTTGCCTTGCGCCTCGTCTGCGCCCGGCGCTAGCCGGGCCCGAGCCCAACCATCCCGGAGTCCGAGACGGCCACCGCGAGCGTTAGCGCAGCAGACGCAGCTGGAAGTTCTGGCAAATCCACCGTGCGCGGGTATAGTAGTTTCGGGTATGAGTACTACTTGCACGACAGGGATTTCGATATTGGCGCCCCCGGAAAACACGCTGAAAAGTCCAGGTGGGTGGTAAACTTCTCTCAACTCCCGGAAAAGTCTAGTAAAATTGCCAACAAAGGATTCCTTGTCGAGCTATTTTGGCACCTTTTTAGAGACTTTTCCGCACTTTTTACGCCATTCCGATCATAAGCAGAAAAGTTATACAACCACCCAGACTGTTCAAAGACTTTTCTGAGGGCGCCAATATCGAAATCCCTGCCGTGTTGATTTCGTACATCGACTCTGATGCACGCGGCGCTAGTGCTGCCGCCGCCGCAAGTGAAACCAGTGTTTTTACATTCCCATAGATCATACGATGGAGTTTCGGTGGCTGCATACCCATGAATACTCGCACCGCCTATGCACTGCTCAGGGCAGTTTGCCACCATGCGCTAAAACCTTCGGAGGCTGGCGCCTAAATCATCTCGACTCGGCGGCGAACGCTACTACTAGACGCTAAAGCTTCAAGCGACTATCAAAACTTCCTGGAAGTATAAAAGACTCTAAGTCTCCGTACCCGGACTCCCCCATTGAACAACTTCGACTCCTTTTCAGAAAATACCTCATCTGAAATCATGCCTATTCCGCACGACATTGTGGTCGCTCAGCTCTGTTCGGAAACGTCTGTTTCGTTAGTTGGGGAGGTTGTCGATTCTGCAGCTCGATCAGCGAAGAAACTAGAGGCGCAAAGCCACCCATTCCTTGCACTCAAGGTCTTGTCCAGGGACATAGGCAGAGCGATGACAAAGGAGCGGCACATACTCTTTCCAATTACCCGGCGCCCCTTTAAAAGCCCCGTACGGTCATGCAACCGGGTTTTCGTCCTCGAAATTGCTGCCAGGGGTGTCTCAGGCTGCTCCCCGGGACATGACAGCTCCGCCATTTACTTGGAATCAGAACGGGAAGTGGGGCAGGGCCTTCCTCTGCAAGGTCTCTATCTACATGCATATCCAGGCCTAGAGGTGCGGCAACTTCAGACCCCCGGTGCCGCAGAAAAGGGCCCCGGAATGGGTATCCTTCCATCCGTGAAACTTACGGAGGAGAGCTTCCAAGTATTTCGGCGGGCGGTGAATGAACCTCAATTCCCCGTCCCCTTGGAGGCTAACCTCGAACGCAAGAAGTCATGCGCATACCCCGATACGAGCTCATTTGTGGATGATACTTGGAAGTCTTTCAACGGCACTCCGACAACGACGTATCAAGACTTGATGAATCGTACTACCTGGGATTACAAATTAGTCAAGTTTCATGAGAATGAGCTCGATGACATATGCCTCAACGAGAACCTTGAAGATCAATTGCTCCTACAACGACAGTAGGTCATTTTTGTCTTGGAAAGAGATATCGGAAAGAAAATGATCTTTCACTATGTTAGACTTATCAGAGACTATTCATGGACCGGACTGAGGAGTACGATGGGATGGATCGAGTCGCTACGAAAGGTAAGGGGCTTTGCGGTAACTTGTGTACCCTAACACTATACGCTAACTAGAACCTGCGACGATCCTAAAGATGCATTCGATTCCCTTCGTTCCTCTGATAGAGGCGGCACCACAAGCGTTTACAGAAGTTCCCCGGCTGGACGGGGACACAAAGGCCTCGACTCTGCGCGTATACGCAAGCCCCACGATTTGGGATCAATTCAAGGACCTCCCGCAGACTTGCAACTTATCAGATAACGGATCATCTTCGAAGCGAGTCTCCTCCGATTCCGGCTCTCTTAGTTCCTACCGGTCGAATGCCAGTGGCGAATCAGATTCGTCGAGTATCCTTGACTTAAGCTACGGTAGTACGGGTGTTCTACGTCGATTCCCTCTGGTGGAACCGCACTATCCAGAAATAAAGACGGACCCCAAGAAGCTCAGGGTGGTGATATTCGAGTCTTTCGGAGTGATCTTGGTGAGTCTGCGAATCTTGTGATGAGGGGCTCTCGGACACGCCGCTAATCAAATCAAATGGTATGTAGGACCGTAACACGGCTATAAATTATGCAATGGAGCACATTCGTTCTGTCTCCGGTTCCAGCTACTCAGCGCACACCTTGGTTCTTCGTTACAACGAACAGGAAGCCCATGTGATACGTAACACGCAGCTTTCTCCGGCCGTCTCTCTCCGCGCTATCGTCCAGGATGCCCTTTGCCGCTTGGTATATCGTTTTGCGATCAACCTATCCCCGGGTTCAGACGTTCTCCATGAGGCACTACGTCTGATCATGAGTCCCAAGGCCTACAAGGACGCTGCGATAGCTGTCAGTCGCATTGTTAGAAGCGGCATCCACGTCGTCATTGCATCTCCGGACGACCCCGAAACTCATCAAGCCCTTCGGGAAGAGCTTCCCAGTGGCGACCTCCATTACTCGACGATGTCCACGAACCTTATTCTCTCACCATACCACCAGAAAAATAGCCCCTACTTTGAACAAATACTCTCACATTGCCAATCTTTATATCCGGGAACGCAGCCGCAGAACGTGCTCCTGGCAACCGTGGGCGCCGCAAGAGTCGTTGAAGGTGCTTTGTGGAGAGGAATTCCAAACGCGTTAATCACGAGCCCCGATAGGCCTGCTGAGGCGAGAATAAAACTAAACCTCCCAATATATCCTAAGGGTGGCCCGAATCCGTCTTTGGAAGCCCGCGGGCTTGGGGACCTCTGCGAACAGCTGGAGCTTTAGACTAAGGGATAACAGAACTACCGCCCCCCCATCTTTTCTTGAACGCTTACCACCTACGCCTGTCATGTCCTTCAATAGTCGTGTATTGGATACGAAATTTATGGTGGACCTGTCGCCTAACCTGAGTGGCATTAAACAGTGCAGAAATTTACGGTGGATTCATCTTCATGAGGTCCGTCGATCATACTACGAGGGTGCCCCGCGATGTGGCTAGAGTACTGGCCGCAACAAAACGGTAAATTGTACATCATAATGTAACATGTGCCCAACCATCCGTCCAACTATTCGTCCAACCATCCGCCCTGTATGCTCGGCACGCGACTGTAATATGACACTGCAGTTAACTCCCGGATGTCTACAAACTGCATCTTCCGGACCGAAAAATATACCCGGTGTTTGACCTCGGCCAGATAACCGGCCACTCCCAGAGGAGCTGAAGCAAAAGACATGGCCCATAAGAAGCTTCATGTCAAGAGATGCGGAGTGCGTCTGGTTCTGAGTCCAAAAATCATTCCACCCGTACGACCTGCTGAGTAGAGGCTACCCGTTACGAGAAAGCTAGATGCGTCGGCCTCAGCATAAGGTGGCGCTGGACCCGTCCCTCAAGCGTCGCGCAGAAGAGAGGAAGCGACTCAGCAAACCACCCATGCTACGATTCCCCCGTCCTCGGGCGTCGCCGCTGTAGCGCGGGAAGCTGCATACCGGGCGACGGCTCCAGCTGCGCCGTCCTCACCGTGACAGCCGCAACACCCCGCTCGCCCTGCGGTCCCGACATGCCGCCGTCATCCACGCCGGCATACGGCACAATGCGCTTCTCGGTGTCCTCGCCCCGAGAACGGCCCGAGCTATTTCGACGAAGTCTCGAACCGGCGCGCGCAGACGACCCCTTAGACGTCAACCTACCGTCCGGAGGCGATGACGAAAACGGCGCCGCGTCGAGCTCGACGCTGTCATGTCCCTCCGAGGAGGTGGCGAGACCGCTGAACGTCTTGCCGGCATGCGCTTTGAGCGTCTCCGGCCGCCTGCGCGGGCGCGCCCCGATATCATCAAGCTCGTGCTCCCACTCGAGATCCTCGCTCGCGCTCGATGCGGTCGCGCTAGCCGAGTCGAGGGAAAGACGGGACGCCAGCGACGCAGACTGCTTCGCGGGAAATCCAGTGAAAAGCGAGCCCTGGGCTTGTGCGTACGCGCGAAGCTGGCTCGCGGTGGAATGCAGAGAGGTGGAGAACACATCCAGGACGCTCTGCAGCGGGGCGTCGTGTGAGCGCGAGAAAGAGACAGGGATGGAAGGCCTCGCAGGGCCTTTAGAGGGCCTGCGGCTAGGGAGCGTCTGCGCGCTGACAATGTTCCTTGATGGACGTGGCGGGGATGATTGATTTGGGGGCGGGAAATAAGACAGCTGGGACGCGGGCACACGACGGAGGGTGAAGTTATCTGCTTCGCGCGAGGGTATGTCCTCTTCTGGAGGAGGGCCGGGCCCGGAGGCGGGAGGGTCTGGGTGGTCGGGTTGAGCGTCGCCGTCTAGCGAGGCATTTTTGAGATGCCGCACGTGGCGCGCCTTCTCAACCGGGATATAGAGGGCATTTCGGAGATGAATAGTGTCGGACGTCCAGAGTTGGTTTGCTCTCCGAAGTTCGGCCAAGGAGATTCCATACTTGAGAGCGACGCCAGCGAGCGAGTCTGTGGGTTGAACCTGGGGCAATCAGTACACGACTGTTGCGAGGAACAATAATTCGTGGAACAACAGGCATGACTTACCTCATGGACGATGACCAGCATCTCCTTGTCATGACTCCGCGACCTCGTGTGCACACTATCCTCCACCCTCTCACGGAATGCGTCCGCTTCATCGCCACGGGTCAGCATCCTCTTCATGCTCGGCCGGGTATCATGGTCTAAGGTTACAGAGCTCGAAGACGCAACGCTCGGCGGCCACAGCGGATGCTGGTTCGCGTCCCCCCTGCCTCTCCACGATGGTCCTTCCCCTGTATCGCTGTCGAGCGTCCGCGCGCGTGCGTGAGAAACACCTTCTCCCGTCCATGGGTCGTGGTCTGTTCTGGTGCGTCGGGCGGCCGCATCCGACCCGGCATGCCTCCTCTTCGCTGGCGTGGTATCGTTGCGCCGGACTGCAGACGAGAAAGACGAAGACGAAGGAATGTCAGATGGGCCAGCATGGCCGTTGCCCCAGATAGTTTGCAGGTCGCCGCTATCCCTGTCGCCGTCGTCGGGCGTTCCCATATACGTCGGCATGGGCATCAGTCCAGAGAAGGACCGAAAGTTGCCCAGTCCTTGAATTTCCTGCGTTCCGTCGTCGCGGGAAGGAGATAGAGCACGAACTGGCTAGAGGACAGCTGGGGGAGGAGGAAAGCTGGATTGAGCTGCTTCAGGGAGTCTTGATCGCGGCCACCGTCCCGAGCGTCTAGGCACCGGCGAGTGTTTCCGTGACCGCAGTCACTGTCACAAAAGGTCACACGCAAGCACAGGCGCCTGAATTCGGTGGCAGCGCTGAGCGCGCAGGCCCCAGGTGGCCGGCGTCGACACTCTCTGATCTCTCACCGCTTAGCTGTTCAACATCATGAGCCTGCAAAGGATTCGCCCGGCAGGTACTGCTTAAGTTCGGAGACATTGGGTCATACCAGACATAGCGCGTTGTAAGATCCCACGCATTGTTTTGCACCTGCCTCTGACTGACCGCGAAGCCTACAGCCTCCATTGTGAGCCCGGGTCAACGTCCAGTTACCGTGTCCGAAGAATCCCTGGCGAACAAGCCGCAGACTTGAAAACGATACGCATATCTGCTTGGACACTGTTGCGTTAGTATGATGAAAACCGTGAGTGCTCGGCTCCAGTGCCTGCGTTATGATTCTGCTTTCTTGCTTCGCACCCCGTAGTACTGGAGGCCGCGGCGCGCGACCGCTAGTATGCGGGTCGGCGTAACTCGGGATATGGTGGTGTTCTGTAGCCTCCCGTACCAATTGACCTAAGCGTTTTGATATTTCTATCAGGAGCTATCACCACAACCGTCCTCACTTACACTCTCGTCCAGGGGTGTCGTTCTTTTGGGATTTCTGCTCATTTGCCCCGTTGCGTGAATGGCAGACATAGCATGGAATGAATTTCACAGAAGATGCATGTACGAGTTATGTGGCGTGTGCAGTGTTTGATTTCGCCCTCTGAGATCGTTGAGCGGAGTCCCAGTTCCACTGTATAACCTGACCTGCTCAGTACTTGGCGCGATCGTTTCCTATCCATCATAATCAATCGCAGACATTCGTCAGTGGTCCTTCAAGGCAAGTCTACGTGTGGCAGAATCTCGCGCCGGGGTCTGCGGCCCCACATCGCGATTGCTCACGTCGGGATCTCAGTGGTGCTTGAAGCGCTCCTTCACACTGGTACACATGATATGCACTGCTCAAATTGTGACGTTGGCGGTGTTATCTCATTGGTTTCCCTATAACGGATGGTCACTGGTAACAATGGCCCTGATATTTGGTATGCGCCGCGACATGTGGTAGCTATAAGCCTGCGGCAATGCGTTCTGGCGTGAGCTAGACAACGATGTGCTGTGCACCAGTAATCTGTTATCCAAACTTTGAAACTATTTAACCCGTATCTCGAGGTATGCTCTCCTTGTGTTTGAAGGCCATACCCATAGCTGATTAGTGCCAGGATGTCACTGTTTCGGCGGCACAGCTGCAGGCACCAGCGCTCGTTCAGGTGTTCTCACAAACTCTTGTCGATGTGGCCAGTCGTCTGTTGCATTATACCAGTGCGTTGGTAGTACAACTATCATTATGTTTCTGCAACTTATTTATAGCCTAGTGCGCGAGCTATCTTGGGCGGTTTGTGACCACTCCGCGAAACGCCACCAACAGCGCGCGTCCCGACGCGATCACATGATCGCGTGGTGTACCTAGCTGCGGGGCATGCAAGTCTTCTACGTTGTCCTCATTGCACATGCCAACTCGCAAACGCAAGTTGGAACGGAGGGTCAGCAAACATGCGGGAAGAAGGACGGACGGCAAAGAGCGATTCGCCCCGCTTTGCACGGAAACGAGCCAGTTCGTACGGATCGACGGTGTCTATTCTCGGCACGCCTGATGCCCTCTCATTCTTTCTCACGCTCTCTTACTTCCTCAGCCCACGAAAACAGAACGCCGTCCCTTGCAAGCCTTTTTGCTTCATCTTCGTCCCACACTCCTCACCACCATCCATGCCGCTATTCTCCTCTCGTCTTGCCACCGCCCGGGCCTGGGTCGATCCGGAGTCCCTCCCCACCTACCTCGATGCCGCCGACATTGCCGGGAACGCACCCAAGGACATCAAGCAGCTCACCTTGAACACGCTAGGAGCGTACGGTGTAGGCGATAGCGACTGTTTCGCGCATACAGTCGGCAGGCGCATTCGCATCATCGAGATGAATATATACAAGAAGGGAGAGAAGATGACGGCCGTCGTCTCGGCGGAGGTACAGGCGTGTAAAGGTACGCACCGTATGCCGCCGCATATATGCACGTTCGGTGGGGTACAGCTTGCTGAGGCTACCCTTATCCGTGGTTTAGAAATGCTGAACGGCGCCGGGACGGTCCACGGCGGCTGCTTATGCTACCTCATTGACAAGTACGCTCATTGCTGCCCTTTGCACGGGCGCAGACTTCAACGTCTATACCCCTTCTTGCCCGCGTGAACAGTTGCGCCTCTTTCCCTCTAGTCGCATTAGGCATCCTAAAGAACAACAACGGCGTCGGTGTAAGTGAAGGCATGAACGTCCTGTTCCACGCCCCCGCCTCGATGTGAGTGCGTGATTGTAATCTCCGTGCGTCTTCCCTGTTCAACAGAGCGATGCCGTACAGAAACACGTGCCTGCGATTAACATGCACTTCTATTACTTTCGGCGCACGCATCATGACCTCAAGATGCGAGGTAAACGTTGTTATAACCCTCCTGCTCACCTGCGTTTCCAACAGGCTCCTTGATTCAGGTCACAGACAAGGCTTCAGGGCAAATTATCGCGTCTGCTCTCCTCACCAAGATGCAACCCCAGAACGTTCCTTCAGCTCACCTATGATTCTGAAGGCGTACCGATACTCAACACCTGTGAGCATCATCTTATGTCAACGAGAACCAACGAGAAACCCTCCCTGCTGCTGCCGAGTCAGAAACCGGTGCCTGTTGATTCGCATCTGTTCATGGTTTTTACTCTGCCATTGACTTTTCTAAGGTCACGTTCGTATCGTTTGCGCCACACATCTGAATGCTAGGGCAGCTTCTACGTGGGGGCTCCAAATACTGTACATCTATGTATGATGCCGTAATGTCAAATAACGATCGTCTCCTACGAAGTATCACCATACTGACCCTATTGCGAACTCAGACCAGCCGAAGACGAGCTCATGAGCAACAATTAGCGTTCGAATTCGCGTGCCGCCAGACGTCGCCCTACTCCGTGTATTTTGCCTCTGGTATGCCTATGAGAGGCGCGAGGCTTGACGACGAAGGCTAGTGCTCATATCATTTCCCTTGTTTCCTCCTCGCCACTCTGGGCTATCCGTCTCCCCAAATACATCAGTTCTGGCTTCCACAGAGAACCAGCGTTGACAGGCACTCCGCTGCACTGATGTCTACTGACCTCCCGTATTCACACTATTCCGTTTCCGCAACGTCCGTGACTGCGTAGCCATCAAAGCACTCCCTACACCCAATAGACGACTTCAGCGCAGAAATGAACGTGACCCCTCAAAATCCACCGCTCCCACAGATTCAAGCATCGGGCGCGGAACGATAATGCTCGCTATAAGAGGCGGCACGAGCAAGGGTGGGGTGAAGGACGGCGAACTATAACTCCATCAGCCCCTGCAGTCAGCGCGGAATCGCGCAAAGCCGTAGGATTTTGCGCCTCGTTGTTCTTGTGACATGATCTGTCAGGCGCACGGATGCGGGCTCGGATGCTCGACCGCCTTTCGCTGCGTCCTCCTATTCATACTAGCGTTCTGTGTTCTAGTTTCTCTTTTGCCTCCAGTGCATGCGGCTCTCTTTGCCCAACCGGAGGCGCTCCCCGCAACGAAATCATACGACTATATTGTCGTTGGCGCCGGACCCGGCGGGTGCGTCCTCGCGCGACGTCTAACCGAGGACCCGCACACAACTGTGCTCCTCATCGAAGCTGGCCCGAGGTGCGTCTCGCCTGTCAGTCATGTTTCCTCACCGTCCCGCGATCTGATGTACTTAGCGTTCGCCAACAGTGACACTGGAGTTCTCCCAATCGAAGTGCCACTTCTCGCGAGGCAGCTACAGCCTAACACGGCGTACGACTGGAATTACACAACCGTGCCCCAATCAGGACTGAACGGACGTACTGTACCGTATGCGCGCGGCCGCGTACTCGGCGGGAGCACGAGTATAAGTAAGTCTCGCCATTTATCCGTATTCCCCAGATCGGGTCTTATAGGTAACATCTGGTAGACTTTATGGTGTACTCGCGCGGCTCGAAGGACGACTTCAATAAATACGCTGAGCTCAGCGAGGACTCAGGGTGGTCATGGGCCGCTATCGAGCCATATTTCCGAAAGGTGTGTTGTTCTGTTACGTCGCTGTGTGCGCCACAAAAGAGCTGACCAAGAACCAGCTCGAGCGCCTTGTCCCGCCTGCGGACGGACACAATACAGCAGGAGAAATCATGTCGAGCATTCATGGCACAGCGGGACCACTCAACATAAGCCTCCCCGGAACGCTGCTACCCTCGGACTCGCACATCCAGCAGACGACGAGAGAGATGAGCCACGAGTTCCCTTTCAACGAGGATATGAACTCTGGGAATCCTGTGGGAATTGGTGGGTTCCCGGGGCTATAGTCTTCAACACCCGTATCTTCTTACGAAATAGTACCACTCACTCGACGTACGAGCATGTAGGTTGGTTACAAGGAACGTATGGGGGCGGGATACGCCAGAGCGCTTCAAGAGCGTATCTAGAGCCTGTATTGGGCAGGGCAAATTTGGACGTTCTTGTGAACACCACAGTCACAGAGATCATCCAGACCAGCATAGAGCGCGGGAAGCATGCTTTCCGGGGAGTGCAAATCGCGCAATCCAATTCATGTGTGTCAATTACCCTGAGATCTATGAGACATTATTTATCTCACAACCCCGGTCGTACCAGCAGCGCCTCGCTATAACTTGAACGCCACAAAAGAAGTCATCCTTGCAACAGGTGCTCTCAATACACCCCAACTACTTTTACTCTCTGGGATCGGCCCATTCGACACTCTCAGAAGGCTTGGAATCACGCCCATCGTGGACCTACCAGACGTCGGGCAGCATCTCGTGGACCACCCACAGCTAACGAACCAGTACGGCGTCGTACATCCCTCGGACGACGTGACGGATCCGCTCGCGCGCAACACGACACTTCGGGACGCCCTAATAGCAGAATGGGAAGCTGGGCGAAGTGGGGTCATGGCCAGCACTGCGCAAAACCATATCGGGTGGCTGAGGTTCTCTGAAAGCGACGACGTGTTCGGCGAGGAGGGCGATCCGAGTGCGGGGCCTTTGTCGCCGCATTACGAACTTCTGTTTGCGGTGCGTGCCGTCCCTTCTGGTGCTTGTTTTCGTTGTTAGTGAAAGACTAAATTTTGCGCCCTAGCCTGGCTTCATATCCTCGAGCGGTGCGCCTGTCCCGTCCACAGGCTCATTTATGAGCTTCTACACCATAATCGTAACACCCACCTCCCGTGAATCCTCTTCACTCCGCCCTTCAAGATCTGACTGATAAACTCTCCTAGGCGGCACAGTAACCCTCAACAGTACCGATCCCTTCGACCCTCCCGTCATTAACCCCAACTTCCTTAGCACCCCCTTCGACATCGCCGCCATGCGCCGCGCGATACGTTCGGTGCAACGCTTCGCCTCTGCCCCTGCCTGGCGTGGCTTCCTCACAGGACCTGCGGCTGATTTCGCCAATGTGAACATCAGCGACGACGCTCAAGTCGACGCGTGGGCGCGGGCACACACGTCGACGATCTGGCATCCCGTCGGTACGGCGCGAATGGGGCCGTACGGGGAAATGGGTAGTGTCGTGAACCCGGATCTGACGGTGAAGGGCACGAGGGGCCTGAGAATCGTTGACGCTAGCGTCCTTGTGAGTGCGGTAGATCGCATTTCTGGTTTTCTGTTAGTGTTGAATTTGAAGCGCGAACGTGTTCACAGCCCTTAATCCCGGCGGCGCATCCGCAGGCTGCGCTATACGCGTTCGCGGAGCGGATGGCTGACTTGATCAAGAGCGGAGAATCCGGGTGTTGACGCTTTGGAGTATTGATATCCTGCATTTCTGGTCAATACGGAGTGAAAGTTATTGCTCCTTCGCGTACGTATCACCTCCATCGACAATATATTGCAGCGCTTCACCGATCAGACGCGCGGACAATAGCAGACGAGAACGCGGTAGGCCTTCGAAGCATTCCTCAACCCGCAGTTCCTAGTTGCAGGGTCTCACCCGCGTACAAACATCGAGCGTAATTGGAGTTCTAAGGCTTGAGGGTGCAGAAGGAGCGGGTAGACAAGGAAGGTTACATTGGCGCTAATGGGGGTGCAATGCTGAAGAGGACAGATGAGGAAGTGAGAGAAGAGGTGCCTAGTATACCAGGGCGGCATGCGTAGGGAAATGAGACGGCAACTTTTCTTCGTTGTCATTCCGCCGTCCTAAGAAGCCGAGCCGGAAGGTGGGCTGCCGGAAACGTCGTTTGATGTGGTCTTCATGTTGTACCAGTGCTGGGAGGACGCTGTAGGCAATATTCCAGGACATTTCTGGATGGCCGCGCACAAATCGAAGTTATGTCGAGGACCAGATCACGTCGGCATCGACTTGGCCTACAGCCGAGGTTTGGCGGAAACAAACCACCAAGGGTGCGTCTGTCGGTCGTCCGAGACCGCGCTGTTCGCAACGGCAGTACCGGTACCACGCGGTCTGCTGCGTCGTCAGGCTTGTCAGCATACATAGGTGCTGAGGTTTCGTTGATGTTTTCTGATTCTTTGACGAGTACAACGAGAGGCCAGGAATAACACTCAGCCGTCCAGGGTCTCAGGGGCGTATGTACGCCTGACCGTATGCTATTCAGAGCGCGGTCTGACCTACAACGTCCGGGTGGGCTCGGCATGAGAAACGGGCCTTAAGTCTGCGGGGTCGACACAGCTGACCAATTGACGACAAGCTCCGCTGACGTGTAGTCGTACGTTCGTTCTGCGCTCACAGTTTATAAGCAAACGTAGTGGGGAAGATGAAGGAGACGGCGGCGAGGGGTAGGCGAGGGGTGCAGATGACAGTGTCGAAGCAAGAAGCAAAAGCACATGCTCGCCGTTCCCATTCCGCGCCGGAGTGGTCGAACAGGGTCAAATACCGGCGCGCTCGTCGTCGTTGTCGACATCGGCCACCCTTCTGACGACGCCACGACCACGCGGTCCGCAACCATCGTCGTCTTCTTCTCACCACGCCCTGCGCCGCACTCGAGGTACCAACGGAATCAGTGCCTTTGGTTTTTTGCTTCATATAGCCCCACATGTCCTTCGCACTTCGTCTCCGTCGCCCCCTCACGTCCTCCGCTGCTGCTCTTCTCCGTAACAAACGCGCACTCAGACAGTCTGTACCCCTTAGCGTCCGCCTCATGTCCACCGAGAAGCAGTACGAGTTCATTCTCACCTCGCGCCCCGAAGAGGGCGTCGCTCTCATCACCCTCAACCGTCCTAAAGCGCTCAATGCGCTCTCAACGCCCCTCTTCAACGAACTCAACGACGCAATAAAGACCTTTGACGAAGATGACAGCGTACGCGCGGTCGTGCTGACTGGTAGCGAGCGTGCGTTTGCTGGTATGTGCACGCGCAATTGAGAGGTCAAGGGAGCGCCGGCTGAACGTGGGGTAGCTGGTGCGGACATCAAGGAGATGAAGGACAAGCAGTGTGAGTACGCCTTGCTGTCTGCCATTCGTCTTCACTCATTCCAATCCAGTCTCCGACGTCTTCAAGGGCAAGTTCCTTGAGAGCTGGGGCCTGCTCAGTAATGCCCGGAAGCCTATCATTGCCGCTGTGAGCGGGTACGCGGTACGCAGCCCGTCTACAGTCATCGTATATGCACTCGCTGATCCCATTACAGCTCGGTGGTGGCTGTGAGCTCGCACTTATGTGCGACATCATCCTCGCATCCCCCACCGCTGTCTTCGGCCAGCCTGAGATCAGCATTGGTGTCATTCCCGGCGGTGGCGGTACGCAGCGTCTCGCACACGCAATCGGCAAGTCGCGCACGATGGAGCTCGTGCTCACGGGTCGCAACTTCTCTGCCAAGGAGGCTGCCGAGTGGGGCATGGTCTCGCGTGTCGTGCCCGAGGGTGAGGGCGTCGTCGTTAAGGAGGCGCTTGAGCTTGCCAAGGTCATCGCGAGCAAGAGCGCGATCGCTGTGCAGGCGGGCAAGGAAGCCGTCAACGCCGCGTACGAAAACACACTCAACGAGGGCCTGCGGTATGAGCGCCGGGTTTTCCACGCGCTGTTTGCGACGCACGACCAGAAGGAGGGTGAGTGTCAACCCGTTGTTCCTCTAGCCTGTGTCGTTGATAGGGTGGCAGGTATGACCGCCTTTGCGGAGAAGCGGAAGCCGACTTGGACCCACTCTTAGATGGGGTGGTGCTCGTGAAGCAGCGATATTTACTTGTATTATAGGACGGATATCTGGAAAAGCTTGTATATCAACGGAACATTGTATGCTTCCTGCGTTAAAGCGAGCAGTAAGACAAGATTAATCATCCCCACACGTTAAACGAAAACACGCATCCTCACGACGAGCATCTCGCCCATGAGCTGGTATGCCATACGTTTCAAGGCCGGCGTTAAGGTTTGTTCGGATCTCGTGCTATGGCAGATGTACCGACTAATAGTATCTTCTACCCTTACGAACCCCGATCGAAACACGCTATTTCCGCGAAACGGCCCTCTCCTAGGCTTGGTCTCCTTCTTATAACTGTGTCACCACAAACTGGTCGACCATGGCAGCTCAACAAGCGCGGCCGCCCGTCTTTTGCGCACGAGTCCCTTCGGTCGTCATAGGGCCGACTACAAGGGAGCTCCACTCGGCCGAGGGGCGCCAAGGTCCCGAACTCAGGATGGATGTATACGCCGTGTGGTACCGTGTCAGGCTCGAAGGTGAGCGCAAGTCGGGAGTCTTCTGCTACCACGTGCGCCTGGAGTATGTTCTCCTCCAGAAGTTACCCGGTCGCCCAACGATCGACTGTGGAAACGCCTAGCCCCGTCACAAGTCGGCTGCCAGTGCAATAAACTCAGGTTCAAGGGTGTGTTGGGGTACGCCCGCAATCTCCTTCCGGCTGACTATCGGCGATCGTGAAGTTCGAGTACATAATACCCGCATCGTGTGTGCGCAGGTACGTAACATTCAACATTCAGCGGCTTAGGACGGAAGGTGTGTACACTGAGGTCAACGACAGGTGACCAATCTCCAGCTCAGCATTTGTTATTCATATTCTGAGATTCATATCCGATTAAGCAAACGGATACTGGCTTCGTTGCTGAAGTGGTAGCAGATCAAATACACCCTGGCTCAGAACATACGTATCGCAGATACTGCTCAGCCCTAAAGGTTGCTAGAACTGTTCGACCTTGACGATGACCTCCTGATTCGACATCACGTTTTCTTCGACTGCTCCTTCCTGCTTCACGAACAACTCCCGCCAGATCGCCTCGGCGATGGTCACTTCGTCTAGTTCAACAGCATCTTCGTCTTGCTCCCCCTTCACATCCTCCTCCAGCGTCTCCCCCGGAAGAGGTAACTCGGCCTTCGCCAGCTGGACTGAACGCACCCAAAGCCAATCCTTGTTGCTGAACTGCCGCACCCACGTCGATTCCTTCCACTCCCTCCAACATCTGATAAGCAAAGACACTTGCCCGCGTGTGATGTCAACGAGCCCCCGTTCGATCTCGGGTCGAGTAACGCTCATTTGAGCGGCAAGGAGAGAGACCCAGATAATTTGCATGTCTGTAGGTCGGCCATGACAATCCCTCCAATACCGAGCATGTTGTGGAGGCTCGTACTACCAAACGGACATAGGTGAACCGCGGTTTTAACCCAAAAAATTCTGATGGACTGACCGGAATAGTATTGCGCCCCAGGGAATTCAAATACTTCCGCGTCGGACGAACGCCATCCTTTAGCATGGCGATCAAAATCGCTGCCTCTGCCTTCGTTACCCTCTGCGGGTTTCGCCCTTGCTCCTCAGGCTTTCGGAAGAAATTTAGGTATATTCCTCTCGGCCGAACTAGGTTGTATAGATATTTCTTCTGTGGCTTCGTCATGGGCTCTGAAAAGATAGAAGAGGGTGTTAGGGAAGGTGTTTAGTATGGAAGACGTTCCACATACCACCCCCGGTCGCCCACTCCTCTGGGGGAAGGATGAAAAGAAGCGACATCGTGCTAGTGTGTTCTTCGTGGACCGCTATCGAGACACGGGACGAGCGGTCTAACCGTTCGACGTACTGTAGTTCGATAGAATGCGATGAATGCTCCAACGTTAGGCGGTTCAAGCCGAGGTTGAGGTTGAGGTTGTCGAAGGTGCACTGGTAGACGGGAGAAGGAAAGTGCAAAACCCCTGTTCTTGAGCCGGTGAGCTGTATTCGACATCTTGTCTTCTCGACTCTGCTGCCACATACGGAAACTATAGCCGATGTCTGGGCTCTAGAGTGAGCTCTCGATCGCCCCCTATTTCCACCCACACACCCGTAATAGTGGTTCCGCGATGCCACTATATAACTACGCTCAACGCGACTAAGCGAATGCTATTCATCTCGTTTCGTACAACAGGGGGGTTCAGCACTATGCTGCGCGCTCGACACACTATGCGCTTTGCACTTTTCCGCCTACTACTGCACGGGAGCAGGCAGCTCGTCACGGACACGCTGCAGCGCGTCTTCGAAAACCATTCTCTTATCCTCCCCCGGACGCGCATACTCCCGCTGCTCTCTCAGCCGCCCGATCAACAGTGACGCCTGACCGCGGGTTACGCCCCGCAATCCGCTGACCTTGACGGCGTTGGGTATACCCATGCGATCGACGAGGCGGTTCAGCCAAGCCATTTGCATCTCCGTAGGCCTGGCGTTGCAGTTGTACCAGTACTGCGGGTGCGGAGGTGGGTTGTGCTATTGTAACGTAAAGGGGCCGCACTGTCAACGCTCGGTAGGGCCAGAAGTAGAAAGGTCTTACGGGATTAGGATCCCTGCCGAGTGAGTTGAGATGCTCCAGGGTGGGACGGACGCCATCCAGGATCTGGGCAATAAGAATCCAAGCCTCCGCCTTGGTGACATTCTGCCCGTTGCTGTCTTCCAACCGAAGGAAGGGTACGTCGATATGATCGTGGGCGGCAACGTTACTGAGGGCAACCCTCTGTCTTTCCGTCATCGGCTCTAAAAAGACTTCAGAGCATCACGAAAAGTCGAAAAACGAAGGGATGTACCTCCGCCGGTCGCCCATTCCTCAGGCGGTCGCGTTGGATAGTAATCCAAAGTCATGTTATTTTATGGTCCCCCGTAGTTGACTTGGAGACCATATTAGCTCGTCGAAAAACGGGAGGGTCACAGTATTGTTGTCAGCCGATCAGAGAAGAATTACGCATACCAATTCAAGTTGGTCGAGTTTCGTTTCGGGACAGGGCAACTACTTCAAGTTCTTGATCCAATATATACCCTTGGAACCCCCACTCTAGGAACTTCTGGGGGCTTCCAGAGCCCGTCGGTACCGGCCCTACGGGGCGAACTGAGTCACCTGGAATTTATATCCACCATACACGTTCTAACCCTCTCACCGTACTGACCAGTGTCCCAGGACTTGCCAGGACTTGCACACACCCAGGCTGCGGTCCTGTGCTGCAGCTGGGCACTATGCCGCAGCACTTGCATGCCTTGTCAGTCTTGTAATGACTCTTGGCGGCTTATAATCCGAAAGATACTGACCGCGTCGCATCTGAGGATACGAAAAGGACGGCTCGCCGGGAGCTGGCGTGCTCATGTGCATGCGTGAGGCACCTCCCGCTGTTAGTAGCGCTCTCACAGCGTTTGTACAAGGGAGAATGTCATGTTAGGTACCTTGAAGTCGAGTTCCATTTGACCCCTCCGAGAATACCGTAACCACTGTGCATCTAGCTCGTGCCCGGGTCAAATTACGCCAAAATTGTCTGGAAGGCTGGAACACTAACAACGTACCTGCACAGCCATAGCTCTACCTCAGTCTGAGTACCGCGGTGCACACCTTGAAGCGAACCAAGTTGCAAGTTACGTTTCGGATAGGCCAATCATTTGGGCCCGCCTGCGAACCGAAAAGTAAAAGTATGACCACCGCAGGACTCGAACCTGCAACCTTTTGGTATGTCATGCGGGTAGCCGCTGGCGATCGAAGCCAAACGCGCTACCATTGCGCCAGGTAGCCATGGCCGTCAGACAACCTCCAAACTCACCCCACGCCGACGTGCTCTTCACCTCTTGCTCATTCCCCATGACATTGCCGACCTTGGCATACAACTATTACGACCCTCAAGACATACTTCTCCCGTGTTCAAGAAAGTGACGGTTCTGAAGCGCCAGATGCTCTTACTTGTATCGTCGAAACTCTGAGCGCATAGGCCCTCGGTGAGTCCCTTGGGCTGCAGCCCCATGGTTCGACCGAATCGCAGAGACTGAGTCTTCGCACAAGTAGCTTCCAGCAGCGCTCTTGACGCACCTTCCAGGTTGTGCTGGCATCCCCTCCGAAAGAGTTATTCTCTGCAGGCCCTTGACTATCCAACAATTTACTCGTCAGATAGCGCAACGAGTGTCTCCATGGTACGAGCGGTTCTGTATATAAGTTGCTATCTGACCCCCTAGTTCGAGTCACTCGTACGGTTCCTGGCATGCATTTCCCCATTATCTATTTGATATCGCTCAACAGCAGCTACGCAAAGCCGTTTTACCACTGATGTTGACGTACTACACGGGCTGTATATGGCTATGGCGTACATGTGGGTACATACTCATCGTAACTCATTACTCCAGACTCGCTAGAGACGTGACAACTGCTCATTTTGCGTATGACCTCACCGCTCTCCTTTTGGTACTCGCCGTCGGCGCATTCAGATAGCGCTATAAACGGAGGGGGGACAATCAAACGTTTGTTTCTCCTCTTCCGTAGTCTTCCGTTTGCCTTTCCGCTCGCGATGCCGACGTTCGCACAGCGCGGTCGGGCGGACCGCCACAGCCCGTATGACCAGCGATGCTTAATCTATGACTATGACTTGTTCGCCCTGGAATTTCGAGGGTTTGAGTCTTCGTGACTCGGTGGCTATCGGTTGTGTGGGATACGGTGTTATAAGACCGTGCCTCCGATGCTATTGTTGACGAATCCTGTAGACAGTCGACTGCTAACACGTATCGTCCACCAAATCGCCACGCCCAGAGTGTAAGTTCGGTTTAACAAGTAGATCTCCCTTTGCATAGCTCCCGTCATGCTGAAACCGTTTATTTTCAAGTCAAAAATATTATGTCTACCTCCTCGTTTGTCGATCTTACTCACCATCTCTCTCCTGAGACGATAGCTCGTAAAACAAACCCTTTAAAGGATATCATCCGGATCTCGTTAAGCAACCCACAGCTCATATCGCTGGCTAACGGTCAGTACTACTAGTTCCTCACTTCATCACGCATACGCGGTGCTTACCAGTTATTATCCAGGCGATCCCCACCACTCCCTATATCCCATTCGCCGCATAGATTACGAAGTCGCATCCGTCTCCTCCGAAGATCCAGTAGCGGATCTAAAAAGTCTCGGCGACGCCGCGCCAACCCAGGTGCTCAGCACGTCTCACGACGCAGATTCACAGCGCCTCCTCAAGGCATCCCTGCAGTACGGCCACGGCGCCGGCCTCGCCGATGCCCTCAGGACGGTCGACAGCATCAACAAAGCTTACCACGACGCTCCCAACCATGTCACCACGATGACCCTCGGGAACGCCGATGGGATCACGAAGGTCCTGCGGATGCTCGGCGCGCCTGGGGACTATTTCCTGGCGGACGAGTTCACGTTCGCCCCGATGCCCCTAGCGGCGGAAGCCCACGACGTGAAGTGGGTTCCGGTGCGCATCGACTCCGGGGGTATCGTGCCCGAAGAGCTCGAACGTATCCTCGCGACTTGGAACCCTGAGCGGGGCCGTCGGCCGCACGTTCTGTACACGGTGCCGTAAGTGGCGAAGCACTCGCGTTGCGCAATATAGCGGGTCTAATGCCCCTTATCAGCTGTGGTCAGAACCCGACCGGCTCAACCCTCAGTCTCGAGAGGCGGAAGAAGATTTACGAGATTGCTCAGCGCTACGACCTAATTATTATCGAGGACGGTAAGCTGACCGCAGCGGACCTTCGTATTTTTCTTCTGATTTGCCTACTTTACAGACCCGTACTACTTCCTCCAGTACGACCGAACCCGGTCTGAGCCTGGAGCCTCCAACGACTTTGCACGCTCATTACTCTCGTTGGACGTCGACGGACGCGTGATCCGCATCGACAGGTCCGTCTACTCCACGAACCATCCAATCTCCCTATCCAACCCTAACGCCTTCCCTCCCCCAGCTTCAGCAAGATCATGGCCCCCGGGATGCGCCTCGGCTGGATCACCAGCACGCCCGCCTTCTACAACTACCTCGTCAAATACATCGACCTCTCCACGCAGAACCCGCACGGGTTCGGGCAGATCCTCATCACCTCGCTGCTCGGCCCCTCGGGCTGGCAGCTGTCCGGGTTCGACAGGTGGGTGCGCAGCCTGCGCGCGGACTACCAGCGCCGGCGCGACTTCCTGCTCGACCTCTTCGCGCGCGAGGTCGCCGCGACCGGGTTCGCGAGCGCGGACGAGCCCGAGGCGGGCATGTTTGTCTGGGTGCGCGTGCACGTCGAGAAGCACCCGCGCTTCCGCTCCGGGCTCGCCGAGCGCGCCGCGGACGGGACCGTCGTGCGCACGAACACGGCGGCGCTCATGGCGGAGCTGTTCGACGCGTGCGTCGCGGGCGGGCTCGTCATCTGCCCCGCGTCGGTGTTCGTCATCCGCGCGGACCCCAAGTACGACGACGTCTCGGACCCGATCGACGATGTGAGCGCGTATGTCGAACTTAAACTGACGCCCCCGCTGACGTCGCCTCCAGCGTTCCAACTTTATTCGAACGACGTTTGCAGGCTCGGAAGAGACCATCGCCGCGGGCATTCCCATTCTTGGACGGGTCCTGAAGGAGTTTTTTGCGAGCCCCGCGGCATAAACTAAATCAAAACGATGCAACTCTCATTTCACCCTTGAGCTTGGATATGGGAACCTGCACAGTCTAGCGGCACACGAACTTGAGGATCTAGTACACGTACAAATTTAGACCGAATCATGCCAACCATTAGAGTGTAGGAACCACAGTTCAACCTGCCTAACTTCGTGCCATAACGCCAGAATTTTTGGTGCGTACGCATGTGTATACGCGCGGGGGAATCCCGACAATGTACAAAATAAGCACAACGGACCTATTACTACGCAGCGATAAGTTACGTGAAGGACCGTGTACGCGTCGCGCGAGAGAGCCTGGGGTATCAAACGAACCTATGGATATACATACAACGACGCACAGTTCGCCAAATGACAAGGTGCAAGGTGAGGAGAAGGGGCAGGCCGGCAGGAGCTCAGGCTACCTGCGCAACGTAACGCTGCGCACGACCTGCTTCCACACACGCCCGAGCGTGCGCGACCGCTTCCCAGTGCCCTTCGCCTTCGCCTCTGCCTCTGCCGCCGCCGCAACCAAATCCGGCGCCGTCGCCGCGCGCACATGCAACGGCGCCCCGCCAAACGACACGTCCGCGACCGACGTCGCCGCAGACGAGAGCGCCAACGACGGCGTCGACCCATTCGCGCTCTCCCTCCCCCTCCTCGCCCACGGTGCCAACCCGCCCCCAAACGCCCCCTCCCCCACCTCCCCCGCGCGCTCCCGCTCCCGCTCCTTACCCTTACCCGTATACACCGCCGCCGGAGCCGCGAGCACGCCCACGCGCACATCGTTCACCCGGACCTCGACGCAGCCCGGGCCATGGAGGACGCCCATCTCGTCCGCCTCGGTCTCCGCGCTGAGTGACACGTCGCTCGCGGACGGCCCGGGACTCATCGTCAGACTCGGGGTGTCGCAGTCCGCGGAGATCCCCGACGCGGCGGACGCGAGCGACGTGCGCGACGACGCGCGCGAGCGGAACCGGCTCTGTGTCGTCGTCGCGGGCGGGGATGCCGGCGACGACGGGCCCGTGCGCGACGAGACCGTAACCGTAACCGGGTGCGAAGGCAGAGGGGAAGGGGGAGGGGGGAGCGCGTCGAACTCACCCGCGCTCCTTTTGAGAGACGCCAGCGACGCCGTCGACCGCCTCCGCGCCTCCTTCGCCGAGACCGGGAGGATTACGCCCTCCGCCTTGAGCCCGAGGCGGGAGAAGCGCGGCGCGGCGGACTGCGTCAGCCAGTTCTCCTCCGGGCTGCGCGAGGTGGAGGGGCGGAGCGAAGCGCGGCGCGGGTCCGTGCCGTGCTTGAGCGCGCTGTTCGCGGAGCGCGCGCTCGGCGTGGGCGAGGTCGGGCGCGACCTGGTGCTCGTGTACGAGCCGGCAGTGTGCGGGCGTGAGGGCGGGCGCGAGGACGAGGGAGAGGACAAGGACGTAGAGGACGAGGACGAGGAAGGAGAGGGCTGTGTATAGCGAGGGGAGCGGGTCGGCGAGCGGGTGGGGAGGCTGTTGTGAACCCATGCGGGAACGGGGGGCACAGGCGGGGCCTCCTGTGACGTCGTGGACTTGGTGCGCCTCCGCCCTTCCATCTGTACCCCCGTGGGCGAAGGCGGGGAAGGCGGCTCAGAGACAGATCCGCCCGCGGTCGCCGGGAAGCTGAGTTTGGACAGGACAGATCCAATGGTGCGCCGCCGCTGCTTCTTGGTGTCTGCGTCGACGGCGGGGCGCGGCTCCTCCTCTGGCTCTGGGGTGCTGGAGAACTCGGCCAGCGGAGACAAGTGTCTGCTGCCCCCTCCTGGAGTCGCAGGTGCGCTCGCGGGGCCGATGACATGGTCATCGAGAGACGCCGCGATGGAGGGCCCGGCGAGAGGAGAGGAGCGAAGTGGTCGTGAAAGATGCGAAGGCGACATGGGGCCGATGGTGGCCGAGTGCCTGCGCGAGACGATGGAGGGCCGTGCAGGGATCGTCAGTCTGTGTTCTGAAGGAGGTAGACGAGGTGGTAAACGAGTGGCTGGGGAAGGAGCGACAAGCATGGGCGTGCCGGAAGTGGACTGCAAGAGAACGTGGAGGTCGTCAGCAAGGGGAGCAACAAAGAGCGAGAACCGCGGCGCAAGGAAACCGACTGCGAAGATAGGGTGACCGAGGCTGCTGTTCGCCGGAGACCGCCGTGCAGGATATGATGCAATGGAATGCGGCGTGATATATTCGCTCGGTGTGCCTCTGTAAGAACGGCAACGACTGCTCGAAAGGCCTTGACAGATAACCTGTGGCAAGCGACGGTGCAAAGTGACGACGAGGAGGAAGCCGATGCGAGATGGGCTCAAGTGGGAAAGAGTGCTGCCATGGAGCCTCTTCTATGATCCTCGACATGAGCCCACCGCATGTGGGCTCTGGACTGCTCGAGCAGCCCAACATGAGCAGAAGGACGTGATCAAGGTGATGATCTTACACAGCTTGAGCCGGCTGGACCACCTCGCCCTCTACCCGCTGCCGCAGTTAGAGGGCGCTCGTGTGGTACTGTTTGTCCTCCCCGTGGATGTCGCTCACCGAATTCAATCGAGGTGAGAGGCGACCCTACGAGATGTAGGATTATCGCGAGGCAAGTGTTCTCGCCGTACTTGGACCAACAGCACACCCCTATGCGCTCTGGCGGTGAATCTGGATGATCCAGATGGACCAGTTGATGCTGAGAGCTGCGCGGGCGGCGCCCATAAAGCGTATCGCGAGGCGCCTACCAGACGCACCTGTTCGGTGCACTCGTCAGGCACCGAGTGATAGACAGCTCGCGTCGAGGACCATGATCCTGCGGCCCTTCATAGCGTCTATCGCTTCGCAGGCTCATAGCTCATACCCCGACTCGGTCGCACATAGGCAGTCCGAGGCAAAAGTGGGCGAACGAGTACTCACGTCGATGTCCATGTCGTGGAAGAGTTTTGCAGGGACCTTGGGACGCGAGAGCACTTCCATGGTGAGTCGAGTGGCGCTGGGGCGGCGCGAGTGGGCTGTTCGGACCAGGGAGAGGACACAGTGAAGAGGCTGGAGGGGAAGACTGGGCGAGAGACTCTGACCGGGGGCGGCGGGGGAAGAACAAACGGGCCCGCGAAAGAGGGACGGGTGTATATGAGCGGGGGCGCACGAGGCGTGGCGTCGATAAGTAATGCTTTAAAGTAAGGGGCGCTCTGAGACTGACGCACCGAAAGTTGGCCCGACTCGAGAGCGGCCATGGCGGGCGGCGGAGGCCTGCAGCGGCCAAACGGTAGCCAAACGGTGGGGTGCGCGGCATATGCGCCGTTTCGGATTCGGAATATTGAGCTTGGGTCTGTCAGACAAGCCGCATTTAAATTGCGCATCGGCATCGGTTCATCCGTTCTCCAGCTCCCCGCCGCGCTCGAGGACGACCACGCTCGTCTTCTGGTGGCGCTTGGTGACCTTCTCGAGCATCGCGGGCTGCACAATCGCTGAAGACGCGGGCGGGGGATATATGCTGGCACGTACGTACGGACGACGAGGAGCAAGACTGCAGACGCACCCATTCGCGGGGCGGAGATGGTCGAGCGCGTGCCGGCCGGGCGGACTCGCTCGATCGATCTGCTCAAAATCCCGCTTACGCCGGCGCTAACGACGATGGGCACCTCGGACGTACGTCATTCCCACTTGCTTCCGCCCGTCCCCAATTCTCTGCCTTCCTGCCCGTGGCCAGCATCCGCCCCGGCGCAAGGATGCCTCAGAGAGTTCAAACCTGCTGCCAGCGAGGTTCCCCCGACGGACCTCGCGTCCTCGTAAACGCCTCTCGCAACAAGGCAACCTTGTTGATAACCTTGAAGCCTGTTATCGTGTCGGAGAATTCTAAGGCGCCTCCGGAGGGCGCTTCTCGCCGGACGGCCGCGAGACGCCCTCCCGAGGGCCTCGGGACGGCATGGGACGGCTCGAGACGGCTCCTGAGGCCTGCCGAGAAGACGCCCAAACGTATGGAGGCCGTCCTAGGTCACCCAGATAGGACATTAGAGATCGGGTCAAGATCCCGATCCTCGCTTGCCTATCGGGACGCCCGGATAGTCTCGGGAGGGTCTCGCGATACGATCGCGAAGATATCTGGACGTTCAACAATACTCCTCTCTCGTCGAACTTGTATTCACTGGTAATCTTTACTTTAGCATCTATATATTTTTTGCTCAGCTCGCAAGTGGAATCCATTGTCTGTCCAGCCAGGTAAGTGAAAGGGTGTCTGGGCACAAAGCACATCATCTGCGGTTGAGGTGCAACATTACATTCTAAGGCGATGAGGACGCTTATGGACAACAAGGTACCGTGTGCTATCTGCAGTTCGGAATTCAAGCCAACGGGGTTCGCTGCATGCACCCGTGCGGCATGCATATACCCAGAGAACTGAGGTCATGTACAGCAGACCCGAGATCTCAGGCTCGATTACTAGAGTCCAGTACTGAGTAAGTTGATCTTGACCTCCATTGTTATTGCTACAATCAGTCTTCTGATTCTATCCATTCAGTTAATGAGATGACTGCTGTAGGTTCTGCTGCCCGACATGCAGGGCTGCCTGCCCCACTAGTTGCACCCCTTAGTCGAGACAGCTGCTCCTTTGAAGTCGGAGAAGAGTCTTCATGTGCAAGTTCTTGTGGTATGGGAAGAAAAGATGGTCCTCAACTTCAGTCTTACCCTTGTATAACTCATTCCAAGGCTCACAGCTATAGTGGAGCTACGTAGTGATATTCATTTGGTTTCTCTTCTCTCATCATGATATCACCTGTCCCTAGTTATGTCTAACTAAAGGACTACCTCGGGTCGCAGTTGAGCTGACTCTGCATCCTCATCGCCATTGTATAAAGTATACAATATAAAACATTGTAGCATCATGAATATATCTATAGTTCATGTTGCATGAAATCCGGCAAGGGGCCACACCAAATCAGAAGTGCCATAGTATCAGCAAAGTCCTCGTATTAGTGCTAAGTCCTCACTAGGGCGTCCTGAAATGCTATGTATTGATTTACATAAGAGTGTTTTCAAAGGACCTTTGGCCTAGTGGTTTTGTCGCCCGGTAAGCACTACCGTTCTCTTAGAGTCGCGCGTTCGAATCCCTCACTGACCACTCAGCAGGCGGTATCTCAGGTAACAACGGGTTAGGATTAGATTAGATAGTCCAGCTTAGATCGCAACTTAAGTACTATGATAAAACGGTGTATTAGATAGACCCAGTAATAAATTAAGAAGTGTTCTAATAAAAGCCTTGTAAGGAACTATGAGAGGTGCATTAAGAAAACGAGAGATTAGTGACTTGGGGCTCCCCCAGGAGTCTGGAAGGGGGGGCTGGGACCATCGGTACTCCAGGCGCCCACATCCCGAATGCCGAACTGACTACGGAGGACGTCGCACTCTCCCGAGAGTCGAGATTATCTGGAGAGTCTCCGGAGGATTTCGCTTAGATCGGGAGGCCTCCAGAGGACGGGCCGTGTCTCCGGCCCTCCAGACGCCTCCGGAGGTCTCCGGATGTCCGTAAGAATTGTCCGACACGACATTGCACGATATCGACAGATGCACCGAACCGAGCAAGCGCCGTGCCTGCACTAGCGAACCAGGAACCCGGCTTGACGTCCACGCTCTTCGGCGCACGTTCCTGGTCGCTTTATTAATTTGCGCCTACGCAACATTCCTGCATGTACTTCATGGCGATACGGGACACCGCCCGCCCAAGTTGTCGACAGGAAACGCTGCGGGGGAGCAACAATGACAGCGCATAAGCACGTACACTTGAGCGTGAAACGTCTCCAACCTCATGTGGAGGCGCTGCTTGAGGCGCAGGCTAGCAACCGCAGACAACGTCTCCGACGTCGGACTCGATGGGCGAGGCTTCTTAGCATACTAAAGTAAAACCTCTCAGCAGATTGGGCACCCCCTTTGTCGGCTCGATCGAGGCTCGGGCTCGCTCGGTGACTTCGTATTATGTTCGCAGTCTCACTTGCGTTTATTGCCTACATGATTCATGAGGTGTCATCAACATCCTTGAGGACCGGCCGAAGCACTATAGACGGGCTTCTAGTGCTCATAAAGTATTGCTAGAAGGCCGTCCCGCGCTCAGGTGAGTCACGGCACCTTGTGTGGCGACTACGGGCTTTCATCGCGTTGGCCCAGATTGGCCTTATGGCCGGGGGGAGAAAAGTTACTTTGACCTTTAAAGAGACTACGGGGCCATTGGTCTTAGTTCCCCAGAGCTGCTCGCGAGACCGACAAATGCTGGCTCTTCTCCACTTCAAGAAAACACGATTCTGTTCGCGCTTCTAGCTGTATACGAGGAGTCTAGCGAGGAAGGACACTCGCGCATTGAGGCCTAAGGCATTGACGGGGCAAAATGATATCGGCTTTACATTAATATTGGCGGGCAGTACTGCGGCGAAAGGTCTAAAATAAGGGGGTCTTTATGACGGTGATGGTGGTGAAAAGCTCCAAGGACGAGCGCCTAGGCCCTTGCCGATGTGGTGGAGGTGGCAGTGCCCTTTCGGGAGCGTCCACTTTCGGGTATGCCCACCCGAAGAATGTGGCTACTCGTCGCCATGAAGTGCCACCAGTGCCAGTTGAGGAGGCCCAGGAGGGCGAACAATGTAGATTTCTGAAGCGGAGAGGATACTTAACGGGTCTGCTTCGGGATGTTGCATATTACTTCTCCTTTCCGACGTCCTCCCAACCCTACCTCATGAGCGAGATGAACGTCGACGGTAAGCTCAACCACTTGATTCGTGAGGTCATCGCCGAGTTACGCTGCCACTAACGAACGCTCAAACTGGTATTCAATTTCGTATTTCTTTGAATTTTAAGATGCGCTGGAGAATGACCTACCACTCGTCAACGGACCTACAGTTCTAGGGGCGGGTCCGTCTGTCTCGAATGTTGTTACCTATACCGCTGTAGTTCCTAACGCCCAGAACTCAGACCAAGGTTCCGCGGCAGCTACAGCTGGGTTTGACGAGCTTCCAGCTCAAGCGATGGCCGCTCCAAATGGCCAAGAGGTCCCGCTTCCTGCTCCGACTCAGCCTATAGACCCGCCAGCCACCGCGTTTTCTCCTCACGAATGGTCGACCGCCCGCTGTAAGTCCCCCACCCCTCCCGGATGCCCAATACCGCGCACTACCACAAGGCGTCCTGACCAACTTCACTCACCCCGCTCCTCCCCCATCACTCCTTCCACGCACTCGACCCCAGACCCCGCAACACCGCGCCAGATGAGCATGCTGCTCAACCTCGCGCTCAGAGCGTACAACGGCACCCCTACTTTCCCCTTCAACGCCGACCCCACGCAGCAGATCGACCGCGCCGGCGCGAGCCGGTTCATCCAGTTCCTCCAGCGCGGCGAACGACCCCCGCAGGCCGTCGTAGATCAGATCCTCGCCGAAGGCGTCGACGTACGTCATACCCCTCTTCTTCCCTGCCCCTCCCTTTTCCTTTCCCTTCCCTTCCGCCACCATTCCATCCCCGGGTCCTCCTTCCGCTCATTCCGAACCTACACTCACTCTCCAAACATTCAACCTCCATCGCCGTCAGTCACCTTCGCACGTACGACGCCGACGCAGCCCGAACCGACCGAGCCGTTCGCACAGTGGCCGAACGGCGACACCGCGCCGCGCACCTCGCGGCAGGCCGCGTACATCGAGCTGCTGTACGCGCAGATCGGGGGCTTCCCCCCGTTCACGGCGCCCACCCTCACGCAGAACGAGGCGTCTGCAATGATTGCGGACCTCCGGCTGCGCGCCGAGCGCGTGCGTCTCGCGGTGAGTACCGGGTGACTGTCCATCTTCAAGTTGACGTTGTGACTTCAAGTTGTCCTGGGCCCCGGGCACCGCCGCGCGCGTTCGCTGACTTTATGTCTGTGTTTCGCGTTCAGTATGGCAAGCACTGTGTATGAAGAAACCTGCGCACACCGCGGGAAGACATTCAAGTCCCGCGAAGGCGACCTCGCACGAGTCTTGGGAGCCATAGTGGTCCGTTTCTCCATCTATTAGCTCTTTGAAGTTGAACTTCATTGATCAGCTTGTATCTGGCAACTGTGTTAACTAGCCGCGGGGCATACTGCCTAATCACCTGTTGCATAAGTTAGATGTATCTACAATACACGTACACAAACGTCTCGACGATTTTTTGTGTTAGTACACCCGCGATGGCCTTTACAGACGATGGTAGAAGCTGAGACGCGGGCGCTCCAGTCGACCTCGACGTCAAACATGCAGCGCGCGAGGGCCCTGAGCGTGGCATTCGCTATGGCCGCGGAGGCTTCCCAAGATCATATGCCCTCATCAAACACAGCATCACTGACTCGCTCGTCAACACAGACTGGGCAGAGCTTGCAGAGAAGAAGCCGCACGAGTACTGGGGCCACTACTACCCTAAGCACCCAGCATTCCGCTCCCTAAGACACTCCGGCAACTACCCACTGAAACGCCTGGGCGGACGCCCCACACTGGCAGCTCGGTTCATCCGCTGCATCACAGACCACGGCCCCACCGGCCGGTATCGCGACCGCTTTCGAGGACGACACCTTGAGCCTACCTTCTGCGCCCTACACTCAGGACGCCCCGCATACCAAACCCGCGAACATGTTCTGTTCCGGTGCGACCACTACACACGCCGATACCGGCATTCCTCCATCGAGGACCTTCTAACCTCCTTGGACCCCTTCTACGACATCCAACGATTTCTCGAGGATAATCCCTCAGCCATGACCTTCGATGACCTGCCGTGAGCTCGCCATGACATGCGGGCTCACTTCCCAACGCCACCACGCCCCAAAGCGGACATCACAATTGGGCGTCTCCCAGACCCCGAGTAGTCCTCACTGGCTCGCGAGCGGTAGCCTCAAACCCCGTGCATATTGCAGGCGGCTGTTAAAGCACTGCGTATAGTCTACCAGTAGACGTTGTATAGTAGTATACCCCGGATCCAAAAAAAAAAAAAGAGACGCGGGCGCTCAATTTGTGGACCAACTGGCATCGGTCATGTCGGTCCGATCGCCGTTGAGCGCTGGCGCTGGCGCTGGTTCTCGTTCAACATCGAGTCTCGTTTAACCCGTACTGTACCTCCATCATCATGACCAGCCTGAGGTTATAGCAATTCACTCGTGCGAGTAACGCTGTACTAGTTTCTGTGTTCTGATTATGAGGAACCCTCGACCGCCACTGGGTCATGGGCGCGAGAAGCAGTCTATCTGACTTGTGCACGAACTTCTTGAAATTTCGATCGGGTCTGCCCAAATAGTTCCTCTTCGCCGGCCTAGGACTTTGCGTCGATGCACTGCGGGAAAGCGTATGCAGCGGTGATATCGAGATCGTTCATCCCGACTAGCTACTAGTCGCCACGAACTCAACATCGGGTAAGCGTTTTCTGTTAACGACGGTCTTCATTTTGAATGATCTGACTACTCGCCTTCAGCCATTGAACTTGTTTTGCACATACTTCACTTTTCGAGGCCTCTGTATCGCGAGCCCTTGCTACTCGCGACCACTGAGTGAGCCTTTGGCCCCAACACGAGGGACTTCGCTCCCGACGATCCACCGGGTTTACAGCCACGCTGCACAGCTCGCCCAAGGTTATCAAATTGTACCGGTATGAGATCTCCCCAAGCCTTCCTTTGCGGAGAACCTCGGCGCTACCATCGCTCTAATATAACGAGACTTAAGCTTAATGATTCGTGTCGAAGCTGTTTATACTGCAGCGGAATGCTGGCCATTTCACGAGATACGCCTTTACTCGCGGACTATGCCTCGGTCCTAGAAAGTGCACACGTCCAGGTCGGCAAGACGATAGGCGCGTTCATGATAGGCAACTGTGAGTTTTTCGAAACGTTGTATATTTTGGCACTCACTAACGGACTATAGACTGTATGGTGCCACAATTCATCAGACCTATCGACATTACACAACATACACCGACGATTCCAGAGGTCTGAAAGCCTTGGTATGTACCATGCGTCGCATTTCTATCCGAGCATTGTCGTTAACGGGCCGCGGGCAGGTCGCATACGTAGGGTAAGGGGTGTTCAGGGAGAACCCAGAGAACGAAATTCTCAGGTAACGCGCAGAATCATGGAAACCGTCACCAGCATCTTCACCATGCATACATGGTACGCACTCTTCTCCGACTTAATCATTCGTCCCTCTTTTCTCGACTGACTCGTCCTTCGCGCGAACAGCTACCACTATTTGATCACCCATTATCTCGACCTAGAGGCCTTGAATAATACAGTTTGGTGAGGGCGCCCTGTCGTCATCAGAGGTCTTTTTGATCATAGTTCTCCCACAGGTCTACTGCGGTGAGTGTCACTATACTGCCTGAACAACGCCTCGGCTCACGTGCGGGTATCGTAGATGTATGCCGTATCCACGGTGAGTCGTTCCTCTGGGAGCGCGATAGGCGTATTAATATTAGTCCGTGTAGGCGTTGGTGATGATCGCAGTCCAAGGGTAGGTAGGCTGCTGTGGAAAAGCTTCGGATGTGTTCGCTCACTATCTATCTTAGTTTCTTTGCTCGCCGTATTTGGCTACTGGACGCCCGTTATAGACCAATTGTCGTCATCGCGGTATGGATCCTTTCATGTTGTTCCATGCCTATCGACGCTCATCGCCCCCTCGCTGCTAGTGCCTGATGTCCGCTGTTGAGTTAGGTTGGTCCGACGTTTTTCCTGTGCTCATAAGGCATATTATTCACGAGTTTCAGCGTTCTATGTAGGTGAGCGTCTGGCTATGCTCGAGGCACGCCGAGTGTCCTGATGCTCATCGGATACCAACGTTTAGCGACGACTGCAGAAATGTAAGCCCCGAACGCTGCCACCTCTCGAACATAGTTTGAGAACTCCCCGGGCAGCTTCAAATCTGGTACTATATCCGGTTTCAAGAGGATCGCGGTACGGTCACTTCGTAAGAGTGGAGGATGTCCAGTGGGGCTGACGAGTGTTGTGTGCAGTGGCTACTTTCGACAGGGGCTACTCTAGCTCTCTCCATGGACCTCTTGCTTACTGCGGTCCTCATATACCTTCTCCATTGCAGTCGCACTGGAATGAAGCGGTACGAGAGACCCTTGGATGCCCTGAAACGCCCCGGCACTGACAAAGCTGGGTGCGAACAGCACCGACTCTGCGATCGACACCATCATACTCTACGCCGTTAGTACAGGTGAGCGGATCGATACACTGGGTCAGTGTGCCGTACTGATACCGAAACGTTTAGGTCTGCTTACGGGGTACGTGGTCTCGTCGATTGGCTCCGAGTCTCGTTCGTCCTGCTCACGCATCATACAGAGTCCTACATGTTCTGGCTACGTTGTTCGTAAGTGACATGGATATAAAGTTTCATGTAATCACTCAGACACTGGCGTGCACAGGGATACATCCTCCCTTCCGACTTTTTCCATGCCACTTTCGACATACCGGCCACGAAGAGTAAATGATTCTTGCATTTTGCCATCCATTACTGACCCCGGAATCTATTGCTATTGCCATTAGTGTACGCAAACAGCCTTTTAACGGCGTGAGTAATTCCGATTGCTATACCCGTACCGACCATGCTTACTTCTTCCTTACTTCAAGGCTGAACTCGCGACAACACCTCGCGTCGTTCTATGTGGCTCCAACGACGTTTTGCCATTCTCGGACCTCTGAATAGACTTACCATCTCCCCCGGCGTAGGCGGGGTGCACGTAGCCTCCATCGGTAAGCGAAGCTCCTACCTCCCCAAATCAAAGTGATAATGTATAGTATGTTTTGAGAAGACGTGCGCATGATTTTACGCGTGTCGCTCGTGCACGAACAAGTCTGTCCCGGGTGTCAACAGTAAGGCCAATATTTCCGCTTTCCCGCAGAGCGCGGAAGCTTATCCCTTATATCACGAACATCAGCAAACCACCAGGATACGATGCCGCCTGATGCAGATTTAGTAGGCGCTTACAGGGATGAGAGGGGTGATCGGGCAACCATGTTAGTAGGTACGCGAACTTCACTAGGACTCGATCACATGCTAGTGACCGTACTCGCACGCTATCGTGATGCTCAGTACTGCCAGTAGTGTACGTATCTCCTCCGACGGCAGAGCTTATCACCTAAGATAATTGTTCGTGTAGCGACCAAGATCCTAAATTTCGTCTCGGTACTCAAGCTGCCATCTGCGATCTTACCAAGTGTTCCAATAATTCGGGTTCTACCCTTCAAAAGGATGGTGTATGCCCCTCCTCGCATGTTCAATGGTGCATCCGACATCGACTGACGTCTACGTAGCTGTGCACCACTCATAGCACTGCCCCTGTGGCACCTTCACCTGAGATGCGCTTCAAATCGAGGCGGGTACCATATTCTATCATATCGAGCCTCCTCTGTCCCTTATTCTTTCCGCCACAATGCCATTTTGGTCTCTGGCTCGCTACACGCTAGCGTCAGGATCTGACTTCGGCTGCGAGTTCTCTGTGGTGTGGCATGCAGGCGTAGTACGTAGTATATAGAGCACTTTCTCCTGGACTCGAGGCCTCTGCGCCCTCTCTATCGGCCCCCGGACTACCGTAATGATCTTATCCCATTCTGACGATGGTTCGGATGGAAAATCCCTCGCCCCTCCAACCCATAGTGTCCTCACTCCCGGACCATTTCCCCTCCAAATGGTCCCTTCTCTAGACAACACCTACGGAGCACTTCTTCTTGGGACCTCCATAGGTGCTATGTACGTTAAAGTGGGTTTGGATGATCCCAGCACACCCCTTGACATATCATCCAAGGATGTATGGTGTTGTCCTTCATCAAGCTTACAGGTTTTTCTGCTCACGCTCGGAAGATCCTCGATGGTTGAAAGGGCTGGTAAGCCTAGCTCATGAGCATGATGTGAGATATATATATTCTGATCTTGTCTACAGGCTTTGACCATCACGTACGCAGAGCCCTAGTCCTCAACTATTTTTTCTTACCAACAATTGCGCCAGGTTACTTGAAGCATTTGCTGTTTTCTTGAGTATGCATGTATGGTATGCTGGTCATTCCGAATTACGGGCCGGGGACTACATCTGTACTCATGAATTCGGAAGCTACCAGCATCTTATCACAGATTACCTCCAACCGGATCACCTGGCAAAATTCTCTTGGTGAGCTTTATGCCGAAAATGTATATATTTTGCCAATATTGATATCATTCTCTAGGTCGTTGAGTGTGAGTTTCCGACGATGCTCCATCAAGTTGGTTGGTAGAATATTGTTAACATACGTACAATCATAGCTTTACCCAATAACAGTTGTGAGTGCCTTGTGTTGCCTTGGAATACTTCTTGCCGTATACAAACTTTGAGTAGGGATTGCTTGCTGCAACGACACAGGTGTAAGCATATTTCACTTCAATGTGCAGATCGTGAGTACTGACTCAGCATGATGTCTTTGTGGTTGCAGCCTTTTCGTTCGTCGAGTTTGGGTGCTAGGGGCACAAGCCAGTAAAATTGTTGTCTTCATTGCCGTGAGTATGCCGCGATTGGCACTCCATGTCCCCGAAAATTTGCATTCTCATTTACACAGGTTGCATGTACATCAATCGAGTTCGGTAAGTATCCCTTCCCTTATTTCACATGGGACGTCTGTTCAAAAAGGTTCGTGCCCTCGAAGGGTGTCTCATATGTACGTCTGCCCTTCTTGGAGATGCCTACTGGTTGCTGAATTGAGGTGTATGCTGAAGGGGCTAGTGCAACCGGGTAAGTGCAAAGCAATGATTTAGTACTACCAATGGTCATTTTTGACGTTATAAACACTCAGATTTATCTCCGGTGGTGCTACGGGTGGAATCAATACCAATGTAATAAACTTGGTCCTCATATACACCCTGGATGAGGCAAGCTGACCTGACGTCCTCAGAGGATCGTCTCTATAAGCGCCATCGCCGGTTTGATTTCCGACTGGCTGCTCGCGGCGGCACTTATCTACATACTTCGCCGCCGACGTACGGGTTTCCACAGGTGATCTACTGCATTGATTTCTGTCACAATTGACCATTGTTGTCTGACTTGATTGCACAGAACCAACTCTGTAATTGACCTTGCGATAATGTATGCGGTCGGAACGGGTAAGCGTAGCCTATGCCCATGCAATTTCTTCGCTTTCACTAATCTATAGTTATAGGTTTGCTTACTGGGTAAGAATAATTTGCTCCCTATTGTAATGTGATAATGGTGAATCTTGACGAGCATGTTAGTGTTCTGCAAATACTCGTGACAGTCCTTGTAAGCTGTGTCAGTGCGCTATCCTGATTATACGCTTACTAGTACATGTCTGAAGGTGTTCGCCTGTCCTCACAATCTCTACTTCATCGCTGTGGGGATTCCATCTATCCAGAGTGAGCGTATTATATACAGCTACGTACTCTGTAAATGAATGGATGACTCACCGAGGTTGTACCTACATCACAGTGTACGGAAACACATTTTTCAGTGTGTGAGTACACAAACCTCTGCCCGCTTCCAGTTTCCCTAACTAAACACAATGGCGATCAATACCAGACTCAACTCTAGGCAGTGTCTCGAATCACACTGTCCCGAAGTTGTGCGCGGGGCTACATGCCTAAACTTCGGTGCATCGGACATTGCGGCACCAAGCTCTGTTGTACAGGTAAGCCGTGTATATGAGCATTGCCATGCAAGAGTGCTGAGGGGACCTACATTCTCTCCAGCCCCGGATCCCGAACTTACCCGCGCACATCGTCTTGGGCCAGCAACCAGCACGTAGGTTCAAGTTGTTTCCAGGGTGTCCCGGGTATCCCCCCTCGTCGGATGATGCACACGAGCCCATTGTGATACAAGTACATACAGAGTATGCGTAGGACTTGGCAATCGCCGTTAGGAGCGAAGGATTAGTCTGTCATATATATGCATACAGGGTCCCAATGGTGCGGTGCCTTCCGGAACGCGTTACACAATTTTGGTCGTAAAAACGGCCAACCGTGAGTTGGGTGCCTCTGGGAAAGACGGGGCGCGTGCCTCGTCGTCACCGGTCGCACGGTCCGTAGCGCCGATCCGCGACGCGTCCAATTTTGCCTCCCTCTTTCTCGACGATACTAACAGCATGACCCGCCGCTCCACCTCAACTCTATCTGTTCAATTCAACCACTCCATGTTCTGTAATGCTCCTCCACTAAAAATTAACAGCTCAAATTCAATGTGGGCGTACACTATGCCCTCCATCAAGCCGAAGTTTTAGACCTATCGGTCGCAATTCTTAGAAGTTATCTTGAAGTCTGTCCGACACTAGCACGCCCCTCGCTGATTCAACTCATGGTGCGTTGACTGAGGATATGTCTTTCGGAAGGATATAGTTCATGTCGATATCAGGCTCCCAGTCATGAGGAATATTTCTCGCCGCAAAATTCCACGCGTCGAGCTGCTAAGGCGCACGCGGCTCAGTTGGGTAGAGTTTCGTACGTCGCCTACCAGGTAACACCGTTAACCTAGTGAGTTGCTTAATTCACCCTCAACACCAACGCTCATAATCAAGTCCCTGATCCGCTCCTAGGTTCAACTGCTGAAGATACCTCACCTCATACGGTGCGAACTTGAATGACGTTTCATCGACCCCATGCCCCTATCTAAGAACACGGTTGACAATGCACCCACGACTGTCCTCAAGCTACGTCCTTCCAAGTGAGCATCGCGCCGCAGAACTTGTGCTGGACGCACGTCTGCCTCAAGCCAACTCCGTGAGCTGATCGCCCGATACCGTCTGACTTCAACAAATGGAGCGTCATGTATGAACGTGCCGTTTCATTCCAGGAGTACCGGGACGCTCTATTGGAGTAGGTTTGGGGGAAGAATTACCTATGTGGAGAGTCCCATCCGTCCCATCTGAAGCCGTAGAAGGCCAAGTAAGGACCGCAGAAGTTATGTCCCACCCGGCCTCAACTCCGGAATGGGAATGGCCCCCGTCATTGTTTAATAAGTTGCGGTAGGTTGCACCAAATTATCCTGTAGAGGGGTCGGACTGATAATGATTCTAGAGTACTCGCTGGTACAAGCATCAGAACGAGCTATTAAGGATGGGGAAGATTGCTAGTGGAATGGGAGCCGATGCGGGAGCACGCCAGCGCCTGCATACGTCATTTTAGAGCTCGGTGTCATCTACCTGAAAACTAGCAGGTGCCGCGGAATCAGGGTATTAGCTGATCATCCTCATCTTTTCGAACAGCTCGCCGGTGAAGTGTAAAAATCCTTCCCTGTGATCGAATCCATTGTGCGCTCAGGGTACCGTTCCATCTACACGAACTGCGATCTGTCTATCCCTCCGAATCCGAGTTCCCGACTGCTGAGCGGCCTCCACGAGGGCGGTGTGCCCGGATTCTACCTCCGCAGCACGGGCGGGCTGCCATGGTAGTTGCTGGCCACTCTAAACTGTGCGCCATTGTTTGAACTCGCGAGCGCTCCGGTTCCGATGTTAACACTGCATTTCAGCGCCGGCTAGAGCAAAGTGGGAAAGAACACCCAAGACTCAAGAGCTCCGAAGTGACACGCGTGGCACCTCGAGTCGAAACGCGCTGTATATATTCCCCCCGATGCGGGCACCCGCGTACCGCCTGCCCCACTATGCCCGTGCCCTTTGTGTCGCCGTCCGCCCCTGCCGATCCTTCAACATTACATCCATTACCTCTCGATACCACCGTCGGGGTGCTTTTAATTGGGAACTTTATAGCCTTGATGTAAGCCCGTCTTCTCGACGTCGAGTCCACGACGTGGCACTGAGTGTTCTTCATTATACAGCCTGTACGGCCTGAATCTTCACCAGGTGTACCGTTATATCTCTTTATACCCAGGTGATTCGCGATGGTTGAAGGGTTTAGTACGTTTTGGCCCTGCGACAGTACGATGTCTCCCATTGACGTATTTGGACTAAGGTGGCTCTTGCATTGTACGCAAAATTTTCCGTTTTCTGTGACGATAACGTCTCATTGCACGCAATCTGTAAAGACTATTGGAAACACTCTCCAGCGCATTTGGCGCGCAAACCTGGTGAGTCGTAGTCTCGTCCGTTATGCCTGACTTCAAACTCAGAGGTACGTGACTAGCTACCACTATCTCGTGACAAATTATTTCCACCCAGAGGCTCTCCAATCGGGGGTATGGTGCGCGTTCATTCGCGCTTCCCATGGAGCCTCTGAATAACCGCCCGAGTTTGTTCCAGGTCTCTCAATGTAAGTAAACATAACGTATCTCCGCGTCCGCGGTTCTAAGGTTGCTAACTTCGTTGTCAGATGTACCCGCTGTTAGGGGTAAGTAACCCTTCCCGAGCCCGCTGAGACGGTCCAACAAATTCTATCTAAATACATCAATATTCTCCGTACTAGGGTCTGGCTATGGTTGTTTCTCAGAGGTTAGACCGTTAGGCCGTCAGTCATTGCTTTTCGTTCAACTTTTTATTGTTCACTTTCTAGTTTCTTCGCTCGGCGGTTATGGATATTCGAGCCGCGCTATAGGCCAGCTGTGATACTCTCGGTGGGTGGTCTACTTGTAAATAACGCGACTGCGTTGTATTCTAAGTGTTATAGGTCATTTGTTCTTCGGCTGAACTTGGTGAGTCGCTAGCGTGGGCTGTTTCGGTGTTGCGTGTTCAGTCTCCCCTAACAAACCTTCGTAGGATTCTTCTCGGGTGAGTCCGCCGCCAATAAAAGCAACCCCTATCATGTTCACAATATGTCCGCCCAGCGGCGACAGCGAAGATGTAGGCGCTTTACCGGTTCAAAAAATAATCCCTACTTAATACCTTCCCAAGGTTTATCATCAACAACTCCGACGACATAAAGCCATTAGCGGTAAGCCCCTCACTCAGGCTGTATCGTTTCTTATTGAATAGGTTTCCTGGTGCTCATTTTTCCTCCGCACCCTTCCTTCAATCAGCGCCTTCTTCCCGCTGCATTCACGCTCGCTTTGGTCGCAGATCTTCTGCTTACAGTTTCACTCATTATGGTCCTACGTCGCAGCCGGACTGGCCTTAGACGGTATGTGCCGGATTGTAGATGCCCTAGTCTCCCATTTGAACTGACGGGGAGTTTTGTTGTTAGCTCGGACACGATGATCGACACTCTTATTAGGTACACGGTCAACACAGGTAGTTTGTGCCAATCAAGCGAGCTTGAACGCCATAGTACTGACCTCATTTATGTAGGACTCGTAACTGGGTAATAGTCGTGTTAATTAGTCTCCTGTGACTTCTGACTCTCTACTGACGATCACCGGCGGTCCAGCATTCTTGATCTTTTGACTATGATCCTTGTAAGCACCCGTTCCTGCTCCAGGCGTGACAAATTAATAAAGCTACTTCTATACCTCAGGCCTTCGCGGCCCCTGACGGCTATTTATACATTGTATTCGGCCTACCGGGGGTTAGATGTGGGTGTTCGAGTATCTTGAAAACCTTTATCATAACCAATTCGTCTCTCTAGTGTATTCTATCACACTTCTAGCCGCGTATGTGCTCCATACTCGACCATTTGTTCTCGCACCAATCGCTCGCTCTAACGCACACACATTAAGCTTGAACTCGAGGCAGACAATTGCCGACTTTGGATCCAGAGATCCTGAAACTTCGCTCTTTGGCGTGAGCGTCGGGCCCCAGCCCCAGCCCTGTACTACTTCGCCACGAGAGCGCAACCAACGTACTCAAGTGAGCGCACTGTTTTTCCACAGTGGATTTCCTCACAAACGACACATTGCTTCTATCAGACGCAAGATAGCATCCTAGCTACGGCTGGCAGAACCAACGTTATCGAACTCAAGGATATAACGCTGGGTAGTTCCACAGAAGTTGAAGACGTCCCGGATGCTACGCCGTTCAGATAACGTCCTCTGAACGCCCACCACTCTCTATGCATGGGCGCATCGCTCTGGCAAACAACAGGGCACAACAGAAGCGGACGTAGCGAGGCGGTCGCGACCACGAATGTACGATAATCTGAGGTGTTCCGTCATGAACTCTGTATCATGTACATGTTCCTTTCGGCAGTATTCGAAGATAAGGCGGCAGTGCCCACTGCCACCTCCCCAGAACTCACACTCTCGGCCATCTTTGCGGTGTTATCGGGACGATTAACGACGACTTTTGTGTCTGTACGTGGAAGCCGCTATGGTTTCGCCGACACCCACCGGACAACTCGTAGCGCTCATCCGCACCCTCAACTGGTTTGATAGATCTATCAAATAGCGCTACGAAGGAGAATCCGACACACTGGCGAGTAGGGCGGTGAGCGTCGAGATGAAGCAGCGCAGTCAGCTCGTGCGGATGTCAAGTCCGAGTACCATTGAAGCTGTCCGACCGTGTACATTGCGCCACGGATTCGCGTAAACAGACGGACGTACGATGTGCTTAGAACGTGTATAGCATTAATGTTCCCATGTAGTAACTCGTTATAATGTACCCGTACCGGGAGCGAGAAGCGAGAAATCAGGCATACCGCCCTGTGTGAGGGGCTGAGCAGATATCACCGCCGTCTGAACCACGCCAACACTCCGTCATCCCTCCTACCTTCCGCGCCCTGCTTCCCCAACAAGGGCGTCTCCTCACCCGCGTGTCCCGTCTCCTCAACGTCCACACCATGCTCGCTACGCACATCGCTGTGCACCGCGTCTCCAACCGCCGCCTCGACGGGCGATGGGGTATCAAGCGGCGAATCGGGGATACTGCCTTCGGGTGTACTGGCTCCGGGCCCCGGGAGTGGGCGCCCAAAGTCATCGAGGCCGTGCTTGTGCTGGCGCGCGCGGAAGACGATGCACATAGTGAGGAGGATACCTTGCATCCCGCCTGCGACTGCGTATGATATCCATGCTGGGAGGAACATATTAGCCGCGTAAGGATAAGAATAATAGTAGAGAGAGGCTTACTCGTCCAGTTGGTACCAGGGCTAACAGCGTGTCGCGTAAGTCACAGACGAGGACATGAGCATAGCTAAAGACGCACCGAAGGGCAATACTGAGGACCATGAGGATAGCACCAGGAGTCTGGAGAAGCATCATGGGAATACTGAGCGCGCCGACGAGCTTGATGCGGAATGTATGCGCGATCTGCGGCGCGTACTGCAACGCAGCCAGGAGTGCGGAGGATACCCCGAGGAACGTCGCCCAAAGTTGTAGCTGCCGTGAGCGCTGGTGCGCATCGGGGGTAGGGTTTGTTGAGAGCAGGAGGAACGTGATGAATGTAATAAAGGCTCTATAAGGAGCGGTCAGTCATGGCGAATAAAGGACACAGAGACTCTTCATTCACGGTTCGACAGGGGTAGGAGGATGCAGACGTACATATGAAGGAATACCACCCAGGAGAGCGTGATAGACAGCTTCCATCCTTCGCGCTTAACAAGGGTTTTGACATGCCGAGGGGGTAGGTTATTAGGCATGTCAACATCCAGCTCGACGTATTTGAGATGAGGAGGGTAGTATATCATGTAAAGAACGAGACTACCAATGAAGGGTCAGCACTTCCCCATTTGGCAGAGAAACGAGTACATACATCAAGACGAACATGGCCCAGACAAGCACGAGTTGGAAGACCGCTGCAGTAGACTCGATACAGCTTCCGATGCTCTAATAATGAAGAATATTTTAGGAGACAGGCCTTCAAATATCGAGTACGGGAGACACACCAGAACCTTGCAGCACCTGATGATTCCCCATTGCATGACGATACTACCTTGCACGCTTTAGCGCCCTTCGTTAACATCTGGAGCAGGAGGGACTCACATGTTCAGCATGCCCGACGCGGACGAGGTACTTCCTAACAGCAGGAACCATGGGCTGAATCCTTCAGAGGACTTCGCTGAGATGATCCTCCAATGCTGTATGACATTTAGGGTGAGCTTGCGCGGTATGTCCACTTTAACCTCTAGCACAGACCTGTGGGATGTACGAAATGGTGATACCGATGCACATGAACGCCGTGAGCGCGTTCTGCGCAGCATTATGGCTCTGTTAATATGCGGTTAGAAGCAAACGTACACGAGTAAAGGCGGAAACCCACAGGCTCGCAGGTCCCGGGCATGGTGGACGAAGGGAGAGGCGCGACTGCCACACGCCCGCCACCGCGCGGCCCGACGCGCCTGTATTCAGCCAAACGCCCAACGACGAGGGACCTAGACGCCCAACTGCTCTGAGCTCTCCCGGGTCGTCTCGAATCACGTCGTCCTCCGACGCCCTCCCTCTCGTTCTTCTGTCCATACGATCACGCACGGTGTCTATTATTCTAATTACATCTGAAAACCCTGCGCTTGGACGAACTACCACGAACTTGGAACTGAACTCCTGGGACTTTCGTCGGACTCGAGTGCTTCACCACGATGGCCAGCTTGATTGCCATCCTCGACCTCAAGGGCAAGCCGCTCATCCAGCGCTCCTACCGCGATGATGTACCACCATCGTATATTGAACGCTTCTTGCCCATTGTACTGGATCTAGAGGAGGAAGGCCAGCAAGTTACCCCGTGTTTCACAAGGGAAGGTGTAAACTATCTGCACATACGCCATTCCAACCTCTACCGTGAGTACCCTGCCCCATTCTCATGCCACTGGCTGGAAAGACTACCGCGAGACGCGTACGATTACATTTGGCTGAGGCGCAATGCTGTTGCCTCGGCTTGCAGTTGCGGACTAGTCTCTGAGTGCGAGCCCCTTTCCCAATTCTGAGCAGGCCGGGACAGACGTATGATTCGACCGCGCATTTCTATCCACCCTGGCCGAATCGTTGCGATGCGAACATCTTAATTTCCTGTATCTCTACTTTACTTTCGTGACCCCCGGTAGATCCCTTCGCCTCAACTTCCTCATGACGCGCTAAGGCGGAAGCTACCCACATGTCGTTTACTAGCGACTAACCACATTCTTCCAGTCCTCGCACTCTCAAAACGAAACTCCAATGCCGCCGAAATTATTCTCTTCTTGCACCGCCTCGTCCAGGTACTTGTCGAGTACTTCAAAGAGCTTGAGGAAGAGTCGATCCGTGACAACTTTGTGATCATTTACGAACTCATGGACGAGATGATGGACTTTGGATACCCTCAAACCACGGAGAGCAAGATTCTCCAGGAGTATGCAGTTGCATTCAATTCCGCGGTCATAAATTCCAAACCTTACACGCATGCAGGTACATCACACAAGAATCCTACAAACTGGAGGTGCAAGTTCGACCTCCAATCGCCGTCACGAACGCCGTGTCTTGGCGGTCAGAGGGCATTCGGTACCGCAAGAACGAGGTATTCTTGGACGTTATCGAGAGCGTCAACCTCCTCGTGAACGCGAATGGAAATGTTGTCCGATCCGAGATCCTTGGGGCCATCAAGATGAAGTGCTATCTATCCGGCATGCCCGAGCTGCGGCTCGGTCTAAATGACAAGGTCATGTTTGAAAGCACTGGACGGAGTATGTTCCTGTCACCCCTTTATTGCATTGCTCATTGCATAACGAGCGTACTTCTCTATCAGGCGCACGGGGCAAAGCCATTGAGATGGAGGACGTCAAGTTCCACCAGTGCGTACGGCTTTCACGTTTCGAGAACGACCGCACGATCTCGTTCATCCCACCGGATGGAGAGTTCGAGCTTATGTCCTACCGACTCTCTACGCCCGTTAAACCCCTCATCTGGGTCGAGGCTGCCGTACGTACTGTTTCCGCCTATCTGAGCGCGGTGCTCCCAAGTGACAAGCAATGTAGGTGGAGCACCACAAGGGTAGCAGGATAGAGTACATGGTGAAGTGCAAGGCCCAGTTCAAGCGCCGGAGTACGGCGAACAACGTCGAGATCTACGTACCCGTCCCTGACGACGCCGACACACCTAAGTTCCGTGTAAGTCTTTCTAGTCACCCTCAGCCCTTCACGCGATCGCTTAGCTGCTCTTCAGGCTTCGACAGGAAGTGTGCAATACGTCCCCGATAAGTCCGCATTCGTCTGGAAGATCAAACAGCTCGGGGGTGGTCGTGAGTTCCTCATGCGCGCGCACTTCGGTCTCCCTAGCGTCCGTGGCGGTGCGTCCCTTTCTTCCATTTCCCCTTCGTTTCATATTTGCTCATCATCACAGCAGAGCACGAGTCCCTCGACAAGCGCGCACCGATCACGGTCAAGTTCGAGATCCCGTACTTCACCGTATCCGGCATTCAGGTGCGGTATCTGAAGATCGTCGAGAAGAGCGGGTACCAGGCGCTCCCCTGGGTACGTTACATCACACAGAATGGCGATGATTACAGGTGGGTCCCGACCTTTTGTATCCCTGTGTATCTTCTTAGACGTGAAGCTAACGTTGTCTTCAGTTTGCGGACCGCATTGGAGAAGGGCAGCGCGCCAATTGTACCTATGTGAGCTCGAGGATACTCCCGCGCGCTGTACATCTGTACGTGATGAAGCTACGTGTAAATACGAGTTAGGTGGTTTTCGAAGGTCCGTATCTATGGCCTGACGCTGGCGCCACACATATGCTCTCAAGTCCTAGGATGCTACAACGTTATGCATACGGATGCTTATAGACGTCCATGATATCTAGCGTCCCACACATGGATCGTGTGAAGTCGTGCTAAGGTTTAGATGCACTTCTCAATCCTCGGGTGCTGCGGTATTACAGGTAGACTGCTCAATCTCTGGGAGCTGCGGTACTATCCTACCTCTCCTGTACCACAACCTGCCACGACGGTGTTTACAGCGTGCGTGCGTGTGTGTGTGTGCAGTCGCTCATCGCTATAAACTGATAGGTTACGAACAGAACATACAAGTAAACTGTGGCCCGGCATGCAACTAATTGATCTGTCTCAAGAAGACGCGGACGCCTTAGTGGGCCTTTCTCCCGCGGACCTGCAGGCGACAACTCTCCTCAGGATCAATACATACCGCCAGCGAATCGCACAGATCGAGCGTTTCACGTACGCGCTACAATATGTGCACTATAGCGCCAGTCCTCTCCACACCGCCCTAGCTCCAGAACTCCTCATGGAAATCTTCAGACACCTGGGACCCCAGCGCGAGGCAGACATTCGAGTGACTCATGTCTGTCGTTACTGGCGTGCCCTGCTCCACAAGACCCCGCAATTCTGGGCGGTCTTACTGAGCGCCTGTCATTGGCGTCGGGACACCGACCAGGACCATCCCTGCCACATATCGACGCTTATCAAGCGTTCTTCTCCGTGCCCTATAGATCTCTGGCTGCCCGACTATCCCAACCCAAGTATCCTCGTGGCATTGAAAGACCACTTATCGTGTTTGGTATCCCTCTCCCTTGATATTACTTGCCTGCACGCATATAACAACGAGCGCTCAAACGCTCTCAGACAGTTCCTAGAGCTACCCATCCCATCCCTCCGGATCTTAGCTATCAGGCGCGATCATCCTCTGACTTACCCCCACGCGGGGCGTTTACAACTCCACAACTTGAACGCGAACCAATACCCCGCCTTACACACCATCAGCCTCTGGTGCGCCGCATTGTTCATCCCCGCCTTAGCCAGCCCTGTCCTCCGGCATGTGGAGATCTGTGAGCTTTGCAATCTGTATGGGATATATCTGGATGATGGTGCGTGCACCACAATGGCGAGCCTGCTCGACCGCCTCCGACCATGCTCGTCACTAAAGACGGTGAAACTGTCTTGGTGTGGCGTACGAGCGCTGCAAGTGCTCCGCGACTCTCCCTCCGCCCACACCCCGCCCGTGGGACTACCAAATCTACAAATCTGCCATATTGAGGACGAATGTCATGTCGTGCGCTCAATACTAGAGCACATCATCATTCCGGCGAGAGGGCAAATAATCCTAAACGCGTGTGCCGACTCTCCGGATTATCTCTTCGACGTGTTGCCTCGGTCCAGACCACTTGACCTCTTTGGTCGTATTGATAGCCTCGCGGTGAGGTTCACCCCTTCCTTAGCCACCCTCGCAGGTTTCGTCCGTCATACCGAACTGCTGCACATCGCCTTGGAGGCAAAGGTCCGCCGAGAGGTTTGGGAGAGCCTTACCGGTAGATCGCAATCCGATATCACTGGTTCCACCTCCGATTCTGCATCTAGCTCGGACTCCATATCCGCGGTAGCACCCAAACGGCGGCTGACGTCTGCCCAGGGTCTCGATGCTATCATGTTAACGTTAGCGGAGCGACTCCCAGCGTTCACGCAGGTGACTGCCCTCCATATTCGTCTTTGTAATAGCTGGGAACGTATCAAGACCCGCCACTGGTCCACACTCTTCGGCGCCGTCCCAAGCATTACAAGCTTCGGAATCGCCTGCTCATACGGTGGATACTCGCGGGTCGGAAAGATTGGCCTTCTACAGACGTTATCACAGCCAACTATTTTCCCTCTCTTGCAGCGACTGAGTATCGCTTGGCTTCGGAGGCCTGCTATCAAGTTGAATCTTGGGGTACGGCAACCACCCAGTTCCAGCGCATCCTCATATTTCACACGTTAGGGATACTCGGACAACGCGAGGCAAATAAACAACGGCTCTCCCACTTTGCCGTCCATTTCGACAAACAAGACCTTTCTGAAGGAACTATTGACGACCAATGCATTCAGCACATGAGGGAGCTCATCCCGAAGAGGTACGAGCTCCGAATCGAACATGACCCCCCGAAGATTCTAGTGGAGTACGCTGGCAAGACGACGATGGAATCCACTAACGCCGACATTCCGTCCGCGGCTGGGCCTTCCGAGCCTTCGGGTAGTCAGTTTTAAAGGCCAATAAACGGTGCATAAAGTTCGTGACCGTACGATTACTGGTACGAACGTGCCTCATTAAAATTTGTTCATGGCCACCTTCTTATACACTGGCACCGGCACAGTATTGGTGAAATTTCATACAAGAAAAACTTACGTCCTAAGGCCTCTTTTTCTTGCGGGTTGTATGTTGCGAAGTCAACAGTGTACTACTTGCCGTCGAACTTCAAATTTAGTTTTGATGCGCTTCCTAACACTGTCGAGGCGTGCTAAGATCGCTGAAGCGTATGCTAACCACGCCATAGGTCATCTGCAAAGCCCACAGGTCGAGCTTTTTTGACAACCGTGTATCACGAATACAACAACGCCTCTCAAAATAACCGCCTGCCGCTCAGGCCCCGGGCCACTGTGCCACTAGACTGCCGTGCCACATAGATCCCTCGTCAACCCAAAAGCCTGGACAGACCCCTCCCAGGCTCCAGCGGGATTCTTTCGCTCCCGTCGAACCCGTCCGTTCGATTATAGAGCGACGAAGAGGCGAAGTACTCGTGCGATGTTCCCACGAAGATCCGGTCGAATTGCGGCCATCACGGACGGTCGTAAGCTCTCGTGAGCACAGGCGTCCTAACAAGAATCGTGAGTACGAGAACTGGGGACGATCACAGGCGTCAATGGAGTTGCGGTGCCTCGCATTCCCATACTTACATCCGCGAGGACCTTATAAACCGACGGGGTTGAAGGCCCTCAGGCTCTCCCACCGAGCCCCACCACTGTGTCCCTCCATTTGAGGACATGATGCGTACCGCGAGTCTGTTGCTGTTTTGCGGCCTCCTTGCTATGACCACCGCGAGTGCCAGGAGGGTGTGGAATGACACGGGAAGGGGTAGTATAGCATTCGAGGAAGCATGGACCATACCGGAGTTCATTGGGCAATCAGGGTGCGTCTCGTATTTTGATTTTCGCTCGCTTTTTGTCCTCATGACATTCACGACTATGTAGCCATACTGTGCCGCCTGTTGGTAAATTCCCGGAATGCCTGACCGCAATAATTTACTACTCACACCGTATCCAACTATAGGGCAAACCCTGGCCGAACTGGAGGCAAACCTTCTGGATATCCATAACCAGCGCCTCGCCCACATGGACTCCACCGGCATCGACTTTGTGAGCTATCGCGCCGCGTACAAATTTTTGATCTTCACTTACTGGCGTATATTACAGATGGTATTGTCTTGTGCCTCGCCTTGTATCCAAGGTATCGCCGACCCTGCGAACGCATCTGCCATGGCCATATCCGTCAACAACGAACTTGCGCGCCAAATCTCGAACAACACCCACCGCTTCGGCGCCTTTGCCGCGCTTGCCATGCACGACCCCGCAGTGGCCGCGCAGGAACTCAGGCGGACAGTCAAAGAGCTTGGCTTCCTAGGTGGGCTGATCAACGACTACCAGCAATTTGGTACTGGCGACAACCGTAAGACACACAATGCTATGTCTCCGTTGAAGACTCACAGACCTCCCAATGGCGCCAGAAACGTTCATATTCTACGACCAGCCCGAGTTCGACGTGTTCTGGAAGACCGTGGTCGAGCTCGACGTCCCTATATACCTACACCCGCGAGTCAACCCGCAGCCGGTGTCAGGCTTGCTCTTCGCCCACGCACCATTCTTAATTGGGCCCGCGCAGGAGTTCGCGATCACGCTTTCGACGCACATCCTTGGCCTGTGTACGAACGGCATATTCGAGTATGTTGCTTTGTTCCCCTGCAGCTCGCGTGAGGCGCCACATTCTGAATATGCCCCAGCCGCTTCCCCGATTTGACGATCATCTCCGGACACCTCGGCGAACGCATCCCCTCCGACCTAGTCAGAATCAACGACCGTGAGTCGCTCATTCTGCTCCGATTCGATCAACGCATTTGCCAGATTCCCCAAAGTCGCTGACTGCAGCGTCCCGTAGAACTCTCACGGCAGGTCGTAGCTGGCATGCCGATGCAGAAGAACGTCACGTTCTACTTCCAGCACAACATCCTCGAGACGACGTCGGGCAACTTCGCGACAGACCTCGTCAAGTTCCATGCGCAGCAGATCGGACTCGAGCGCATCTTGTACTCGGTCGACTACCCGTACGTCACGATGGAGCAGGGAGCAGAGTGGCTCGACAACGAGGTCCCGACGTTTTTGAATAGGGAACAGGCGCTCGCGCTGAAGCGCGGCAGGGCGATCGAGGTGCTCAGGCTGAACCGGTGAGAGCAACACGAAAGCCGCTCAAAACGATTCAAATGTCCCAAAGCATGCACGATTTCCTGTGAAAATTCACGCTGAACATCAGCGACAAGTTTGGAGTTTCCGAAATGCGATATGCAATTTTGTCACTTCTGCAATACACGCTCGCCATGGGCACACTCGTACACGTCCTCACTGCCTACGGCAGGAGCAGCCACCTGGCAAGCAGCTTGGGGAAGTTCGGCGTGCCGAGGCCGGTGACAGGATCCCAGCCAGGCTTCGCCAAGAAGCCTGCCGCACCGCAGTTCGGGTTCGAGCCATTCGTGATGTCGTTGAACGCGCCGTAGAACGCGTCCGAGTAGATCTAAGTGCAGGGGGCACGTGAGTTAAATAAGAGACAGCGAAGGGAGGGCGACGTACGGCGGGGTTAATCCACCCGACGGGCTTCTTGCCAACGGCCAAACGGGCATCGTTGACAGCGGAGAGGATAGCGGCGAACGTAGGCGCAGACGCGGAAGTACCGGAGATGAGCCTGAAGTCGCCGTTCAGCGCGACCGAGTAGTTCAAACTGCAGAACACGTCAGCACTTCGTACGTACAAGGACGCGGACAGTGAGCAGGCATAAACACGCACCCGTTCGCTGAGACGTCGGGGAAGCCACGACCACTCGCGTTGAAGATATTGGGCGCGTACCCGGGCGGGAACTTCTCGAGATAGCCATTGACTGCGGCCTTTTGGAAGTTAGCGCGCGGGAACACATTGGAGAACCCACCGCCCGACGGGAAGCGCTGGAACACCGCGCTCTCGGGGTCGGTGACTTTGTGTCCGGGAACAACCTGTGTTGCGCCGACCGAGGTAACATACGGGCACCCGCCGGGGAAGGTGGGACTGAATATCTTGCCACCCGTCACTTGGTTTCCGTCTTCGTCGAGACAAACATCGTCGCGACCGCCGACACCAGCATCGCCCGAGGAGTAAATGAACGTAACGCCAGTCAAACTCAACTGCGAGACCAGTATTAGCGTTCAATCAACGTCAATAGATACGTAGACACGCCTACCTTGCCGTACTCGGCGCACTGGCGCTGCATGTAAGCAGGCGTAAGGTCTGCCTCCTGGTAACCGTACGAAGTAGAGATGACGAATGCGGGCTTCGCGGTACCACACGACTCGGGGCCAGCGAAGCCACCGGGGAGGTTGTCAGGATAGATGCCGTCCTGGGACGGGTCATCGCCGCCCTCGAACGTGCAGTACGAGGCATCGAGACCATCCAGAAGGTTGTTGAAAGAGGCGCCTGCAAGTCAATAAGATCAATGCTCTCGCTTAGGACGTGTGCAGAGAAGGATTCACGCACCCTCGACCGCATCACCGACTTGGTAAAGCTGCACCTCCTGGCGCTTGTTACCGATCAGACCGAGTACATACTGCAGGTCCAGGCTGGACTCGGCAATAGAATCGATGTCCGAAGCAGAGACAATAGAGCCTGCCGGAGTCGCTCAGCGTCTGCCACAGAAGCCGTGAATGCGTATCGTGTACTCACCGCCATCAAAGCTGACCAGCTTGGGGCGCTCCCCAACCTGGCCTTTAGAGTAGTTGGCAAAGAACACGTCGAAATCTGCCGGATTGTGGGTCTGTGGGGTATATTCGACTGGTAAGACCGCGTTAGCTTCGGCCGAAAGTTACTGAGGAGAAAAGCTGACTCACCAACACCGATCGTGTTCTTCTGGGGCGCGATGGGCGCGTACACGAAGTCGTACAGCACCCGAAGACAGGCAAGGGTGATGGTCTCGTCGCAGTGCTCCAATTCAGTGAAGATGTTCTGCCCACGCCAACGAGTTAGATACGTTCCGTGATGAAATCCCTCTGGTCAAACTTACGTGGATGACGCCGCCGAGCTTAGGCCCGCCCAGCTTGCCAACGTTCTTCGCGCTGCCCAGCGTCTGCACGGCCTCCGAGCTTCCATGCCTGTCAACCTTGGTATCAAAGTGCACAGTGGGCGTGATCAGGTCCACATGCTTGGAGACGTGCTGGGGGAGGTGGTAGCCCTTGTGGCATCCAATGTGCTCCCTCCCGCCCTCGGCGTGCTGGTACACATAGTACTCGGTCCCGAGCAGCTCCTCCGCCTCTGCGACCGTCACGTTCGCCATAAGCCAGCTTCCGCTCCTGCTGAGCGCGATGCGGTCCGCGCCGATCTCCCCGTCCTCGACGAGCCACGCGCGCACCGCGTCGACCGCCTCCGCTGACGGACGGAACGCGTCGGCGACCTTTGCGGGGGTCCAATGCTGGCCATAGTTGGGGGAGTCCGGGTGCGAGACGTCGAGCAAGTACGCCTCAAGATTCTCCAGGTCCGACTGAACGAGCCCGACACTGAGGGGGAGGACACGGTCGGGCTCCGCGCGGCGAACGGGGGCCCAACGCGGGGGCAGCGCACCCCGCTTCTCGTGCACAACGCGTTTGACGGGTGTACGCGCGGCGAAGCCGAGCGACGCAAGACCGAGACCGAGGAACCCGGCGAGCAGCATCCTAGTACTGGTGGGAGTGTAAGACGGGTGCTCGACGCGCATCCCGTCCCCGCGTCGAAGGCCTTTATATATAGCGGAGGTCGAAGTCGCGCATGACAGTATGGCGGCAGATACGCCCGCCCTGATGGGGTGCAGAACTTGATGGCGATCCCGAGCCCACCACGCGGCGTCCCTCGGGCTTCAGACTCGGCCCGCCGGCCTATTGGGTGCGATCTCATTGTTCAGATCATCCTGTACGCCGTCCGAGACACTGATTAGCTTACATAGATTAGCACGCGAGCGGAAAGTACTTACTTCCATGTTCCTTAGCGTGCCTCGTACCTCGGCAACGAGTAAGTACGAACTATAAACGCTTAAATATACAGATCACATTTTAGCCATCCATGTCTCTCCCTCCCGTTCCAACACCAAGACGAAGGACATTGACAGATAGACTTCGCCTCCCAGCACGCCATCTCATAGAAGCACGACCTTCTGTTCAGGTGACTGTGCGCGCAGGCACATAACGGCAGCACAGAGCCCGGTCGAACAAAAACCGCAACGTCTCGACGTCTCTGCGAAGCCTTTTTAACTCCGCTTGTTGCGATCTTCGCCTGTACACCTTGCTTTCACCGAAGTGCCCGTGGGACGTGGGGACCGGCAACCCTGCCAACAAAAATGTCCGGCGTCTACTAGGCTAGCGCCTGTAGATACCACTTATCTTGGTAGATAATCTCCCATGCCGCTCCGTGCCGAACATCTACGCGAGCTCAACGCGATCGAGAATGTGGTATGATTGAAACTCCGACCACGCGTTAGTGGTCTTCGAGCACTGTCGACGGGTCTCAATGCTTCCTTGCACTCCATAAACTTTCGACGCCAGCGGAATGACGGGAAAAAAGGCATTTATATTGAGGAATACTATGCAACTACCAAAGGTATCGCAAACGCGGTACAACATCGGCCGTGTCCATCTTAGTACCTCTCGCACCCGCTGGGCCCGCCGTTTGCTCACCACTAGTAATTACTACTAGCTACATAAAACTATCGAACTCGGCGGCCTTCCCTGCATGCCTCACGAGGCATACAGTATTAGTATCACTCTTTGCCGTGTTCGCATTTCTTTCTACGATGCCTGCCTTTCTCTGTACATCAAGTTGTGTGGTATTGCTTCAACTTCAAGAAGCTTTTGAAGCCGTACAGTGCCGCAGTAAGTTTTTGGCCTCGCATTAGGATTCCCGACCTCAGGAGGACCTGTTTTCCTCGTCTGGGCAATAATATGTGGGTCATTTCATGTTACCCATAGCTTCAAGCAGCTGTGCAGGTAGTCAGAGAGGCTTCTCGACTAATACCAGGACCTCTGTAAAGCATTCCGGTCGCTGATGCGTCGGCGCCAGTGCGCGCGCTTGACCATTACATAAGCAAATGTGTGCAGTCCATGCTCGACGTTTTCCTTCTTCCACCCCTCGCAGTTGCATGTCTTTTAAATTTCAACGTACATTGGGATACCCATTAATGAGAACCTTGGGTACGGAATCTCGAGAAAACGGCTGCTTCTTCGAATACATTCATGTTTCGCGTCATTTTTGACATTATAGAAAATCCGTACCGAAGGTTTTAATGTATGAGCAAATTGACACACTTCTTGTACTGAAAACTTGAGCAAAATCGCGTCGAGAAAGCCTCTACAGCCTTGTACCACTTTGCATCCTCCGCCAGCCACAAGCGCGGCCCATCTGCACTGATGGCCGCCAGATGAGATCTGCAGCCGAGAGTTATCTCCATATCTCGGTCGTCTCGGAGGGAGATGATAACGAAAAGCGCCCGACTAGACGCCGGACGTGCGCTTAGCTTTTCTCGCCCAGCGTTGCCGGTCCCCATGGGACGAGCAGCGTCGTCTCGTGGAGTCCTAGCGTTGTTCATGACTGGCGTGTACGTCCGAGAGCGAAGGACGCACGGTGAACATGTGGAAGGGGCTGTTGGTGGCGTTGTGGGCTCGCGTGCTTCAATCAACTAGACGCCGGCATCTTCGGTCGACCATGTCCTTGAAGGACTTGATCGCGATTTGACTCGGACGCACTAACTTGAAGATATCTCGTCAGTACACCGTCGACGGTGCGTTCCAGTAAGGCGTAGTGCGGATGAGCGCGGGCGAGAGAACGCAAACGGTTCTAAGAAGGACATGAGCCCATGGGGCTCTAACACCGGTCCGCGGGTGCCATCCGTTTGCGGGGGCAGTCCTGCTACGTAAGTAAGCACTCAAAGTGAAATGCAAGTCCCGGCGTAACGCGCGGTTAGGTCGGCCTAAACGTGCCCATGATTCACAACGTCAGCGCACTGTCGATGCTACAGAAAGACCCACCAACATCCCCATTCTGCCATAGCTTCGCACAGCCCGTCACCGGCTGCTCCCGGTTGTCGTGTACAAGTCTCAAAAAGCCACACTATCGCATCAGCAGGAGGGGAGGGGAAATACAGGCAGACAGTTGCAAATGCTCGGCGGCTACATCAGGATGCAAATGACTCTAGCAACGAATGCGGTTCTAACTTATGCAACAGAGGTATACAATACGTGCGATGCAGAGTTGTCTGACGGATACCCGACCGCCCGTGGTGATGACGGCGAGAGGCGGCCGATGCAATAACAACGGGGGAAGGGGTGGTGAGCTCACGCAGCTGCACCATCGCCCTCGGCCGCACGTTGCTGTCGCCTGGCCTTTTTCGCAGCGTTGGCGGCGGCGGCCTTCGCCTTCTTGGCCTCCGCACGCGCGACCTAGGATAGTGTGTCCATTCAACGTTCACGACAACCCAATTAGAGTAAGAAAACCACGCACCTTTTCCTCCTCCTCCTTGCGCTTGAGCTCCTCTTCCGCCTTACGCTTCTCCTCTTCCGCTTTCTGCTTCGCGGGCACGCCGTTCGCCTGTCCCTTGTTCTTCTTTTTCGCCTCGCGCGCCTCCTTCTCTTCCTGGCGAATGCGCTTGATGCGGGGATCCACAGAGAGTGCAGTGTCAACGATCCCACGGAGGCGCGCCGTATCCTCCTTCTTGCGGCGCGCGCGCTCTGCCTTGTTCTTCTTCTCTGTGTACCTCTTGTCGTCACGGCTGCGCGCACACGCGGTCAACACACCACGCTCACACACAGAACACGCATGCACTCACTTATCACTGCCCTCATTCACCTCCTTGTCGAGGTACTCGAAACTCCGCCAGCTGTCGAAGTTGTACCAGAAATCGTAGAAGCCCTCGACAGTGTCCTTGCTGTCCTCGTACACGCCGAGTAGTGGCACAGGCTGCTTGCGGCTAAACCGAGCCTCGCGCTCGAAAACGGGTCCAAATGCGTCGAAGAAGAACTTATCCGGGTTCTTCGCCTTCTGTACCTGCGCTGCAGAGGGCACGTCTGTCTCGAAGATGTCGTAGAACGGGTCGACCGAGTCAAACTGCCGTCTCCGCTCGGGGTTTGTGAGCACCTCGAAGGCCTTCTGGATGCACTTGAAGAACGCATCGTCATTCGAGTCGCCGGCCACGCCCGCCTTCTTATCAGGGTGATGCTTGAGCACCTTTTTCCGGTCTGTGAATTTGTTAACACGTGATTCCAGAGGAAAGCAGTAAAGCGGACATCCGGGACTCGAGAGTAGTGTGATCGTCCCATTCAGAACACTGGATACACCATGATGTATACATATCTCGGTGCTATACGAGGGACAAACGTCCGCTCGTTCGGCGAGTATGAGGATCGACGCATCTGATTTCGCGCTACCCCCAATACTTATAGAGGACACCTCTGCACGGCAGTCTCCATATGCTAGAGAACCCCCGTGTAAACTCTCAAACACCAGAGCGCGTGAGAGATACGAAGGGTCCGTCCATTCGACAAGCATTGGCTTGGGAGAGGGGCTCTCGGCGCAGCTAAACATCCCAGAGAGGGCGTTTTTGGTTGGCGACGACGCGCTGCGCAAACATAGTTCGCGGGTGAGGCGACTTGTGCTAGGTGCATAGCACACCGCACTGCGCCCTCTAAGGCGCCCCGGACCAGTCTTTCCGCAAAACGTGTGCCAAAAACTGTAGACTCACGTGCAATCTTGATCTGGTCGTCCGTGGCCTTGTAGCGCAGATGCGAAAGACCGAGAACCGCGTAATGGTCTTGTTTCTATGAATGGTGTACAGTCAGTATACTTGTCACTGCCAGTTTTTGTGGACATGAACTCCGAAACGGGGCCGCCCATATGAACGTAGTATTGCCAGATACGGACGCTGTCGGTGATAATTAAGGCCAATGTCTGCAGACCTTCGAATATCTCATAAACAGTCTGTTCGCATATAGTCGAGTGAAGTAGCAGCCATCTCTGGATGCGTACAACTCTTCACCGAGCAGGACTACAGTTTTATGCCGGAATCATGTCCCCAGTGATGGAGTAGCCCCGTCGGGAACCCATCGCCTCCATAACTTCTGCACTCACCTTCCATTCCTTCGGGTCCAGCTGAAGCAGGTCCTCCGGCTCCTCCTCATCACCCACACCCAGATCGTCTTCTGAGCTTGCGCCGGTACCGTTCAAGGCCTCGAGCCGCTTGCGCTCCTCTTCCGTGTGCTTGTCGTGCTCCTCAAACGAGAGGTTGTGTACGGCCCTCCGCACGTGTGCAAGATAAGCCTGGCCCGCGGGGAGCAATCTGCGTTCAACAAGGGCTTCGCTTCTTTCAGCACCGGGATATAGAAACGTATACGTTTAGTACTCACGGGAGACAGACTTGCCGTCCGAGCTGGGGGGAGCCCATCCTGAAGGAAGTGGTGTGGGTACGATGGGGAGGTCGACGACAGTCGCCATTGCAAGTTTTGGAGGGAGATGGGCGAGATAGAAAGTAGGCCGCAAGGCAAGTCGGACGCAAGTGTGCAAGGATAAACGCTCAAGAAAAAATCCCAGCCATCTTGAACAGAAAATCTAGACGCTAGAATGTCCTTAAGCAGAAATGGTATGTCACCTCAAACGGCTGAGCCTGAGTCTGAGTGGCTATCACCTGACATGCGTGACCAAGTTCAGGTCGCGTCGCGCTCCTAGTGGCGCGTCGTCGGGCCACTCCGCTGCTCTGCTCTGTCGTCGGCCCCGCTAGCAACGTGCTGTAAGGCTTCTAAGAGGCCGTTGGGCACACATATCTTTCCCTCGCATTCACATCACCATTAAATCTTGGGTCTACAGCCGCATAATGGCGGCCAACGCACTTAAAGAAACAAAGCTGGCCTCGACGCTTTGTCGAATGAGCCCTCCAAGCTCTCCTTCGAAGGCCCAACTTCGCCATGTCTCTCAGGCATCCACCAGCTCGTCCTCTACTAAACCTACGCCTTTGAGATCGAAGCTGCTCGCCACTATTGATGCCCAACTTCCTCTTTGGTTGAACGACCCTGCTACACTTGCCGAAAGCGCAACCAGCCGTGTGGCAAAACCGCCACCACCTTTTACAAACTCGCAACCGTCAGCTGGATTTCATTATTGTTTTGGCTATAACATAAATTCATCTCGTGAAGTAGGGTACACCCGCTCACTCTTTCCACTCAGTCGAACATCGGACCTATAAAGTCCAAAACCCGGATACACTCCCGCGCAACTCCCATGCCCTCCACCAGGCCCAGGTCAAGGATACAAGCCAAGTCTACCTCTACCGCCCGAGATAGTGACACCGAGAACTACCCGGGGTCCACCACAGAAGCTGCCAGCGTCGGCGAGACGGCGTCGGTGTCCACAGCTCGCCTTCCACTCTACTCTTATGAGGACTACAAGCCTTCCCCTGCCGTCGTGTACACTCCGGACGAGGAGGAGGCTAATGAGCTCGTGCAGTGCCTTAGAGGTTCCGTGGTTGGGTTCGACTTAGAATGGGTCTTCCATTTCCGCAGAGGGGGATCCATCAACCGCCGGACGGCCCTTGTACAGCTCTCTGACGCACATATGATCCTGCTTATCCAAGTGAACTCGATGAAGAAGTTTCCCCATAAGCTCAAAGTTTGTTATCCTGGATCGACTATTTCATTCAACCGCCGCTCACGTCCGCGCCACCAGGAACTCATCGAGAACAAAGCTATAACGAAGCTCGGCGCGAACATCAAACGTGTGTATCTCGTTGAAAGTTGACTTCGTTCGTGTTGTCTTAATCATCTAGCACAGAGGACGGCTGGAAGCTCTTTCGTGACTTCGGCATCCTCGCCAAGGGCCTTGTTGAACTAGGCGCCTTAGCTCGCGAAGCTGACCCATCGTTCTCCAAGAAGTACAGGCGATCAGTCGTAAGCCTCGCCAGAGTGGTTGAGAAATACACAGGCAAGACGCTCGACAAGGGCCCTGTCCGCACCAGCAACTGGGAAAATTATCCCCTCACTCAGGCGCAGAAATTTTGTGAGTGTTCACCATTATCCTGCGACTGAGCGACGGTGGAAGTTGACGCATCCATTAGATGCTGCAAACGACGCGCATTGTGCCTTAATGGTGTATAATCGCCTGACCGATATTGCCACGCAACACGGTATCACTTTAAATCTCGAGGCGTACTGTGCAGACCTTGCGGAAGAATACCAGACTAAGATTGCAGCCACTGCTCGGAAGGCCGCTGCTTCTTCCATAGACACTTCGTCTGCAGACCCGACCGTGTCCCCCGACGACGGCCTACTATCCACAACTGAGGCCTCGGGACCAGCGGCTACGAAGCCTGATCCTCGCTTCTATGCTCGACCACTTGTGTATGCTACCAACGCTGACGCCCTTACCACTCCCACGGCTTCGGCTTCTTCGTCCGCCAGCAGCACCAACGGCTGCGACAAGATCGTTGCACCCCAACAATACGAACAGGCGCATCCACAACATATACGTGCCTACAAGCTGTGGCAAGACAACTGTTCTCTCTCCGAAATATGCGCCAAACTCCGAAGCAAGGATAATCCGCTCGCACATAGTACTGTCATGTGAGTGTAGATGTTCATATCCGCTTTCAAGCGACGCGAGAGAGGTCTGACTTCACGACTCGTGGCTAGATCTTACGTCGTAGCCGCGCTGCAGTCAAACCCCAAACTGTCGTTTGATATGGACCGCCTTAAGTCATTTGTACAGCTCGAGATAGGCTCGTGGGAGCGACACAGGGACTGGATCCTCAGACAGGATGGGTACCTACTACAGTGAGGTTTACACGGTCTGGAGTGGCCCTAGTGGACGGTGGACTACTCCGAAGTTATTCCCAATCTCATTAGATATCATTTATACGCTATATATTCCCTTCCATCTCCTTCCCTATATGTGTACATGTACGTGTACTTCGGACGCATCCGACCAGAACATGAACGAATCCACTTCCCGGAACAGGGTGAGACGGTGTTGTGGCGGTAGTGGCACTAACATGAGCGTCTATCTTGTTGGCTCAGCGACACACACGACAGCGCGGCGGGGCTTGGTTTTGTTTCGCACTCCCTAGATCTCAGGACACACCACGTTCTCTTGTCTTCTTATCCCGATTGCTACCTACTATATGCACATTACTGCACTCGTAGGTGAACGATTTGCCGAGCGGGAACTCCGAACGCACGCCCTGCGACATTAGCCATTTTCAAATGCTTAGACAGGAATTCCCGATTGATGCGGACTAGGGTCCAGGGACTCCGGGTATGTACGCCTGGGCCGCGCGTTTTGTCCAAGTTTCGTCAGGACGTGGCCTTGACTCTTTCGTCGACCGTAGTAGACGGCTAGCTAGTTCCACCAACCACCCCCGGCTCAAGGTACTCACGGGTATGTCTTTAGCAATAGTGAACGTCGGCCCGGTCTCCTTCTCCTTCGCCGAGGCTCATCAGCGTTCCCGGGCGAGAATCATTGCTTCTAGCTCGGGTTCTCGGGACCGAGCGTGCTCGCAAAGCACTGACGCGTCCTACCAAACGCGAAGTGACTGGTGATGTTGCTTGGAGACATCGCGGTTCCGCCAGGGTGCCTGATACTCCTCCATCAATGGTACCGGGGCCGTTGTCTACGAGTCAGGAAATTTCAGGAATTTCAATAACATCAGTCTTGGGTTTAGCTCATTCAGTTCCGTCTCGCTAGGACACATTCCCTTCTGTCTTTAAATCTCACAGCTGTACACGCCGCTGAAAGTTTACTTTCTAGAACTGGCAGACGCACGACATGAGTTTGTTCGCTGGCACCGCCGAATGGTTCAGTGAGCCGTTGCAAGTTCCTCTAATAAGTGGGGTAACTAACCTCCCAGCCCGCAACCCGAGGTACGCGTTTGTCATGTCACTGTTGGCGTCGATCCTTAGCGTTGATTCCGTTACGGACGTAGCGACTTTGAATGGTTGGATACGTCACTGGCCCCCGCGTACTGTGCGGGCTTCTCTGCGGTGTTCCTCCTGTCTTGGGCAGTCAAGGATGCGCGACAGAAAGGCAAGGCTGACGACGCCCCCGGACTCGCTCTTCACAATGGTCTCCCGCCTGTTCAGTCGTCTTTCCTCAGACGGACAGTCTCGTCCTTGGGAGGGCGCAAAATCTTCCTGCTCCGTCTGGTGCAACTTTTGTCTGTATTTGCCCTCCTTACCTTGTCGATCCTGGGAAGTCACGAAGTAAACGGCCCACTCGCGATCACGAATATCGTCCATAATGTGACATATGTGCGTACATTCGCTGCCACAGCCTTTGAATGTACTCCTTACATATACCACCAGGTGTACTTTGCCATTCTTTCCATCCTTTCGCTGTTCGGAACATCACGAGTCGATGCACGCGCTTTCGTGCACGTCTCGCTCCTTCTGGCGGTATCATGGTGTACCTACATTTACCGTGATGTATGGCCTCTAGCGACCGTCGACTTGTCTCCAGCGGACGCGTATTCGGGATACACGCTGTGGACCATATTCGCCTTCTTGACTCTAGGCGGTGTAATCGTACCCTTGCTCATCCCGCGAAAGTACATTCCTATCAATCCAGCCGTGAGTTTGCAGTCGGCACTGTCACTTTGTATAGCCTGACGGTCGCAACGATTCCATAGGACTCCATGGCTCCCGGTCCAGATCAGACCGCGTGCTTGTTCTCGCTTCTCACATACTGGTACATGATGCCGCTTATCAAGCTGGCATGGCGCCTCCCGCCCCTCACTTATGCCATGTTCCCTCCGCTGGCCGACTATGACCACCTGAAGAACCTCGTAGGACGCGCGTTTCCTGTAAGCCTTGCCAAAACTGCGGATATTTATCACGTCCTGACGAAGTTGGGAACAGCACCTCGACCCATTGCAAAGCAAGTCGCGAAGACATCTTGCGTTGGTCATTATCCGGGTGTTCTGTAAGCTTTCAACCCATACTTCGAGTCTGCGCATCGGAAAGCTTATTTACGCGCTAGGGTTCGAGTACTTGAGCTTGGCGGCCATGTCAATTGTCGCGGTAAGCTACCTTGACAAACTACCCCGGTCGTAGTCGTAGGCTTACTCTCTGCTTAGGTTATTGCTTCATTCGCTGCACCGATCAGTATCAAAGGGTTACTAAGGTGGGTAGCCTATTCTAAGGACAGAGATATTCAACATACCACTTCGAACAGCTACTTTGAGGCCGGCGGAGCTTATTCCCACATTCGCCCGTGGTTTTGGATCGTGCTCTTTTTCTTTGGTAGGGTAGTCAAAGATATCTCCGACCAATGGTTCATGTATCAACACGTAGGCTTAACGCTGGACGTTATCATGTTTCTTATATTTACTGACTCAATGCCCACAGACTCGCGTTACCATACGCATACAGGCGGTCATCACCGAACTCGTGTTCGAGCACGCACTACGCATCCGCATGAAGACGGAGACCTCAGATGCTGTGGACGATGCCGAGTCTGTGTCTTCGAGCCATGCGTCAGAGGCGACGGGACTAGTAGGCGAGGGCAGCACTACAGCCGGAAGCTCTGCTACAGCGCAGGACGGTGATGCACAACCATCGTCTGTAGACAACAAGGGCAAGGCGAAGGATGCCTCAGAACGCACTGCACCCGTACCAAAGGAGCCCGAAACTCGGTCTGTCCCGGAGAAGAAAGGCGGGGGACCGAACATCATCGGAAGGATCAACAACCTCGTCACGACCGACTTGAGGAACTTGGACCAGGCAAGCATGTATGCTACCGCCGTCGGTGCGTTCTACACCCAAGTCATCCGCGATTAAGCGCGTTCATTTATCCTTAACTTGTAGCACTCGAGGTCCCGTTGCAAGTCACTTTGTGTATGGTTTTCTTGTATCAGATACTCGGATACAGGTGCGTGGTGCTTCTATGGGTGGCATCTCGAATTAATGTTCATACATCCAACTACGCGCAGCGCCCTCGTCGGACTCGCCACTATGCTCGTCACACTTCCCCTCCCAGGGTACATTGCCAAACTCATCCAAGGGGTTCAGCACGAGAAGATGAAGCGAGTATGTACCCTGAACAATCTCATAATTGCCGTTCAGACCGAATGTAGTTACGGATACTAATACACCCATAGACCGACTCGCGCGTTCAAGTCGTCACTGAAAGTAAGTCGCACGGTGTCAGCCGATCGGTGAACTGAGCCTGGCTTGTATCTTGAATATAGTGGTCAGCGTCGTCCGGATGATCAAGCTCTTCGGATGGGAGTCGCGCATCGCAGCTCAGCTTGACCAAAGACGTCGTGAAGAGCTGATTGCAGTGCGGAAGAGCAAAATGCTTGCTCTAACTGTCAACCTCTGCCAGTGCGTCATCTTATTTTATAGTTTATGTCAAGTGTATGGCTAATGAAGTGCATCCGTACTTGTTACGTTCTTCCAGTGCTGATCATGTTGTCGACGTTCTCCACCTATGTAAGTGGTTCGGCCCGTGAAGCATCATACTATTGATGCCGATTACGGATGTAGACTTTGATAATGAAGGAACAACTCACTGGTATGTCTAATGGGCCAGCCATATGCATCTTCTAATCGCTCTACAGCGTCACGGGTATTCTCTGCCATGCCTGGTAAGTGCTTCGAAATTGGTCCTGGCGCGTTTCTTACTACGATCGCCTTGAACAGTACTTGAGATTCTGCGAGACGACCTCCAGGTCGCTTTCAATATGCTACCGCAGCTGGTTCAAAGTGAGTTTTCCCCCGGGCCCTGCTTAGACTCGTAGTGAATCGGTATCTTCAGCGAATGTTTCTCTGCAGCGTCTTGCAGACTTCCTTTGGAACGTAAGCCTGCCCATGACTTCGTTGTCGACGATCTAGCCTCACTAATTCGCCTCTAGACCGAGCTCACAGACGAATTTGAGAAAGAGAATTCCTCTACTTCGTGGGTTCAAAGAGCACCTCCCGCGGATCGTGCTGGGGTCGTTGGGATCAGGAATGCGACTTTCACTTGGTCAAAAGAGGCTACCGCTTCCCAGACTCCGGGCAGTACACGCAAACGGACGTTCGCACTCCGTGTGGACGAGGAGCTCAATTTCCAGCGAGGCAAGGTCAACCTTATCGTCGGTCCAACCGGCGCCGGGAAGACCTCTTTACTCATGGCGCTACTTTGTACGTGGATTCTACATATTTATATCAAGACAATTGATGTTGAGCTGGCCCCCTGAACGCGCAGCGGAGATGCATTATATACCTTCGGGATCGGACTCATACGTTAGCCTGCCAAGAGAAGCCGGGATCGCTTATGCTGCTCAGGAGTCTTGGGTACAGAATGACACGATCAGGGTGCGCCTCGTTAATATATATGCGATTTTTATCCAACGTAACGCTGCCATTTAGAATAACATTCTCTTCGGAGCCCCGTACGACGAAGCGAGATACCAAAAAGGTATGAATCTCCCGTACCACTCATGGCCCTACGCGTGCGCTGAATCCACGCTAGTATTGAGTCAGTGCGCCTTGCAGCCAGATTTAAGCCTGTTCGACGCCGGGGACGACACTGAAGTCGGAGAGAAGGGAATTACGTTAAGGTATGTACATCTCAACTTCTGTCGACCGTACGGAATACCTAACTGTGAGTCAATAGTGGAGGACAAAAAGTAGGCTGAATGACGTACTAGTCACGGTGTTCATAGTCTGACCATATTAGGCTCGAATTACGCTCGCTCGCGCGGTCTACTCCCAAGCTGAGATCTTGTTGTTGGACGATGTTAGTATGCTTGTGGTGCTGTTCGACCTCGCATTAACTAACTGCTTATTAACTACTATGCTACACAGGTGCTAGCTGCGCTTGATGTCCACACGTCCAAATGGATCGTCGAGAAGTGCCTGAAGGGCGACCTCCTCAGGGGGCGGACGATCATCCTCGTGGTACGTCCTCGTCCCGCTATTTGATCCTGCAGTCAACTGAATAACTCGACGCTATAGTCACACAATGTCGCGCTAGTAGGGCCCATCGCGGACTTCGTCGTGGACGTTGGGTCGGATGGTCGGATTCTCAGCCAAGGAACTCTCGCAAGTGCTCTCGAGAGGGACTCTGAATTAGTGAAAGAGATTAGTGAGAAGCGTGAAGAAATTGAGAAGGCCAACCTCGAGGTCAACGCGGAGAAGGCAGAGGCTGCTGTGGCTAAGCCTCCCGGAGGCAAGCTAGTCATAGAGGAAGAGACCGAGGTAGGACACGTCGGATGGACTGCGCGTGAGTACTTCACTGCGTCGGTAGTTGCATGCGAAACCAACTAACCACTACTAGTGAAATTGTACATTGGAAATATGTCGAAGACGCCTCTGATATTCTGGTTCCTCTACGTTTCTGGCCATGCAAGCCAACAGTTCTTTGGCAATATTCAGGTTAGTACTGGGTGCGAATGCGGATTGTCCCCGATCTTATATCATATTCTCCGGCACCGCATAGATTTGGTACCTCGGATATTGGGCCTCCCAGTATGAGAATCGTGCTCCTCAAGACGTTGCAGTAGGACAGTAAGTTGAAATGATCCGTTGCCAGCCTGTGACATCACATGCTAACGCAAGGCAGTTACCTAACGGTCTACACTCTATTCGTTGTTGCTGGCCTGGTTTCGATTGCGCTTTGCGTGACATACTACGTATTTGGTAGCCTTCGAGCAGCCAGAATCGTACATGAGAAGCTTGTCGTTTCGGTGCTGGGTACGACCCTAAGGTTGGCACAGTTACCGCCCCCATACGCTCGTCTGGTTACTCAGAAATCCCAGATGGTTAGACAAGACCCCCGCGGCACGCATCATTACTAGGTGCACCGAGGACATTCACACCAGTACGTCCATGAGATCTTGCACCGACTATTTCGAGGTCTAATATCATGTAGTTGACAACCAGATTGCGAGATCCACCGACATGCTCGTGCAGATAGTCCTCATCCTATTAGTGAAGGTACTCGCTATCGTGCTCTTCTCCCCAGCGTTCATCGGGCCTGCTATCCTGATTGGGATTGCCGGCTCGTTAATCGGCTACGTATTTATGCGGGCACAACTGTCTGTCAAGCGTGAGATGAGCAAGGCCAAGGCTCCCGTCCTTAGCCACTTCGGAGCCGCTATCGGCGGGATCGGTTAGTAGCTTCCTATCATCATTGGAACTCTAACAAATGGGGTATCGTAGTGTCCGTGCGGGCGTATGGCGCTCAGGAGGCTTTCAAAATTGAGGCTCACAGGCGGATTGACAAGTATAGTCAAGTCTCTGTCACCCACGAAGGCCTCAATCGGTGCGTTACCTATTAACTCGTATGCGTCTCTGCTAAGGGCTCGCCTAATATAGCTGGCTTTCAATATACATCGACTTCGTTGGAACCTTGTTTGCCACCGGCCTGGCCATATATCTTACCTATGTTGCGAAGCTAAGTGCGGCCGACACTGGATTCTCGTTGAACATGGCCGGTGAGTGTTATCCTCATTTTTCTGGGTCTGATTGATATCTCACCTCGGGATCAAGTGGTGTTTGGTTCTACACTCTTTTTCTTCATCCGGTACTTTAATGATTATCAGATCGCCGGTTCGTCTCGCATTTGTTTCTCGAGTCGATATACTCTGATCCCTCTCTCTTTTATAGGAAACAGGTACGCTGATTGTATCGAAATGAAAAGCTGATTGTTCACGCCAATTACTAGCTTGGAGCGCATCCAGCAATATCTACTCATAGAACAAGAGCCCAAGCCTACTCCCGCCGGAGTCCCACCTGCATATTGGCCCGCCAGCGGACACCTTGAGGTCGAGAAGCTCTCTGCTCGCTACTCCCAGGCAAGCCTCGACAAGTTTTGATGTGCCGTTTGGATCCTTTCTCACCGTGCACACAGGATGGACCACAAGTGCTGCGTGGCATATCATTTGAAGTGACTGCCGGAGAGCGCATCGGCGTCGTGGGGCGTACGGGAAGCGGAAAGGTACGTCTGCCCGCGCTCCACCTACCTTCAACCAATACTAAGAGACCTCCTAGAGCTCCCTCACGCTCGCGCTTCTGCGGTGCATCCTCACGGAAGGCAACGTCCGATATGACGGACTACCCACGGACAAACTCAATCTTGATGCGTTGCGCTCTAACATCACTATAATCCCGCAAGTGGTTCGTTTAGACCTCCAGCTTGATTCATGTACACAGTCCTTGACACATCCTCTACAGCCAGAACTCATGAGTGGCACGCTCCGTCAGAACCTTGATCCGTTCTCTGAACACGACGACGCGGTGTTGAACGACGCTCTCCGCTCGGCCGGCTTGTTTAGCTTACAAGGCGAGGAAGACCAGTCGCGTATCACGTTGGACACGACCATCGCTGGCGGCGGTTCGAACCTGTCTGTAGGGCAACGGCAGATCCTCGCTCTAGCCCGAGCGATTGTGCGTCGTAGCAAGCTGCTGATCCTCGATGAAGGTGCGCTATCGTATTCTACCATATCCAATCCACGTTTTAACAACTTCATTTATAGCTACCTCTGCTATCGGTATTCCTTTTAACATTTAGATCGCTGGACACGCTTTTGACCTTCTGTGACAGATTACGAAACGGACACCGTCATTCAGACATCCCTCCGTACTGAGCTTGGCAAAGATGTCACTCTCCTCACGGTCGCTCACCGCTTGCAGACCATTATGGACGCCGATAAGATTGTGCGTCGGCGGTGCTCTCTACTTTTCACACGGAATGCACTGATCAATTTGCCTGCTGCTCGCAGATGGTCCTCGACGCTGGGCGAATTGTCGAGTTCGGAAAGCCCTCTCACCTTCTCAAGGACAAAAAAGGATTCCTGCGTGCCCTCGTTGACGAGAGCGGGGATAGGGAGAAGCTCTATGAGATGGCTAGAGGTACTTCGTCGTCCTAGTAGATGAATCTTAACGCCACCGAGTCGGACTTCTCACCACTTGTACTAAGTGGCGACTCAGCTGCGGCCGATGAGCTGTCCAATATTGGTGAGTTAGTGGTTTGTTTCATGGCCATCTTCCTGCCGTTCTCAGCATACTTTGATATTAGTCATGCAATGAGTAGACAAATGCACACGCACCGTGCCAATGAAATACTACACGGGGCGTTGTAAGGATGTGTATCGGGGTGTATATGGCCAGAAGCACCGCAACAAATCCAATTTATAGATACTCTCAAGATAATACACGTCAGAGCTTAATTGTGCAACACAAACCTGATATCCTAATGTGGAAACAATCGTTCAACCCTTTAAGAGCACACTCAAAGCATGCGACAGTTGGCTTGTGTTCGGGTTTTATGATGACGTTCTCGTTCGACAATTGAAAGCGGCCCACTTCTTGCCAGGTAAATGTTTATTCAAAGTGCTAGTTCACTGACATTTGGTCTATGAAATCCACACAATTTATGTGAGCTGAAAAAGCGCGAGGAAAAAAGGGCAGATGTGTTGCATACCTAAGCTACCAAGTGCCACTACGTGGAAGAGTAGTGGCAAGCACACCCGGACTATTCGTGGTGTTTCGACCTTATCTTCGGAGATGGCCGACTGACTGCGATAGTGCTCAGGTGGCGCACAAACAGACGCACACAAAGTCGTGCGCTTCGGCGTACGCAGGCAGTCGGCTGGGAGTCCGGCGCGCGCGATGCGTCGGGCCGGTCCAAAGTAGGCAATGATCGGGAGGCGGCCCCGAAATTTGGCCTAGTCTGCACCCCCCCACATACCCACCAGTTCGGGGTCCCGGGCCGGGCCCGCAGCGGCCGGCCGCGGCAGTCACATGGCCCGCAGTGGCATGTGATCATACTCCCCCTCTGCAGCCTACGTTGGGTAGTGCAGCTCTGTCACAGGCGCGGTTAGGGCAGCGGTTAAGCCCTCTGATGAGCCCCTTCGCACGGGCGAAACCGTATAGTCCTGCCGCTCCGGCCCTCTCGGGTTCGAGCCTGAGCGGTGCAAGCTGCGCTGTTGTTGCCAAGGCCCAAGGTTGGTATGATTACATAATGGCGGCTACTCAAGCGCCTGCCATTGCCAAGTCTCCAGGCTGGCACAAACCCCCTGCATCTTCGTTCTACCCAGATAGTCTTCTCTCTCCGTCCATGCTCCAGCGTTGAACATAAGAAACTGTCGTGCTTTCAGGATAAAGCTTGATTCATTTGTAATTTTTGGCGACATCAGCGATATTGGCTTGAGCACAGTCGTGACGATCACCGCCGACACAAAAGATTCAAGGAGAGGTTGGTCAATAATCGCTGGTGCCATGCACAAAGCATAAATCTGAAAATTCCAGGAAAAGGGTGTAAGCGATATGGATCTCTTTAGCAGTCGAGTAACCGGAATTTGGGGATATGTGCACTTGACGTCCTTGCTCTTGGACTGCGTGGCGGCAGGTGGCTACAAATGCACATGGGGTAGGTTTACCCTCAGAGGCTCTCACGTCGACAGCGATGCCTCTCGAGAACCCGCCATGGTATTCGAAGGATTCAAACACCGGGAAGATCAATGTCTTCGGCGTCCCTGAACGGCTTCGCACCCACCCCGACCTCTTGCGCCGCGGTATCATCCTCACCGACTTCGTTAAACCAGTAAGCCACTCTTCGCACTACTATTTGTGACCGTCTATCATAAAAATACGCCCAGGGCGTCGTTTATAAGACCTCTACCCTACAGCAGCCGCAATATGTCGTCAAGATCCTTAGCACCGACACTGAAGAGCTCGGCATATATAAACGACTAACGCCACTAAGCCCATCTCCTTCCAACCACATCGTCCCAAGCGAACTCTCGCAATGCGGTCACCCACTACTTATTATGCCGTACCTCTGGGGCCCCATAATCCTCCGTCGTCGCCCCGACATCAAGCCGATCACCACCGCCTTGCACGAAATGCTGGGGATATTCGTGCAGCTAGTCGAGGTAATTTTTCGGGAACTTCTAGCTCTGGGAGTTCACTGATCCACCCTAGGGTGTCGAGTTTCTGCATCGTCAGCGTATAGTTCACATGGTTCGCCGCCTATTTCCTTCCGTCTTCGCCACTACTAGTGTAACATCAAACCACACTTTTAGGATCTCTGCACTGGGAACGTACTCGTCGCAGGTCCGGACGACGCGAAGGCGCATCCGCGTCTAGTATCGGACAAACTCTACATCATCGACTTCGGGTCATCGCAACAACTCAAGTTGGGACCGGGCGTACAGAGTGCCATCGCCCTGCCCCCCTCACAGCAGGATCCGCCAAACGGTATCAAGCATTTTGATCCATATTCGTGGGACGTATATTGCCTTGGGCACGTCCTGAGGGACATCATGTGTGTGCGTTTGCCCCGCTGCGCCGCCCTTACTTGAACTTGTCACCGTGATAAGCTAACACTGCAGCGTGAACTTAGATGAATTACGATGAACCGTACTCGCCTCTTGCGCGCTTGTTCACTCGATGGTTGATCAGCAAGGAGCGCGGGTGTACCGGTATCTGCTGCTGCCGGCCCTCTGCTCGCACGGCATTAGGGGTCTTGAAGGTTCTGCGACTCATAGTATACATCTCTACGTTTAGCCTGCGCTCCGCCCGGGCATTACGGAAAGCTTTGAGGAAACTTGTACTCGCGAAATGAATGTTTTCCCCGATCTGTACTGTTAATCTTCCATCGTGTTGCACTATATTTCTCGGTGATGGTTCATGTCTAAACCGATCTCAGCGGCGCATCCCCAAGCCATGTGCGTAGTCCTGTAACTATGATGATGTGCATTACACAGCGACGTAACAGTATATACACAGCAAAATACAAGCTATATACAAAGCAAAGCGACACTGCAGATATCGTACATCGTCGCGGACTACAAGCCGCAAGCCTCGAACGTCGGATGTGGATCGGTGTTCTCGGTCTAACAATCTAAGATCAACCTGGCGTGTGACTCGATTATTAGTTTTTAACCCTATGCCGACATAGAAGATACTCACATGTTCTTACTCTCCGTCTACGCCGTCGGAAGGCGGAGATGCGCCGCCACAGCTAGTGCGTCCACAGTGAAGTTCACCTTCCCCGCGTGAGGATTGTGAATGATATCATGCAAGCCCTTCAGGACCGCCTGTCTGTTCACTTCCAAGTTTGCGACCGGGTTCTCGACCCACAACACGAAGCACCGTGTCTTACGTGTCCCTGGGATAGGGATGACAATGTCGTACCCACACCCGTAGAATCCCGTGAGCTGCGTTATACCCGTCTTCTCGATCCGGTGTTGGTAGCCGTGGGCGTCCGCTGCGCTGACGCTATCTTTCGCGCGAGTAGGCTCAAAGAACGTCGTGCTACTTTGTCCCCGGATGGTCTGCATCAGGAGCGTAAGTCCAGAGGCGGTGTAGTGGTCTGTCACAGACGCCATCGTACTGGTCAAAGCGGTATGAGCCACAAGATGAGCGCGATTCCAGCTAAGCGGTGGGGACGTACCTCTACTGTCAATTTCGAGATGTCTGGATGTGAAGACGGGTATGAAGGAAGAGGCGACGGTAGTGGAAATCGACCGGGGTATCAAGCCAGAGGAGGTGAGGAGAGTCGCCCAATATGTAGCTGCCATTTGAATGTTGAGGTAGACTAAGCGATTCCCGTGAGATAGCTTGAGCATGGTTGGCCGAATAAAAGGAGAACGATACCCTGGACATGGGTGATACGCTTTGGATCTGGCTGGCCCCAAGGGCACGGGACAGGAGATGCCATCGTAGGGGTGGAATCGATACGTATAATGGGTTCATCGGCAAGCGAATCAGTGCGAAGGGGTTGGTCCATTACTTGTAAAATAGGTACCTCCATGGTTTAGCATCTCAATGATAGCTTTTCGTACTGAGGAGAGGCTTCAGTAGCCGTCTTCCGAGAGTTCTTCAATAGCGCTAGTAGCGCGGCACCTCCCGCTGGCGGCTGTACTAATATTCTTACCGCCAGTGCCCGAAAGAAGCTGGTCTAAGATTACATCTTGACCAAGCGGGTTTCCTGTAACAGCGTAGATTATAATTTGAATCCTGAGTTCTAATCCCGAGCATCGTAAAGGCTGGGTACTTACACAAACATACCAACAAGCTGAAGAGAGACGACCCGGCGGCAACTCGGCGGCCTGGCAGCGCCAGCAGCATGAGGCAAGCGCCCATGGCTTGGGGTTTCCAAATAAGATCAATCTGTCTAAGATGAACCGAACCAAGCTAGGCTAGAACTGAACTTAGCCGCTGGTAGTGCACATTGCCGGTGCTGCTCCGGAGCGGAGAATCAGACTAGCAAGCTTGCTCCTACCATCACGCTTCGACTGATCCACGCAGACACTACCGCTAGTACCACAACAGAAATTCCGTCCCATGCGCATCGGCGTTGGAGCGGTGCTTGCTGAAATTACTCTCTTGTAATGGCCCAAAGATCTCAACGTTGACAATATTCGACTGATGGGCGCTGAGGCCTGCCACCGTCCCAGGCCTGAAGCTGCAGTTGAAGCGGCGGCGGCTACCTGAGACGCTTTTCCGCAGACCTTGACATGATCAATTCGCATGTTGTTCGGTGCTGATCATGCATACGTACGTAGTATGCGTGCCCACCTCTACATCTAGCCGCATCTCCACTCATTTAGCTCTAAATTGACAGATAACGAGCGGCCATGAACTCGGCAGACAGGTCGAGAACAAAGCTCGGCACAAGTTCCAGGGGGTACTCATGGCAGTGAGAAAGGAAGAATCCCGTCAGAACAAGCTCAGCGCAGATCTCACGTAGTCTTGGCCCGCCTCGTGTGGGTGCTCGTATATATAGCTGGCAAGCTTCGAAGTCAAAACGCTTATTCTCACCGTCGGTCCACTTCCTTCCCTCGCCCCTGCGTCTCCAACACAAGGACGCAACCATGTCGGACATGCTTCCTAAGGCAAAAGGACACCATTTCAATAAACAAAGCTCAGGCCCACTATCCTGGCTCGTGCGCGATGCGCCCGAGTACGAACAGAGAAAACAGCGTACCCAGTTCATTCCGCCTAACATTTCCATCAAGGACGTTCACGCTGCCGTACCTCGTCATCTCTTCGAGAAGAACACAGCAAAGAGCCTATTTTACGTTGGCAGGCACGTCGCGCTCAGCATCCTCTTCTACCTTTTCGCAATACACATCGACTACATCGCCTGGAATATCGCATCGGCGCTTAACTGGGGGCTGTCGGGAAGATCGGCGGTTTCTTGGGGACTCTGGGCGCTCTACTGGTTCTGGCAGAGCATCACTTTCGCTGGTATGTGGACTTTGGGTATGTTGACGCGGCTCAAGTGCGGGTTGTCCCCATTCATTAACGAGCCGATTACAGGACACGAGGTAGGCTGCGTAAGGGTACTAAGTGGACTGAGTTAACGTTCTCAACCCAATAGTGTGGCCATGACGCTCTTTCTCAGTACCCCTGGGTAAACATTATTTTAGGCATGGGCCTCCATACATGGGTCCTAACACCTTACTTCGCGTGGCGGGTCACGCATCGTTCTCACCACGTAGATGTTTTCTTCCTCCGGGGTCATCACCTCGCGGCTCACGCGTCCTCATAGAAAGGCGCGAATAACCTCGCACGTGACGAGACGTACCATCCTTTCACACGAGCGGACCTCAAGCTCCCAGATGCGAACGTAGCGACACCGATGGACTATAAGGAGCTGATAGAAGAGACGCCCCTGTTCACGCTGTTCAAGATGGTCATTCGGCAATTCCTGTACGTGTGAATTGCACTCCTACTTCATACAGACTACAAACCAACTGCATGCGACCAAACATACTCGCTCGCTCACTCGCTCAATAGGGGATTTCAGCTGTACCTGATGTAGGCAGAACGCTCGTTGGGGTTCGATCTCGCTTAACATACGCTGATTCACGGTGCACAGTCATAATCGCAAGGGCAACCCCAAATATCCTCCTGGGACAAGTCACTACAAGCCGGCCTCAAAACTCTTCAAGCCCAAAGATCGTGCGTACTCTGCAGTAGTCTCATGGGCGCTACGCTGACCCGATCTCCAGGGAACTCTATCATCATATCTGACATTGCCATAGGATGCATGCTCCTCTTCCTCGCCGTCTGGTCCTATCGCACGAACTTTGGCAACGTCTGGGACCTGTACTTCGTACCCTGGCTCGTGCGTATATGCGACATATCACCGTCCGGGCAGTCTTCTCATGCTCATCAAATACAACAGTGGGCCCACAATTGGATCGTGATGTTCACGTACCTTCAACATAGCGACCCTACTGTGCCCTACTACCGCGAGGTACGTACCTTTCTCAACGCATGTATGCTTCTTCGTCCTCATCGTCGCCTTAGAAATCGTGGACGTTTGCGAGAGGCGCCTTGGCCACCGTTGACCGGCCTGTGTTCGGTTGGATCGGAAGGTTCTTCTGGCACGGAGTGCGTCACGCTCCCCATCCAGCGTGTTTTCCTCGTGGAGCTCACGTTCGTCGCAGATTGCCCATGACCATGTCGCGCATCATTTCTTCGTCAACATTCCCTTCTGTGTGTCCACTTCGGGTTATGTCGCCGTCTTGGACGCCAGCTCACCATGCATTGCACATAGATAACCTCCCCCAAGTGACTAAAGCGATCAAACCCGTCCTCGGGGAGTACTATTGCTACGATTCAACGGTACGTCCTTTCCTCTCCTGCCCTCTCAATTTGTTTCAACTAGTGATGCCATCAAACAGCCGACGCTGTACGCTCTCTGGCGCTCGTTTACGCAATGCACGTTCATCGAGTCGGAAGGCGACGTCGTATTCTTCAAGAACCAACGCGGAGAGGCCCTCCGCGAGTATGTCGGCCCCGAGACCTCCAGCTCTGCATGCGTAGGGGGCCCTAAGTTCAATGCCAGCAGGAGCGTTGGCGATCGTGACGAGGAAACTGAAGCGGACGCGTTGAAGATAGCTGGACTGTAAAGGTGTTGTCCCATTTTGCGACCCATGGTACCGCTTCTGCAATAATATACGAATCCGGGAACATTGATGCGAGGCGATTTCTCGCCGGGTTCCCTCTACTACGGTATGTCTGCACGTTACAATGGCTGAAGTCATCTAGTCCCGCTAGCCACCGTCATCCGGCGTAAGCACACTAGAAGCAGTCGTTGTCCATTATTCTTAACCGAAAAGAACTCCTGTCCAGCATCTGTGGCTATTTGAAGTACCTGAGCCTATAGTCTTCATACCGAACGCACGCTTGGCTTCGGACTACGAGAGCCAACCAGTGCCACAATGCTGACATGACTCGGGTGGCGGCGGTATAGTATTCCGTAGGGTACATCTTACGCCGACGCATATTACGGTTCTTACGCAGTTTGTCACGTCTAGGAGAGACTGCTCAGCTACCGACATGCTACTCCCGTCAACTTGTCAACTTAACGGAAGAACTAGGTCGACCCATATTAATGCCAGGTTTTCTGTACTGTGGCGTGTTGGTCGTCAACAGCTGGATGCATGAACCCCCATAGAGCCCCAATTCAGTCTCAAATGGCCTCAACAGGACTCTCATTGTGTCCCTCATCCATTGTGATTAGTCCCGGACTGTCGAGTTCACTGATTGTCCTGGCTGGGTTAGGCGTACGCTCGGCTTCGGCTAGTACGGCTTTAAAGTAAGTTTCGTTTCGAGGTGCTCGTTACCACGACTTAGCCCCGCACATCCCATTGAGCACAACGATCCTCTAAGGTGTCCGTGTCCACCTCTCCTCGGTGCGTGAATTAACTAAGTGGCCCCAACTTACATCTTCTGAAGATCGTTGCAGCCGAACTGATTCTAGCCGCGCTTAGGGAATAACCCCATCTCGTCATCTTACTACGCCCTTATTCAAAGCCCTCCATGCCACGAGATGCTCACACAGCCGGTGCACTTCAGCACCTTGCACACGCCGTCCAACAAATTCAAGACACGCGCTTCTTCGACCGCGCCACACCTTCGATCTCCCTCCCCGATGTCTCGTGCGGAGCGGGAGCCGCGGTCTCGCTCAGTAAGGTGGACTACACGCCCGGGGGCGACTATTCCAACATCACATACCACATCCGCGTGCACCTGCGCGTTGATGGGTGGCCCGCCGCACTGAGCAGTCCGCGGACTTGCGCGAGTCCGAGGCGCCGGCGTTAGCGAGCCCGGACAGTATATTTACTTATTGCCTTTCTTCCGCATAGATATGTCGTCCCGCCGCGATGTGCAGCGCACTGACGCACTTGCCGCGCCCACCTCGCATCGGCTTACCGTATCCGCAGTACAAGCGCGCGCGCGCTCGTCGCGCGCGTCAGCCTCTGACGTCCCGACCTCTTGCTTCCGCCCTCCTCCTCGACTCCCCCGACTCTCCCGACGCTCGCGCTCTGTGTTCTAGCCACTCCGCTCGCTCGCCCGTACGATATAAAAAGCATGTATGTAGCCGCTTTCGAACGCAGATTCTCGCCCTCCCCGTTCGGACTCAAGTTCGATTTCGACTTCGCTCGCTCCATCTCGCGCCGTCCGCTGCCGTTCGACTTCGCCCTCGCCCGCTCGCGTTCCGTCTCAGTTCCCCCTTCGCGCTCACGCATTCTCTCGGGCTCGCGCTCGGAGTTTGTAGCTCTTGTTATTCTAGGTTCTACTCACTAGTCTACACTAGGCTCTAGTTCTAGTCCCCCCCCCTCCTCCTTAGTGCCTTCCGACGCCCTCGCTCACTGTCTAGGACCTCCCACGGGGTCAGGACTATCATCATCTGGAGCCCACCGCGAGGGTTACTCTTTCGGAACCCAGCCTCGGGACGAGTCTCTCGCGAGGATCCTATCCTCGCTCAGGCACTACGCCTTCCCCACCCGCTCGCTCGAGCGGTTCATTTCCTCTTCGACCAGCCACTTGGAACGGCGATTCCGACCCTGAAAGCGACGTCAGCCCTACTACTCCGCCCGCCACCGCCGCCGCGATCGATCTCGATACAGACGACTCCGAACTCCGCGAAGCTGTCCGCACCGTCGCACACCTCTCCGCCGCCCGCGCTCACTCCGCACCCGCCTCACCGACTTCTGCGTTCATCGGCGCCCACTCAGCACTACGTTCCACAACACCAGGGTCGCCCGCAACCGAGTCGTCGATCAATCTACCCCAGATACCGCCGCTCATCCAGCAAATTACTCCGCTTGTCGAACATTTCGTCTCGCTTGCTATGTCCCAACCCTACCGTCTCCCACTTCGCGGCACATCGGGTGCGCCCACCTTCGACCCCGCTCAACCCCAGTCACTGCTCGACTTCTTCGAAGAAATACAATACATGCTGGCCGAGGCGAACATTTCTGACGACGAGGAGCGCAAGGCCCAGACGGTCCGTTACGCCCCAAGCACCGAAAAGCTCCTTTGGCGTACATTCGACGGCTTCAAAGTAGGGCAAACGTTCGAGTCCTTCAAGAGCGACGTCATCAAAGAATATCTCGGCGAAGACGGCAAGCGGCTTTTCTCTCTGGGGGATCTTCGCGCGCTAGTCTCGGACGCAGCTCAGTCTACGTACCGGTCCACTTCGGACTTCCAGCTCTACAGTCGCAAATTTCGTATTATCGCAGACTACCTGGTCGAGCACGACGTCCTCCGCGCAGACGAACGTGACCGGCTCTTCATCAAAGGTCTGTCTGCTTCGCTGGTGCAGCCCATACTTGAACACCTTCGGTATAAGGCTCCCGACGTCCTCGCCCCTCGCATTCCGTACACCATCAAACAGGTCACGGAGGCGGCCGTTTTCGTCTTAGACTCCCTCGATGAGGACGCGCACAGCCTCAGCACAGCCGTCCCAGCAATGACCAAAACGGAGCCGTCGGGGAACGGCAACGTACGTGTCAAGTCCGAGGAGACAGAAATGGCGAGTGCAATCAAGAGCTTGACCCAAGTCGTCGCCCTCCTGAGCCGCCCGCAAGCCACGCCCGCTACCTTCGCGCCGCGTCAGGCACCTCCCCACCTCGATCCCACTGCACCGCGCGCGGCATCTTGTCACTACTGTGGCGACACCACGCACATCATCCGCCGCTGCCCTCAGGTCGACGCGGACATGGCCGCCAACCTCGTTAGGCGCAACGAGCAGGGACAGGTAGTCCTGCGGGCCGGAAACTACGTGCCGAGCACCATTACAGGTACAACTCTCCGCGACCGGGTGCAAGAGTACTACCGGCAACATCCCGACGCGCGCCAGCAGCCCCCGGAGACACAGATGCTCTTCGAGCCGGTCATCCGCCACATCGTCCCAGCACCCACTCAAGCCGCGGTCCAGTACCTGGCTACCAACGCGTACAAGCGCCCCGCGGTCACTACAACTCGAGGAATCCTGCACAACCTCGCGCACGACGAGACGGGTGGCGCATTGGCACAGCTCGAACAGGAGATCTTAGCAGCTGATTCGCGACGGAAGGGCAAATTGCCACAAGAGTCCCTGGATCGCGCGGAACGCGCGCGGCGCCGCAGCGTCCGCTTCGAGGAGCCCGATGAAGGTCGCGACCGCCCTGTCTTAGTTCCTCCGCCTGCAGCCCGTATTGAGGAATTACCGGATGAGCCGACCCTCCGCACGGTCAACCCCGCACCCGCGTCCGACCACACTCCAGTAGCGGTGGCTGCTTCGACTATCCCTGAGGCCGGTCCCTCTGTACCAGAGCACCCATTCCGAAACGTCCCTGATGCTACGTACGCGCCGCCGACCCAGCGCAACTTTGGCCTTCCGTCACCTTCGCCTGCCAAGGCAGCCACCCCGCCGCGCAAAAACGATGCCGCGTACAAGTCACTCGTACCGGTCTATGACCCAAGTCACGCAGCGAGCGTATTCCAGCGGTGTCTCGACACACAAGTCTCACTCACGCAGGCTGAGCTTCTATCGCTCGCGCCGGAAATCCGCAACGCGACCCGAGAAGCGTGCTCAGCGCGCCGAATCCCTGTCGAGGCAACGGGTCCGGACCAGTCCATTAGTGCGAAGCGCGCCACAACGTTCCTCGCAGACATGCCCGCCGCATTCGAGCGTGCAGCGACAGCCGTGAACTTCACACAGGTAGCGACTCCGCCGGCGGGCGCCCTCGTCATTCCGGACCCCGCGGAAGCGTACCTCCGCGCGCACGCGGATGATGAGCACCCGAGACCATTCAAGGCCGCGGTCGAGTCCTTCGCGATACGGGCCATTGAGGGTGTCTTCCAGGGCGGCCATCGGGTGTCTTGTATTCTTGATAGTGGTTCATCCATTATCTCCATGTCGGAAGGTCTTTGTCACGCTCTAGGTCTTGCTTTCGACCCTTCCATCATACTCGAGATGCAGAGCGCCAACGGGGATCTCTCGCCGTCACTTGGGCTCGCTCGCAACGTCCCGGTCACTTTCGGCAACATCGTTGTTTACCTCCAGTTCCACGTCATCCGCTCGCCGGCTTACGACGTCATTCTTGGACGACCGTTCGATGTGCTCACCCAGTCGGTCATACACACCTTCAGCGACGGTACCCAAACGATCACACTACACGACCCGAACTCGAATACGCTCACCAACGTTCCGACGCTGCCGCGGAAGCCGCCGCAGTACAAGCGTGCGCTGCCACCGTCGAACTCGGGTTTTCGCGACTCGAGGATCTGATTGAAGATCAGGGAGAAGTCGCGATAGTCCTCAGCTCTCCTCCCTCCTGTCCCGAGGACTTCACTATAGATGCGTTTACTCTACTCTCTCCTACATTTAACCCCGAAAACCTAGATTTGTTATACTTATCAGCTTGTGACCCCAACATTCTTGGCACCGACTCCCTCTGTGATCCGTCTTTCCCCTACCAACAGTTTTACAATTACACACCCGATTTCGACTCGCTTCTGTTCACTCCCTCGGCCCCTGCTTACTTATATGACCAAAATCCCACATTTTCGATACACTCTCATGTTCGTGACTCTCCCGACTCTCCCGCAAATCCCGACACGCTCCACTTTGTCCCCATCTACGTGGCCAACAAAAAGAAGTACAAACCGGTCTCTCGCAAGACCAAGCCCGTCCTCGCACCCCTCCCAGATCAATTCCGGATCCTTCGCGATATCCGCGGAGACCCTCTTGCCGGCATGCCCCCGCTCTTACCGCATCCCCCGCCCTTCACTCCGACTGGCCGTTACACCGAAGAACGGAAGCGGGGTATTGACGCGCTCCATTCCGAAGACTTCCTGTGGCCAGAAGAACGCCTTCTTCTGCATCAGCTGATGTCACAGCAGAACGAGGGATTCGCTTGGGACGACTCTGAGCGTGGCCAACTGCGTGAAGATTTCTTCCCACCGGTTGTCATCCCTGTTGTCGCGCATACTCCGTGGGTACAGAAGAACATTCCCATTCCGCCTGGCCTCTTCGACGAGGTCTGCAGCATCATCCGCAAGAAAGAGGCTGCGGGAGTCTATGAGCCATCCAACTCATCCTACCGTTCTCGCTGGTTCTGTGTCGTCAAGAAGGATGGCAAGTCGCTTCGCATTGTGCACTCCCTCGAGCCGCTGAACGCCGTCACAATCGCACACTCGGGTGTGCCGCCGTTTACGGAGCAGCTCGCGGAATCGTTTGCCGGCCGTGCCTGTGGCGGCATTCTGGACCTGTTCGTCGGTTACGACGAGCGCCGCCTTGCCGCCATCTCACGCGATCTCACCACGTTCTCCACTCCGTTCGGCGCACGCCGTCTTACCACACTCCCAATGGGTTGGACGAATTCAGTCCCAATATTCCACGACGACATCACGCATATCTTACAACCCGAAATTCCATTCTACACCCGCCCTTTCATCGACGATGTCCCCATCCGAGGCCCAGCCACTCGCTACGAACTTCCCGACGGCGGCTATGAGACTATTCCTGAGAACCCCGGCATCCGCCGCTTCGTGTGGGAGCACCTCAATAATGTCAACCGAATAGTCCAGCGCGTTCGGTACTGCGGCGGCACATTTTCGGGTACCAAATCGATTCTCTGCGCGTCCGAATTCACGGTCGTAGGCCACCGCTGCACATACGAGGGACGTATCCCGGAACCAGGAAACTACGACAAGGTGCTCAACTGGGGACCTTGCCGCTCGCTCTCAGAGGTCCGCGCATTTCTCGGGACAGTCGGAATAGCCCGCACGTTCATCGCGAACTTCGGAAAGCGAGCATGGCCGCTCACACGGTTGACGCGGAAGGGTGCCGCGTTCGAGTGGGGTCCCGAACAGGTTGCCGCACAGGACGACCTCAAGCGTGCACTCGCTAACTCCCCCGCTCTTCGCCCCCTCGACTACTCCTCCCCCGCTCCAGTCATCCTCGCAGTCGACACGTCCAAGATTGCGGTCGGCTATCTGCTTGCCCAATGCGACTCCGACAAGCCATCTCGCCGCTTCTATGCTCGCTTCGGCTCCATTACGCTCAATGACCGCGAGGCAGCCTACTCGCAGCCCAAGCTCGAGCTGTACGGCCTGTTCCGATCCCTCAAGGCGTGCAAGCGCATTCTCATCGGAATTCGCAACCTTGTTGTCGAAGTGGATGCAAAATACATTCGCGGTATGCTCAACAACCCGGACGAGGTCCCGGGTGCGTCGATGAATCGATGGATTGTCAACATCCTTACCTTTCAATTTGAGCTCGTTCATGTCCCCGGAGTCCAACATGGCCCAGACGGTCTGTCCCGTCGTCCCCCACAGCCTGGAGATGAGCCGTATGAGGAGGATGACGAAGACTGGATCGACCGACTCAATGGCCTCTTGCATCTCATTAATACTCCCGCACCACTTCGCGTTGCGCCGCCGTCCTCGAGTCCCGCCGCACCGGTCTATGCTCAGGAAATGACTAAGAACGTCGCCCCCGAGATCCCCCGCTCCACGGCAGCACAGCGAGAGGACGTGCGCCTGCGTGATGTCTTCCGTTACCTGACAACGCTGGTGCCCCCCTCCGACCTTGCCGACGACTCCGCGCGACAGGCTTTCACGCGCCACGTCCTGCGCTTTTTCGCGCGCGGCCTACAACTTTTTCGACGGCACTCTGACGGCCAACATCGACTCGTCTTGTGGCCGGAACAGCGGCTCGCGATCCTCCAGCAAGCCCACGACGACGTTGCACACAAAGGCGTGTACGCAACCAATGCGCTTCTTTCTGAACGGTTCTGGTGGCCGCACATGCAGGCCGACGTCGTGTGGTACGTCCGAACCTGCCATTTATGTCAAGTCCGCCAGCTTCGACAAGTCCTTCTCCCTCCCACCATCTCCTATCCCGCGCCGCTCAGTGTTCGATGGCATGTCGACACGATGTTCATGCCGGGACCAACCCGCTACTACCTCCACGCCCGCTGCGCGACAAGCTCATATGTCGAAGGCCGCGCAACCAAGCGCGAGACGGGGCGCGTCATCGGCCAGTGGATTTTCGAGGATATTCTCTGTCGCTGGGGGGCGGCATGCGAACTTATTACAGACAACGGTACGCCATTCGTCGCAGCGCTCGATTGGCTCTCGAGGAAATACGGCATAAACCACATTCGAATTTCGGCATATAACTCACGCGCAAACGGCGCTGTCGAACGCCCGCACTTCGACATGCGCCAGGCCCTTTTCAAGGCGACCGCTGGAGACGTAACGAAATGGCCGCAGTATGTACACCACGTCCACTGGGCCGATCGCATCACTATCCGCCGCCGTCTCGGTTGCTCACCATACTTCGCCGCCACGGGCTGCCACCCGATCATGCCCTTCGACATTGCCGAAGCCACGTACTTGGTGCCACCTCCCGACGCCCTGCCGTCCACAGCAGACCTTATCGGTGCGCGCGCACGCGCCTTGGCTCGCCGAAGCGAAGATCTAGCTCACCTTCGTTCTCATGTCTATGAGTCCCGCATCCAAGCCGCCCGCCAGCTCGAGCGCGACCACAGCCGTACCGTTCGGGACTTCAACTTCACGCGCGGCGACCTTGTACTGTTGCGCAATACCGCGGTCGAGAAAGCTCTCAACCGCAAGATGCGACCCCGCTATCTTGGGCCGTACGTCGTCCTCACGCGAAACCGCGGCGGTGCTTACATCGTTTGCGAGCTCGACGGCTCTGTTTTCGACCGCCCGGTCGCTGCTTTTCGTCTCGTGCCCTACCTCGCGCGACAGCGTATCGATCTTGCATGGCTGGACAACGGCGACTACCTGGACGTCACGACGGCACGCCTCCGCGAGATGGAGCAGGAGACCGCATCCGGGGAGGACGAACTTGGCCGGCGGAGCGATGATGAAGATGGTGCGCACGACGAAACCTTGCCCGCCCACGAAGACTCTCTCCCGCAGTCATCAGATCTCGCTGACGAGGCGTGGACCGAGGACGGTCCATAGCTAAGTTGGGGGGAGATGATGGGTGGCCCGCCGCACTGAGCAGTCCGCGGACTTGCGCGAGTCCGAGGCGCCGGCGTTAGCGAGCCCGGACAGTATATTTACTTATTGCCTTTCTTCCGCATAGATATGTCGTCCCGCCGCGATGTGCAGCGCACTGACGCACTTGCCGCGCCCACCTCGCATCGGCTTACCGTATCCGCAGTACAAGCGCGCGCGCGCTCGTCGCGCGCGTCAGCCTCTGACGTCCCGACCTCTTGCTTCCGCCCTCCTCCTCGACTCCCCCGACTCTCCCGACGCTCGCGCTCTGTGTTCTAGCCACTCCGCTCGCTCGCCCGTACGATATAAAAAGCATGTATGTAGCCGCTTTCGAACGCAGATTCTCGCCCTCCCCGTTCGGACTCAAGTTCGATTTCGACTTCGCTCGCTCCATCTCGCGCCGTCCGCTGCCGTTCGACTTCGCCCTCGCCCGCTCGCGTTCCGTCTCAGTTCCCCCTTCGCGCTCACGCATTCTCTCGGGCTCGCGCTCGGAGTTTGTAGCTCTTGTTATTCTAGGTTCTACTCACTAGTCTACACTAGGCTCTAGTTCTAGTCCCCCCCCCTCCTCCTTAGTGCCTTCCGACGCCCTCGCTCACTGTCTAGGACCTCCCACGGGGTCAGGACTATCATCAGCGTGGACCCGCGCACTGACACGGTAAGCACGCAAGTGTTCAAGCTGTACGTTTTCCAGCCGTCCGCAGAGCCTGTCGTCAACCGGCGTGCGGTCGTGGGTGGAATCTACTACCTTTTGAATAGTGACGCTAGCGTTGTTACTCGGGACGAGTGTGCAACTCATTACGCGGACCGACACTGAGCAAGTCTATATTCAAGAGGGTGGGACGGGCGAGGAGCTGTAGTAATCGTGCAGGTATTCCACTCTGCAGGCACACGACATGGCAGTCTAAGGGGACGCTTGCATATCTCCCTATAAAGTAGGGTTGGTAGAAGAAATCAAGGTGCCCAACTGACGTCTGCCTCGGGCGCAAAATTATGTACCCCAGAGAAAACGATCCAATATAGTTGTATGATTACCCGTTAAGTACAACACAAGTTAGATCGACATTATGTCTGACAAATTATCGGTGCTCCTGCTTATACGACCTCGAGCACAGAGCTCGAAGACATAACACACCATTCGCACAACTGTCAATATCTGACGTGCCCTCCGAGCAGTGGGTCTACATCAGCCACTCCCGGTGCACCCTGTCTCCATACTCATCAGCCATCCCGCAAACCATCGAATCGTGTACGGCGCGTTGCGTGGATATTTGAGCTTCATGACACCGGAATTATGAGTCAGCGGTAGGACGCCGCGGCGCGAGAGCAGGTCGCAAGTTTACCTTCGCCCAGGACACAATCGTCATTCCGAGGCAATATATATCCATCGAGTACGGGTCAAGTATTTCCACGCCTCCGGGAGGTGCGTACTGGCTCGGCGGTACCTTGATAGCTTCCTGTCCTCCTGGTCCAAGAGAGAGCTGCTTGGAGGAACCATAGTCGATGATGTATACCTTGCCATCGCTGAGTCGTGGATGAACGATGGCATCTCGCGTACTGGCCCACAATAAGTTATTTGGGGCGAAATCCTACAAAACCATATGCTCCATAAAAAGGAGCTCGCATGATGCAGAAACCGGATACGTACAAGATGAACGATGTGCTGGTCGTGCATGAATTCAATGCCCTGCGGGTGGAGAAGATCAGACTAGTAATTTGGTGATCGCACACGAATTGATTCGTTCAGCGAACCTCTACTATTTGCAGCGTGAGTCCGAGGAAATCGCTCAAGTACCATCGAGACGGGAGAGGCAAAAGAGAACTTTGGAGGTACGGCATGATGAGCAACGGATGACCGGTGTTTGTGGGCGTGACTTCGCAGGGTAGAGTGTGATTTTTCCGCGCGGTGATATCGCCTAGGAGCCGCTGGTATATAAGAGACTCCCCCGATATGCAGTCAAGAATTTTGACGACATATCCTTTCTCTGCGTCAGGCGCTGTCTGAAAAGTAACTCCCTGGACTCGACTCCGGGGAGTGAGCCCATGAGGCGGCGATTGGTCTATGGAAACTCACCAGCTTAATCGGATCGGTAAGAACGATGCCTCGTCGCACGACCTCTGGGTGTGCTTGAAGGCGGCGCGGGATTCCGATCCAGTCAATGCTCCCGTCTGGGCGTGTTGCGAACCACGGAGGTCCCGAGGTTGCCTGCGGAGTTGTGAGAGAAGTCATATCCGAGAGCGACGGCTGTGTAAAGCTTGAGGCTAGCAAATCGTGGTTTCTGCTATTATGTAGGATGGAACAAAAGACAACAAATGGAGAATTGTGTCTCTGGCCGCCAGTCCATTGTTGTCTCCCCGAGTCGGCTGAATGTGAGCCAGCGTTACTGCTCAGAGGGGTGGATCTATTGTGCTGGGCCTCGATGACGAAAAAAATCAATGCATTAAGGGGGAATCGAACCCCCGGCGGGTCGATGGCAACGACCCAGGTTACCACTACCCCATTAATGCCTTACGATTGCGTCTAGCACATATGAATCACAGCTGTCCAAGAGCCAGACCGTAGGCCAACAACACGGAAGCCTAAGGCTTGCGGAAGGCAGACATTAGGGCCATTGACACCAAATGCTAGTATTACGGATCATTGGAAGCCAGCAACAACAGAACCTTTTACTATTTAGCGAAATCCAACAAGAGCAGTATAATATAAAAGCAACAATCACTCAGGCTCATAGCACCGTGAAGCCCACACAAAGGGTACCAGGGTCCCAGGATCTAAAACGTCCAAGACTAAGACGACGATACACCATCAGCCATCTGGTAAAGCTTCTCCCTATCTCCGCTCTCGTCTACAAGAGCGCGCAGGAAGCCCTTCTCGTTTTTAAGGAGCTCGCTGGGTTTGCCGAACTCGACCTATTGGGGCACGTAGTACCGTCAGGGCATTGCCTAATGTGCTTGAACGGAGTTACTTACGATTCTTCCAGCATCAAGCACCATCTGTGGGTGTTTTAGATCAACGAGACTTCCACAATACCACGGAAGACAATACGCACGATTTTATCCGCGTCCATGATCGTTTGCAAGCGATGCGCGACCGTGAGCAGAGTGACATCCTTACCAAGCTCCGTGCGGAGGGACGTCTGAATGATGGAGTCCGTCCCGTAGTCGATAGCAGACGTGGCTTCACCCACGATGTCAGCATCTCGCTTTCCTTCGAGAAATATGAAACAGTTTTTACCCTCGTCAAGAATCAGGAGCTTGCTCCTACGCACGATCGCTCGGGCAAGCGCAAGAATCTGGCGCTGGCCAACTGAAAGGTTAGCGCCACCTCCTGCGATCTCAGAGTCGAGGGTGATGCGCGACTCGTCGTCTTCGTCTTGCAGACTGAACAGCCCCGCGGAGCGCAGCGCGTCATTGAGCACCGCATCGTCATGCTCGGAGAACGGGTCGAGGTTCTGGCGGAGCGTGCCGCTGAGAAGTTCGGGCTAGCGTATGCCAATGAGTGAGCCGTCCAGAATGCGCACGGGACAGTAGTGAAAGGGACGAACTGACCACTTGAGGGATGATGGTGATATTGGAGCGGAGAGCATCAAGGTTTAGCTTGTCCGTAGGCAACCCGTCGTATCGGACGCTTCCTTCCGTAAGGATGCAACGGAGTAGCGATAGAGTAAGAGAGCTCTGCAGATCGGTAAGCGCGTGGCACCCCTCGGGAAGTAGAGAAAATATCCACCTTTCCACTACCGGTGCGCCCCACAATGCCTACGCGTTCGCCAGACGCTACCTCAAAGGACACATCGTGGAGTACCTTAGGGCCATCCTATGCACCACACGATGTTAGTTATAAGTTACCAAAGCGAGCTGTTAAATTTCCTACAGGAGAATAACGCGCGGAAAGCTTCTCGACTTCCAAACGGCCGCTAGCAGGCCAGTAGGCTGGCGGAACACCGTTAGTCGTAGGCTTGGGCTCCTGCTCGATGAGTAGGTATTGCTGTATACGCTCCAAACTATACAGGTGCTGGTTGAGAGCGCCTCCTGTGCGAGAGAAAAAGAACTACAAACCTGTTGCCTATCGCGAAATAAGTCCCATCAGTGCAGTCCCATGTGGACCGCTAAAACCACGTACCAGAGATTTCGAACTCGTTGAAAATTCGAATTAGATTTACGACGACAATGGTGAAGGAGTCTTAACACAATGTTGGATTCTTTGAGTTCTGAGACTCATACTTGAAAAAATTCACCACTCACTGGCCATGTTCAGCGAGAAACCTGTGTTCGCCGCGCTCAGGTCAGACGCATAGGTAAGATACGCGGCAAGACCTGTCGCGAAAACCGTCCCAATAAAGTCGATACGCGAGGATACCCACCTGTACCTCAGAGGTTAGGAGCAATGACAAACGAAAGCGGATTTAGACTCACCGATTGAGATTCCAGTGGGTGACGGAGACGCGGGTGTATTTGTCGATCCGGGTGGTTGACTCCTTTTTAAACGCCTCTTGTGCACCGTATGCACGCACAGACGCTATATAACGGACACGTCAGCGTATCAGATATATGATACGACAAGAGAAACGTCATACTGATTCCGCTAATGGCCGCCCCAAAATGACTGAGCACGGGAGCTTTGGCGTTGCTCATCTCTCGCTTGACCGCCAGCTGCGCTTTCATGAATGCGTTCCCGCACGCTGCGCTCATTATCGCGACCAAGAACGTAGGGATCAAGAATATGGGGGAAAAGAGGATGACAGCAAACATCTTGAGCAGCATGAAAACGACCATCTCGACAAGCATCTCAGCGGAACGCGCGATGCGGTCGTCCACTAGCATCGCTCAGCGTCGTAAGCTAGGATGTTACTTCCGTGTTGTATGTCGGGACTCACAAGCTTGTATATCCACAGTACAACGAGCGATGATGCGGGCGGTCGGCGTCTTGTCTAACCACCTAGATGACGCTGAGCAATTCTACCCAAGCAGCAACAGACTCCACAAGAATACGTACCGCAGAGTCGTGCCCAGGAGAGAGGTGATGAGCTTCTGATGAACGATCCGCGCCGCTCTCATGCTACCGTAAACGAAGTAAAAGACGCAGAACACGGTAAAGAGTGTCCCGAAGACAACAATTGAGGTGTAGACGCTCAGATGGCTGGAGGGGTGTGAGTATCTACACACGATGGGATATTTGCATGCTTACTAAGGCACGGACACCTCTTCGGGTGCATGGGTCTCATACTGCGACGCCCAATAGCCCAGGTACCACGTCTAAATCGACGAAGTAAATTTACCTATGAGCCTATGAGGAAAAGCAGTCGACTTACCTGGAAGTTTGAGATGGTGTGACGGATAACGTGGCCTGAGAGGTAGATGCACCAGAACAGAACAGGCTTCCTCGCCATATTACCAATGAATAGTTTCACTTCAACGTGTGAGAACCATCGGCTTGGATAGACGAGATCGCAGAGAACGCTCACTGGCTGACCACCCAACATGCCCGTCCTCCATTTCCTCGGCAACGACGAGCTTTCCAGCGGTCTGCTTCGCGGTGGCGTCCTCGGGCTTTTCGCTGTCGACTTCATTCTCGGCCTTCTCTATCTCCTCATTCTCTTCGTTGACCTCCCGGAGGAGCTTCGAATCGCGCGCAAGCGCATTGGCAAGCGTGCCCTGGCTGAGAATCCGGCCATCGGAGCCCATGTCAACAACGAAATCCACAATGGGGCTGACTATGGCAACGTTGTGCGTCTGATGATGAGCGTAGTCAGTAATCAGCACCGTGGCTATTATAGGCCATCCTGCCAGAACGTACCACTAGGATGACGGTACGGCCTTCGAGAAGGTCTCCCTTGAGACATTTGTCTACTATCCATTTCGATGTATGCACGTCGAGCGCTGCGAGGATCTAGATGGCCCGCATTCAGCGCTCAGCGGGCTACATCGTATGAGGTGTGCATCACTCACGTCATCGAGCAACAAGATCTCGGCGTGAGAGTAGATGGCACGAGCTAGGGTAATTCGAGCCTGGAACAATCAGCTCGGAATGCCTCTTGTGTGTGGTACACGACCTACTTTCTGTCCGCCGCTACAGTAACACATCAGAGCTGCTCCATGAGTTACAAGAATGCAAGAATGCACACCTCAAAGTGATACCCTTCTCCCCGACTTCCGTTTGGTCTCCAGCGTCGAAGAGGCTGAGGTCGCGTTCCAGGGCGCACTGTTCGAGGACTAGTACGACGGCTCGGTCAATATGAGGTGTAGGTCAAAACGACCGATACTTACCCTTGTTGTACCTCACTTCGTCGTACGGCGCGCCAAATAGGATATTATTCTACGGGGGTGTGTCAGGGTTTGTGCCTACCCATACAAATACCTTCAACTTCGCTAATGCTCACCTTGATCGTCTCGTTCTGCACCCACGATTCTTGTGCTGCATAGGCGACACCGCCATCCCTCGGCAGGCTCACAAACGAGTCTGGACCAGCAGGAATGTAGTGCATCTCGCCTGCGCACGAAACGTTCAGCCACTCAATATCCGTCATTACTAGGCGCCCATCCCGACTCACCGAGCAATGCCATGAGCAACGACGTCTTCCCGGCACCCGTCGGCCCGACAACCAAGTTGACCTTCCCGCGTTGAAAGATCAGTTCGTCGTCTACGTTAAGCGTAAACGTTCGCTTGCGTGTCCCTCCCGGGGTCTGTGCGGGTGCTGAATCCCGCGACCAGGTGAAAGAGGCTTGGCGGATGCCAATGACGTCCCTCGGTGCAGAGACGGCGCTATACAAAGCCCCCGTCTCTTCATCTTTATCGTCCGTAAACTCATCTATAAGCTCCGTCTAGTGCGCCATCAGTATTCGAGCTCTGTACCAATACCCGGTAGGCCGACTCACGTTACGCAGAAAGTCAGCGATTCGGTCCATAGACACCTTGGCTGAAAATCATATTGGCGAACGGTGTAGACAGTACGGCGTGAAAGTCGAACCTTGTATAAGCTGAGGAATTATGTAGAAGGTTGCCTGAATGTCGATACGAAGCATATCGAATACTGAGCGGCGTTCAGCAGACGCCTTAAGGTCTATAAAAACCGCATCGCCACTCACCGGACATGGAAGAGAACACCTTTGACGCTATGAAGTGGTTAAGTAGACGTTAAATAGCTCTCAAGAATTCTGCTTACCTGTTAGCTGCTGCTTCATGAGTACCGTCTGAGGCGGAGTGAGTACTCTGATTAACGGAAGCGTAGCGAATACATACGTAGGTAAAGAATGTCGCCAGCATGACAAGGATGGGGATCATGTAGCTTGTATCACATTCCGTAAGCTTACCTGCACGCTGACTGTCGAAGAAAGTAACGTACTTGCACAGATTGATAGAGAGTGTGAGTAGCTTGCTCTTGCGCACAGCGATGAGCTCTTCCTCACGCTTCGCGTCAAGTTGAGCAGCGATACGGTGCTCCCATCCGAAAAGTTTGACCATACGGATGACGTTCATCACTGCGCACCTTGTTCAGTATGTCCATACGGTGCCAGATTCGAAGTCACCTACTCTCGGTCACAGTTTGGACGCGGGAATCCGTCTGTAAGGCACATTGGAATGAGCTACGAACACAAATTTGGACGTCTGAGATACATACGCGTCTCATCTTTTCTTTCTGCACGCCTTGGATGAGCTTCGTGATGTACCCAGGTAAGGGGAGGGTAATGATCATCATTGCAAGACCAACGAGCGCACTGCATATTAAGCCTGACATTAGCGATGCGCATATTCAGTTACAGGAATCATACGTGCCTCCATCCAAGAATCTGATAGAGGAAGATGATAGACAACGTAATCTGGAAGGGAGATTCAACAGCTACACGGGTCGAGGGTAAGTATACGATGACACATGGATTTAAGCCACGAACGACGCACTCGCGAAAACGGTGAAGATGCCCAAGTTCTCCAAGTTGGTCATATCGTTCGTTACCAAGTTATTGATACGCCCCGTGAGATGCTTGTTGCCGCTCTTCTTCTCTGCGTCCGCTTTTCCCTCTTCCTTGGTGTCGGTCGGTGACTTCCTCCCCTCCGTGGACTTGCTCTTGCCCTTGCCCTGGCTAGGGTTTTCGTCACTGGAGCCGGAATCGACAGCGGTACTTGTGCTGGCCATCGCCGAGTGTGGCCTCTCGCCCCCAACCGCATCTGCTTCTCCATCATCAGATGCATTCTCCGGCGTGCCGACAGCGGTAGTGTTCCTGCTCGGATCGTCGGGACTGCTGTCCGAAGACGTCTCCGCCTTCATCCGGATCCGGAGCGAATGCTCGAACACGAGCTCCGTGATGATCGCCTGTACGCGCACGCTGAACCGCGACTGGCATTCAAGTGAGCATCACGTCAAAAACGTCGCCCCGTGGGAAACACACCTGGTAATACAAGAACCATTGGTCAGAGATATCCTTGAAGACCCGCCCAAAGAAGAAGAGCGCTATCCAGAACCAGGGCCGTATCGCGCTCTCTGCCCTGCCAGACTCGAGGTATCTGCGACGCATCCGATGAGCTCTCGCACAGATACCAGCGCGGGCGACGCGCGCAACTCACATGAGCAGCTGGTTGATACTGATGGGCGCCGCGAACGCCGCAATGACCTGTCGGTGTCGTTCAATTTGTAAGATGCTGCCATAGAGGTGTACAAAGCTTACCGCAGTCAAAGACATAGAAGCTAAATTACAAAACTCCACCCCTAGCACAATGTGTTAGTCAGCCCTGCCCGAAAAAGAGAAGGGCGAGGACATACAAAATACCCTGACAAGGAGGAACACGAAATGCCGGCGCGACTTGTTCAGTAGCGGGTCCAGGTACTGTTGCGTACCCACGTTAGCCAACACCAGTGGATATACAAATGGCACCACTGACGGGAAAACTGTAACCTGCGAGATTCTTGACACGGTCATAGTCCGGCAAGGGCGGAAGCATGTCGTAAGTGACTCGAGGGAGCCTCCAGGCGCGCCAGATGATAGACTCCATGTAAATGTAGACGAGCAGAGAAAACAGACTACACGTCTGCTCAGGGTGAGGCTCCGTCGGTTCCTATGAAAATAAATGAGCACACAGAGGGATCACCATGGCTGTACACAAGTAACTTTCGCTCACCTTCGGGTCGGCGGGAACATATTTTCTCGGTGAGAAGAGCGGGATGAATACGCCGCTGATGGACAAGAGACCGAGCTTGACCCATAACATGTTGCCCTCGGCCGCGTCCAAAGGAAACGAGTTAAAGGTGGCCAACGGCCAGACATCCCGATACAAATATACACCCCAGATGGTGGCGAGTATCAAAGACGCATGTACAAATGCGCGGTAGTTGAGTGGAGTCCTGCCAAGTATAGAGACGACACTAAGCGTGGCCAAATATGCCTACAAGGTGACTTTAGATCGAACATTCGCGACGACATATCAGGCGGAGGACTCACATATAATGCACAATGCACCAAGTTCAATATTCCCGAGAAAGAGCGCGTGTCGTGCTTGTTAATGAGCCCGAAGATCGACAGGCTAAGTAGAGCCAGAATACCCAAAAGTTGAACCAGCCGGAACAAGAAGATCGTAATGCTGCCGGTAGAGTCGATCGTGCGAGAGAGGCGCGACCCCACCTCTGCAGTTGGCGCAGACGAATTATCGGGCTCTGGAGCACTACCTGACTCATCTTCACTAGGGGGGCTTTTGTACAGAGCGTCCGCCAAAAGGAACGCTGCTGAGAAACTTGCAAAGTAACCCGGAACGATCAAACTGTCCAGCCAAGCACTAGAGGAATGAACGTAAGAAGACCTCCTGTCGTCGCGGGTATTTTCAAGTTCGTTTGCTCACCTGTGACTCATCGAGGCGAGCGTAACACCGGATGCCGTGAGAGGTATTTGTGAGAGCTCCTTCAGCCACGTTACAGAAAGACCGCTGGACATAACGACGGTCCCCGCCGGGGATACGCTCACTGGTGAGCTCTAAGAAAGAGAGCCCGGAACGGTGAGCTGTAGGCTGTAGACTGGGCCCGGTCGGCGTCGACGAAGCTTGAAGCTGAAGGGGTAAGCTCAAGAGTCAACATTGACATCAACCGTCATTTAAAAGATGCACACGCGCACATCAAAACTAACGCTGGATCCAGGTCGCAGGGTTATCGGAGTCATTCAGGGGCGGTACCGCGACGACGCATGCCCAACGACGCTATGATACCGACTCAGTTTCGTGGAGACATGAGACATTTGCCCTTGCTAACCATGCGTTCACTCCGCATTTTCCGCCCATTAACGCGCTTGAGTGCTCGAGGAACAAGGGAGATAACGAACTCCAAAAGTGAGTAAGGTTTAAACTTAAAGCCAACAGTAGCTAGGCGGAATCGTGCACCAATACTTACTACCCTCGCCCCGACCCTCAGAGTCATAATTCGTTTATTTATAGGAAGATAAGCTTGGTGCAAATAGGAAAGGTTGATAGCGATGGTTGGGAATCATATGGCGCAATTCTCCGGATCTCAGCACTTGGTTTCACGTGGAGCAACCTCGCCAACAGTGGCAATACGATGTACCGAGGCAGGTAAGATCGTAGAATTACGATTTGTGGGCACTTGACTTACTCATACGGCGCAACTAGGCAAGAAGTTTGAGTACGTCGTCTTGAGGATGTCGACTCATCTTACAGCTGTATTATCTTAGTGGGAGAGCCTAGCTATAGGTGGAGAATTCGATCAAAATCTCGTCTGACGCCGCGCCGGTGGCAAATGAGGTATTCTCATAATAAGCACAACCACTTGAATAGCCGTAACTGTACTAGACCTGCCCTAGGCCGTATTCAAACTCAGAAAGCACTTCTCCAAGTCTCCAAGGAAAGTGCTTACGTGAGTTAGAGTTACTTGTTGACTTGACTCCTCGCCACTGGCTATGTGAACCACTGTGAAGTGGCGGTCGCAGCGAGTGCAATGACGGTAAACACCAGTACTGACGGTACTAGGCAAGGTTGCAAAGCTCGAAAAACCGGAAATCAAACTACTGACATTATTAAATAAGTACGAAACTACTCTCTCTAAGTCTCCAGCGCGACGATAAACAACGCTAACATTATTATGGTACGCGAGGCTTAAGCGAACGAAACAGATCTCGTGAACACGGTACATAGCGAACCGAGGTTAGTCGACAACGACTTCCAACTGTGGCAGCCATTCATACACCCCGAGTGCTATGTGCTGCCGCCTCAATGCGATCAGACGGACCTGGTTCAGGTCGAGCGTATCGGGTCCAAGGGTGGCCTGCGGCCCTGCCCCCCTCCTCAGTGCCTCCTAAAAACGCTGAGGAATCAAGATGACGACACAAAACTCAATATTGCGTACCTCTAGGTTCCACCATCCCATGAACTGCGCCAACACGGCATGCACAAATTCAAACAGTAGCATCGGGAGCCCGCCTTCCTTCTTGACACAAGTTTCGGGTTGTTTTCCAAGAGCCCCGGGCCACTGCAAACACCGATAAGAGAGTTTAAAAGTCGTGCACCTGTTCCCAGCGCACAGGGAGCTCACGTACCGTATCAGGTCCCAGTCCCGCCAGCCTTAGAGTCGGACCAGGCCCAAGCCAGTCGTACATACTACGGCCGGCATCCCAGAACCCCAGAACGTCCTGCACTGCGCCAGCCAGGATCTCGAGACGTCCCTCAGCGTCGGGAAAAGCCACTTCCGATAGTCGAATAGGCCCCCCGGGGACCATGATGAATGAAGTTGTGTCGACCCGGTGAGGGAGACCGACGACGATAACCCCTTGCTCGCCCATCGTGCACTCAAAGAATCCCGGATATTCTGCGCTTGGGATCAAAGTGCTTTTCTTTGTAGCTGGGGGCCCGAGAGAACGCAGTGCCCTAGCTAAAGGAGGTGCCAAGGCGAGAGGCTCGAGCTTGATCGGGTCGCGACTCTCCGGTTTTCCTGGGCGATGGCGCCTCGTCGGGCTATTGTCTCCTGTAGCCACTACAGCGCCGTCGGCCTGCTCGATCCCTGTGCGCGTCGTGTGGCCATCGACCCGAGCCAACGCTTGTGGTTGCGGGGTGGCGGGTTTCCACCGGTAACGGTAAATTGAGGGAGTTGGAGCCGTCACGTTGGGTATGTCTAACCATCTGGCCTTAATTTTGTCCATGGTCGTGTTCTCGATCATCGTGCCGCGGATGAAGGACCTGAGATGCGAGGGGTACAACGTAGGGGTGACTGAGGGAAGGCGAGAACGAGGGTATGCGTCGGTCAAGTAGATATACCCCCACCTCGAATTGTGGCCTAGCGGAGACTAAATTTATAGAGGCTGGAACAAAGGGTGCATATGCGCCATGGGGGGAGGAAAATGGCCGACATGCATGCTGCCACTCCGTCATGTTTAGCTGGCTTACCTCAGACAGTGGCCACCGGCCTGACACGCTTTGTCCAAGTAGATGTGGCATCAGTGTATACCACTACCAGGGGGGACACGCTTCTGTTTTGCGCCCTAGATATAATCGTCTGGGATGTTCAGATAAGAAAAATATATATGCTGGGGTAGTCGAATGAGGAAGCCGACTCTAGAGTCGAAGTGGGGAGCACCGAGGCTTGAGGCCTCAGGCCCGAAACGACTACCCTAGTGCACAGGTTTGGCGTGAGTTCATCATTGGACCTCATGTCATTGAAATGGCTACTACTCAGCAAAATGCCCAGAATTGATCCTATATGTATGGCTAGTCGAAACTGTATTTCTGTCGCTAAGTCTATAAAAAAGGTAGGAAGCACCTGACTATCTGTCAAATTGAAACATCTGCAGTGTAGTGGTCCCGCGAGTCCGAAATCGAGCCCGGGATGACTCCGTACCCCAACCCCTGGTTCGTGTCGACAGTCACTGCCGCGTCGACTCAGCCAGAGGCTCTGTCTTCGTCGACACTCCGGTAGACTGGTTTTCAGGGGAAAGGTGAACATTCAACAGCATAACATCTCCTTTCAATGTAGCCAATATACTCACAATAGTCGTCGGGATTTTGTATCAGCTTGCGGTGAAACGTATTGAAGTATTCGTAGAGAGGCCATACAAGATGCTGAAGGCCCAGCGTCCAAATGAGAACCGATCGGCCGCGGAATTTAACACAGCATAACACGCACATCTCGTGGTAAGAGGTATGCGCATTTCGTGGATGACCTCGTTGAATATCCGTCGTCTTCTTCTAGATCGTCGAAGGCTAATCTCACCTAGTAGAATTCGCCGAGTAAAGACATCACCAGATAAGTCCGACATGAAGGGCGTTCCTGCTCACCACTGATACCGCCTCTTCGATCGCTTCTTCCAGCAGCTTCGAAAACTCATCCATATCCCAATAAACCTGGCTAGCGCACTTTGAGCACTTCACCCCGGCCTCCACTGCAAGACGGAGCAACGCTTGGTCGCGCGCTACGCCCGGGTCGAGGCGTTTCCTCAGCAGCGCTTCCCTCACGCCCTTCATATAATCGATCCAGTACTGCGGTACGTCCACCCCTCCGTAAAGCGCCTTGTGCCACGCCAGCCTGCGCCGCGGCCAGACCGACATGCACTCCGCACCGCACTCGGACAGGAAACAGAACCTGCGCCACTGCAACTGGATCCACCACGGCACCGCGTCCACCACGCAGTGCACGTGCACGACCTCCGCCGCATCCTTCACGCAGTTTCGCTGGTAGGCGGTCAGACGGAGTAATACGGCGCCCGACAGCAGCGGCACGACCGTCATGTCTTGCTCGGGCGCACGAAGAGGGTATGGCGCGCGGCGACTCGTGCGATGTCGTTGAACCCGGCATAGGTGGCGAGTGCGTATATCCTCGTGGGGTCGTCCTCCATATGCGCCGGGAGGAGCAAATGCATGCGCATACAACATCTCACGCTCTCCGCGTCGTACTTGTGCGCGAGCTCCAGCAGTAAAGCGATATCGTCTAGCGTGAGCGTCGGCTCCGACACCGGGAATATGAAACGTAGAAACAAATCGAGGACATCGCTGGGATGCGGGAGGTCGACTACGGCGCGGATCCGGGGACTTGAACATAGGTCGGGGCTCGATGGCGGAGATATGGGACAAGAGGCCCGACGAATGAGTTCCTCGAGGACCGGGGATGCGAACGCGAGCTGGTACTTCTGCACGCGAAACTCGACGCCGTCGTTCGCGCGAAGAATGGCATTGGCACTCCTGCGGTGTTTACCGTTGCCGTCGAAGGGCGTCGCGGCGCGCGTTGTACTCGAAGATCCGCGACCAGAGGGCGTCAATTTGTAACTGCGTGCACGTTGTCATTGGTGGGGGGCGTGTAGCATCGCTCAGTGTTTCAAAGCGATTTTGTATTCCAGGGATCGGCGGCCCACTGCGGCAGTGGGTCCTACATATGACCGTGCCGCTGCGCTTCTTGAGCAGCGGCCTCTTAACGGAAGCGTCTGAGCTGCATAGCAGCTAGGGACCGCCGGCATTTTGTAGGCGGCTTGTGGCCTTACATGGGAGCCATGAGCACACAAACAGCTGCTTCCCCAGGGGAAGATGTGATCGTCGTCCACCCTGGGCAGAGGGTAGATAACGCCGTGGAAGGTTGGGTCAATTCTTCGATACAAATACGCGTGCAATCAGTCAGAAGCACTCACCGACTCTGCTTTGTGGACGAAATACCCATACCAGTGCAAACCTTGTACGGGCGAGCGGGAGAGCCACTGCCCCATGGCACAAGGCACAAAGCCCGTCTTTCATGCTCTATACATGCATGAATAGACCACGAGACGAGAGGAAGATTGGTTACTAGTGCGCTTCGGCGATTCGGGTCGTCCCTTGTACGTCGAAGACTACTCGGGCGTTAATCTAGCTATCCATGACTTTAAGACGATCTGCGGAAGCATTTCTTCCGATGAATCCGCGCTTGTAGAGACAACTTCCGAGGGCACGTTCAGTATCTTGTATATTACACTTCGTCGACGTCCATACCCAGCCAAAAACTCAACATCAAGAAGGATCAAAACAAGACACAGCGCGTTCGCGTTGAGGTCCCGCCTGGAACCGGCAGATCGCGCTCAATGAGATAGTACTTGACCTGGGCCGTCGAAGCACATACCTAGCAAGTATATCACAACTTGGGTCCTAGAACCGTCCACACGTTCAAAGCTCCAGCTCGACCTAATCGCTCATCAGATGAAGGTTCATGCGCCCCGAAGAATCATCAGCGCGTACCGTATATATAGCCTGCTCGATCCGATTCACCACAACGTCCGCAAAGGCCATCGCCTGTTCGAAAGTCTTGCGTCGGCACGAGTCACACGACTTGACGGACGCGACCACAGGGGCCAACAGCGCGGGCTCACGTGCGGTAGAAGGAGCCAGGGCGGTCTCCAGACGTTCGCAAAGCGCCTGCAAGTACGTGAGCCACGCGGGTCGGATGCGCATTAGGACTTTCGTCTTCATCGTGTTCTTCACCACAACCAAATCCGGCAGGGGCAGTACGCAGTAGCATTTCGCAGGCAGCCCCAGAAGAGTGTCGTATTCATAAAGCCAAATTGCGACGTTCCCCTTGATAGTCTTCGGCCGCACCGCCGCCTTCGCGGCAAATACACAACGTTTGTGGTACTCTAGGAGGCGGGTGTATTGCAACGCACTGATGAGATCGAGCTCCTTGGCCTCCCCGGAGTGCGCAGGAAGGCTGAGATAGGCCCTCGCAGCAACACGCGCCACATCTGCGAGACCGTATGCGGACGCGATAGCGTACGTCCGAAGGGCCTTGTTCTCCACATACTGCGGTCGTAAGAGCGAGGACCGCATCCACTTCGCGATCGGGCTCATCCTATACTTCCTGGCGACCTCGAGGAGAGCACATATGAGCTCGAGAGAGGGGGGGTTACTATCATCCACACAGTGGTAGCAAAATTCTAGGACTTTGCGCCACACATCGCCGGGCTCCGTTACGCCGACGATTTCTTTGGTCTCGGTAGAATAAGCAGGAAGGGAGAACATGTCGGCGAATACGAGGGAGGCATTGGCGATGATGCATTTATCAACATGGAAGTCGATGCCATCCGTTGAACGAATGGTAAGGTCGCCCCGGCCAGGGTTGTAGTAGGGAGGCTCTGCGCTCTTGTCGGGTACCGTTGGGGGTGTGACATCCTGCGAGGGAGTAATTTTCTTTAGACTCAAGATAATAGATCGGACCATAGTGAAGGGGCAGCTGGGAGTAACGGGTGAACGCCGTTGAAGCGTGGAGAAGAGATACCAACTCGCCATGCGTCGTGCGATCTTTTAATGAAAGAACTGCAGCTTAGTGGCTACCGCAGCTGGGAGGCCACTGCAGCTTGTGGGATCACGATGCCTGACGTTTGAAATCCTATGACCCTACAGAGGCGCGCGCCCTCTTAAAAATATCTCAGGGAAGCATGGAAGGGAGCTGGTTGTCCACGCACAGAATTCGTAGCGTTAGATAGCACAACAACGTATAGAAAAAGGTCTACTATCTTGAAAAGATATACCTACGCGAACCTGTACCTATTAGGTAAATGAAAGTAAGAATCACCACCGCTGTGCTCACCAAGCGAAATGCCATCGCCCGCGGAAACGACGAAATGGGCACTCTAGCGTCCAAAAAGCAGTTGCCAGCGTTCAAGGTACCCTCATGAACCAAAGACGGCGCACTCACTCAGCGATTAAACGTGGGCGTATAATTCACGGAGAACATCATACGCAAACGGGTACTCGGGGAACGTCGCAAACAACCATCCTGTCTTGCAACAAAACCCTTCATTGCCGTACTAATACACATAGCTAGGCGATTGATTAGCACGAACTATGTAAAGATGTCATTAATCACGTACCAAACAGTCCGAGACGAGAAAGAGTCCGACCCTACTTATATCTCAACTTCCCGTACACCATCCTTGTCCACGATCTTGACCTTGTACTTCTCTGGCGTCACCACAAGTCGCTTAGCGACCTCGTCCAGACACCTTCGAAGGGTGGCGAGGCCCTCCTCAAGCGGCGCCTCTGGGTCGTGGTACCTGCAAGGTGTGAGCAAGGCGCGAACACAAGTAATGCACGCAAAGCCCACCGATCCAGCAAACTGAGCGCGAAGTACGCGCCATAGCCGTGTGCGGCGAACGGCACCTCGGACATCGTCCCGAGGTAGTCGATCCAGTAGAGATGAGGGGTGTGCGTGCTCGTATCGTATCCGCCGACAAGGAGATTGACGGCGTATGGGCGGCGGGAGCGGAGAGAGTCCGCGAGGGCGCGGCGAATCCAGGATGCGGCCGAGGGCGGGCGCAGCGCGTAAGTGTTGCGGATTTGGTACAAACGGATGTTGCGTTCGATGTATTCAGCAAATTGTACGGTGTCACCTAAATAAGTTCAATACCAGAGACGCAAGCCCGCATACGCCATCGACATACCCGGCTCTCCGGAGAACGCCATGAGGAGGTGAGGGCTGAGGACCTTGATCTTGTCCTCGTCTACTTTCATCTTCACAATGGAGCGGGCGGCGGTGGTGTCAGCCGCGACTATAACATATCCCTTCCCGGTCAACGCAAAAGAAATATCCATGGTCGCGAGTGACAAAGAGGGCTGGGTGGTGGTGGTGGTGGTGGTGGTAGGAGGAGTGGGACGCGTGTCCTGGTCGTCCTCCCATCCAGACGCGTAAGTCACGACTCGGCATCTGCCGAAGGGGCCGGCGCCTCGTTTCATGATCATAGGCTCTCTCAGCCTACTACTACTTAGTCGGCTTCAATATGTGGGACATCATCGTGTTAAAGTTGTTGTAACGTTTTAACACCGTCGTCGACAATTTCTTCTGATTAGCTAGTCCTCGTAATAGCCCTAATGTGGCTGACCTGATTATATGAGGGCTATCTAGTCAAATATCCATGCTCTTGCAGACGGCAAATCTCTGACTTGACGTCCAACTTGAACTTCTTGCAGGCCTGCGAACAAGCCGCGTATTGTAGAACTCACGGTATATTTGTAACATACCCATACAATTATGAAACCTCACCGCTCCATAGCGGCTCTTTTCCGTTGCCGGCTTTCGGCCGCAGGGTGGTGGTAGGTGTTCACTCTTGCGTCTGGAATCGTTATGTCCGACCGACCGACATCTTCACTAGGCAGGTACCGGAGCACGCGTACGTCGCGAGGACGAAGTTCAAAAAGAATATTTTATGCGTATTTCCATAGGATGCCGCGAAACCCTCCCCAACATGAGTCTCCGGAAATACTCTTCGGCCCGCCTCTCTCTACATCTGAATTGTTCCGTCCACTCGACTTCTCCGGTAGGCTCGCTGTCCCATTCACAGGTTCGGCGATCATGTTCCTGACCCCTCTTTAGGCGAATAGCTCTACTATTTGCCTCAAATTGGGGCGTAGGGACTGCAAGCCCACAAGATCTGCTTTCTCCTGGACCCGTCTCGGTCGGCGTGCTCAGGGTCAGCATGCTTGCTGCTACGCAAAACTTCGCCAGCTAGTAGTAGCACCTTTATGAAATCAAGCCTGATCAACTTCTCTGCCTGCATACCGAAGATATGGAGGGCACACTTTATCATAGCCAGAATCCAGTGCAGATGAACTACATCCCACGCATCAGGAAACCGTCCGGATGACTTGACACCTTGCTCCGCCTTAAACACTTAATTGACCTGGATGCCACTGAAATATTCTGATTACAACTGATTTACTTGATGTAGCTTGACATAGATAGCACGCTCGTATAACAAGTGACCGGTGGTATAGTAAGCACTAGCCCTACTACTAGTCCAAATCGGAGAGTACCGTGTACTGAGGATTCTGCCCGCTATGTCCGGAGCTGTAGTATAGTCAGAATGCAATCTCATGTGCATGGTGGTCTGCATATTTATTTACATAGTACGCTTGAAATGAGTCGAGAGAGTCGTGAGACTTCAGATAAGGAGGTATAGGGTCAGCACCGAACACTGGGATCAAGTGTGCAGAACGAAGAATGGTCTCAACATGGACGACTCCGAGTTCACGCCTGCCGTCACTATTAAGGTCGGGTTGCACCATCCAGAGCCCCGTCTCCTCATCAGGTTCGTCCCCAATCAGCGAGAACCACTCCACCAACGCACATGGTACTGCTGCCCCCATGGTTGGAGATACGAACGAGGGATCTGGCTTGAATGAGAAGAATAAACGTACGCGCGCGACATGAAGGCTACGCAGTCCAGGAGCTGATGGGTCATTGCCGAGGAAGACGCAGTCGTATCGCGCCGGACCCTTGCGCCATGACGGGGTGACTCGGATATGCTCCCGGTGCATGCCACCGATTCCGGAGGGGTCGCTTGGTGCATAGAATACGGCTACGGCGGAATGAAAAACGCGAATGATCCCTGGAGGACAGGGCGGAACCTCAATGTCGACATGTGTAGAGTCGAAATCAGGGTGGGTTTGGTCATGGAGGAAGCGAGCTAGAAGAGCTGGGAGGGTGATGATGCCGATGTGCTGGGCGAGGTCTTCGACAGAGTGAGGATAGCGTGGCTCTGTTACAAGGCAGAAATGTTAGCTCAGATGTAGAGGGGTAACAGTGAAGTTGACATGACGTACGAGGTTTACAAGCGAGGACGACAAAGCCACTGACACGCTCGCCCAAAACGACACCATCGGCGATGTGCCCAGAGTTGTTCTCAACAGCTATCCCCTCATCATCGTCCTCATCGGGAGAAACACCTGCTGACTCTGTTGTCAACCCCGTCGATGATGCTGGCTGCAGACCAGTGTTCGGAGCCTCAGCCTCCCCGGGAGCCACATAGACTTCATTGTCCTCGAACGGATCGTTTTCGTAGTCTTCATAGAGGCCGTCGTCATCGTAGTCTAGCTCTTGGTTGGATTTGGGCGAAGCGGGTAAAGAGGTGTCCAGTGAGGGCAAGGGAGGCGGGAGTCCGGCAAGGGCTGTGGAAAGACAAGTCCCAGACATCATACCACGCGCGGTGAAATCAATGCGGGCATCAGAGAGCTTTTCGAGGCGCTGATTTGTGAGAAGCATCTGTCCGAGTGCCTCGTACCGGTTGGATCGACGCCAGGGTTCTTTCACCGCCTTGATATGCTTGGCCTCAGTCATTGAAGAACACAAGCCGTTTGGCGCACCGAAGTTGCGGATATGCTGGAGGTAGTGCTCAATCGAGTGTTGGCGTGGCAGGGAGAACCCGTCTGGGCGAACACCGGTGGTCTTGAAGATCTGCCTGTGGCTGTTAAACCGTTGGCGTGCAGCATCCATTTGGGCCAGGGTGGAGTCAGTCAGATGTGACCGACGAGCGAGGTAGCAGAACTCCAGAAAGTCCGAGAGTGCGCGAACGATCTCCGAAGGCACAATGCCAGATATTGCAGGTAAATATACCTGATGCCGAGACGTTAATGATGATGAAGTGTAATCAGAGCGGTAGACATGCGTACCTTCATGAGCGCTTTGGAGTCGTCACCTGTCCACTGTTTGAAGTCTCGACCTTGTTTGAAATGTCGTAGTCCCGGGAATGGCGGAGTAGCAGCAATGCTATAAAGGTAATTAGAAACCACTGCACTGAGCACTTGGATGTTACTCCTCAAGGACTCACCGACGGTCAATCTCGTCGAGAAGCTCCTTGCCACGGGCATCCCCATGCGTCTGCAGGAGATATTCACCTACCCAAGTGACAAGGTGATCCTTGAATGCTCCCTTGATGATCTGGTGGAGGAGATCACCCGAGAGTAGCTCGTTGATGTCCGCGCGAGGAAATTCATGGGTGAATGGCTGCGGGTCCAAATAATGAGTTATTACTATGCCAGTCATGTATGTAGTAAAATATTAGTTACCGTCACGTCTGCAACGACACCGTAATCATGCCACAAGGTTGCCGGCTCAAACGTCTCCAATAGTGCCTCTGTATGCACTCGTGCACGTCGTTGACCCAGTTCCTCGGAATCGAGCTTGGTGGGGAACTTAAGGCATCTATATGGCACAGATGGACAGCAAGTATGCATTGAGTTAAAAGACGACCATGAATTGTTCTTTGTTGTACTTACGCAGGGCACCAGCCTTGTACTATGTTGGCGACCAAAACTTGTTCCGGATAGTCAGCGATGTACGGGCCTATCGCCCAGACGGCACGGCGGAAATGACCGTCGGGACACTGCACAACCTCCGGATGAGTCATTCCCGGCTTGAGGGACTGGAGTATAGCTGCTATGCTTGTATGAAATAACTGTCTGCGAAAGCGACGGAACGCCATCGTGTCGGCATGTTTTCGCTCGGCTGCAAAAACATTTCGTCAGCCTCGGAGTGATGATTAAAGACTCAAAAGGATACTACCTTTGGGGATTGCAAGAAATGCAATTGGAAGAATAGAATCACGATGTGCGCGCCTGGTGCCGTTGTGTAGGTTGCCGAGTGACATGTACAAAGGATAGAAGTCGTTCTGACCGGTGGCAACGGAGACAGTTGTCTTGTCGCTGCCAAATATGTGGGACACGAGCATTGCACCCGCACTATGTTCAACTTCCGTACTCACTAAGTCCTAGAGTCGTGCGGCCGTGTTGAGACGACGATAGAACATGTCAGATGTCAACGGTACCCTCAGTCGTACCTGCACGTACCGCTTGTTTCCATGACCAATTGCCAGACATGAGATTGCTGTACCGACGTTCACCTGATGCAGTGTACTCGCGGTACGGTGTTGTGTCGAAGCTCTCTTCGAAATCAGGACTCGCGAGCATTTTCAGGGACACACGGCGGGGGTCGCGCATCCACACCTCGTAAACATCATCCATCCAGGTGGGTGGATTATGTTCAGGACGCACACCATTGTACGAAATCCTAAGGCACTGCCAGGGCACTTCGCCAACATTGATCGAGTCGATGGTGCTGTAGAGGTCGGCATAGTCGGCAAAGGGCGGATGCCCACCATACCGGAGAACGTCTGCAGCCCAGAGGTCGAGAAGAGTGTTGATGTTCGACTGGGGCATCTGTTCCTTCTTGAACAGGAACTCAGCAAGCTCAAACTCTACTCGGTTATTGAAAGGACTCCAATCGCCAGATGTAGCATTCATGCGAGGTGGAGGAGGGGATCCTTCGGGAAGGTCTTCCCCGGCTGCATTACAAGGACACCCTAAAAGACGTTCCAGGTGAAGATCGCGAGCATGAGCGCGTTAGAGCTAATCTACATACCATTGAGAACTGGATGATATTCTCGTGTGAGAGCTTCATCACCCAGATGATGTTCAACACGGGAGGGGAGCGCAAGCCCTTCGGCATCGTCAAATACATCGCCAAGGTAGGGTGGGGTGCTCGGTGGATTGGGTTCATTGCGAGGCGAATTGAGGGAGGGCGAAATGGTAGGGACGGGACTTTCAATCGGTACAGGACTCGGGGCACGGAGGTCGAGATGCACGCTATTGATGTGCTGCGTCAGACCGGATAAGTTCTTGCACCATTTTTCGGGCTTGATGCAATGGGGGCACTTGTGTTCGTACGGCTTGTGCTTTTTGCGGTGACGGCCAGACATCGTGAGCAGTGGGAGAGGGCTAGAAGTCGATGTGTGCGCAGTGGGGGATGAACTCAGCAGCGAGCGAGTGGCAGGCCGGGTTGAGGGTCGAGCAAACGTTGGTGCAGCACCCTTGCCGTGCCTGGGGTGATAGCTGCGTGACAGATGAGCACGCAACTGGCGGGCGGAAAGGAGGGGCGCACCAATGAGCGGGCGCACACCAATCTGCCCAGCCGTGTCCGAGTCACGGACTGGGCGTCACAGTGGTGCGTCGTCGCCCGGGCCTATCTGTAACGTATAAAAGGAATAATCAGCGACGGCTGTTGGATATTCATCTGCCCACTCACTTTGCCTCTCATCCTCCTCAGCTACCGCTAAGTCAGTCCGCTTGCTATTCTTCCCGAGACAATGTCCGCTACCCCTCGCCCACGCCGCTCCAATGCAAACCTCCACCCCGCCGATGTCCTCTTGCAGGACAAACGGCCTTGTCGTTCATCGGCTGAGGTAGCCAAAGAGAAGGCCGCCCTTGAGGCTCAGCGTCAGGCAATCATTGAGAAGCGCGCTGCCGACCTGCGTAAGCTAGCTGTCCTCGAGGACCAACTGAAGATGCAGGACATCGATGGTGGTCAGCAAGCCCCTGTAGAGCAGGAGGTTGGAGGTACCGTCACCGTTCAAAAAGCCCCAGTGAGCATCGCTACAACGACTACCCGCCGCAAGGGCAAGCAAGCACCCACTGCTCAAGCAGCTCCACCTATCAACTCAGATGGTCAGCACACAGCCGCCGCTGCAGGTGGTAGACTGAAGAGGGCATCCCGTGCTGATGTGGATGCTTACCGCGGCCCCACCGGACAAGGCACAGGGGCACCCTCGGCGCCGTTGCTCAGTCAAACTCAGCCTGGGGTCCCACCCACAGTAGGGCCGGCTCCTCCGAAACCTAACACAAACGGCCGTAAGTCCAAGCGCAAGAACGAAAATGCTGAGCATGGGTGCGTACCTCATTCTTCAACCGTGAGTGGTGGTGGTCTTGAAGAGAGTTACGGTCACAGGCTGGAAGTCCCGCTGCCCAAGAAGGGTAAGATGACAAAGCCATCGGGCGTTACACCTGCGGCAGCCTCGAAGTTTTCTTCACCCCTTCCGACCCAACAACGGTCTTCAGCCACGACAACTCCGCAGGCTCATGTCCAAGCTACCCCTACTCGCGCCAACCTATCCTCGCCTACAGTCGCTCAGTCCCATGGAGCTGCAATTGAGCTGAAGACGGCTTCCTCAGATGTCGGCAACTCGGCCAACGAGCTTAACGAAGCAGCCGCCTCCTCGGAGGCTCTTGTGAGCGTTGAATTCGGAGGTTATGTGCCGGTGGACAACGACGAGGCTGTCGAACAGGGGCCCAGATCGCCCCTATTGGATTCGGACTTGGACTCGGCAGCGGCGTTGACTACGGAAAGCACAAAGGTACGTTGAACTTTCAATTGGAGTTCTAGTCGAAGTTCAGAGACTCACCTTGTGTACTCTCTTGTTACTAGCCGACCAAAGCCAGGCTGCTCACAGTCGAAGTTGTTGATGTAGCAGTTAGTTCAGTCCCGAAGCAGCCTCTCTGGCCAGCGACATCTTCGGGGACAACCAGCACCCACAGTACTGCCGCCGCTTTACCCTCCCCACTGCGCAAGGCGACTCGCCACTGGGTTATGACGGACATAGAGAAGCTTCTGGGCCCTTACGCCGGAAGCTTCACTCTCATGTTCCTGCCCAAGCTCATCTGCCTCGTCGGCAATGGCGCTAGCGGACCGTGGCGGCTCTATGGCGTCGACCTGCCGTCCGTCATGAAAGGTATCGCTATGGACATCTTCCCCACGCTGATTAGCACAATCGAACCCGAGATAGTGCCCCGACGAATGTTCTATGAAGTTGTGAGTTCTTAACCTTCAGCGCTCCTTGGAGATGTTTCTTTACTATATTTCTGAGCTCTCTCATACCAGGCCAAGCAGAAGCTCTCGGAATATCGCAATGGTGTCGCCAAAGAAGCCCTCGACGTGGTTAACGAATACATGGAATCTAAGCGCTTCGCGAGCGCTGAGGAGCGCGCGGACTTCATCGCATGGGCGCTCACCAACTCCCAGGAGCTCACGTACCCTTTCCGGTATGTGCGCGTTCTCAACAACCCCCGAGATGGAACGCTTGTGAGTGGTCCTCAGCCTTTGCACCTTGTGACATCCGCAGTCTATCTGACACTGTTGTGATACTAGGAAAAGATCGATGTATATCAGGGCAAGCTTGTCGCATACACGTTCTCCTACCACCTACGCCGCACGGGCCTTCGTGCAGATCAGTTTCGTGACTATCCGTGCAACGCGCTGGCGCTCGCCACAACGGCTGTACGCCCTTTTTCGAACAACAGCAACAGCTGATGTATACTTACTGTATCTTTGACAGGTCGAGCGCGCCTTAAGAATGTGGGAGACCGGCTGGTTGAAGCGCCCGAACCCGCGCAGCGAAGAAGCGAAGTTCTCGGATCGCAACTGGGGCAAGACTGCTAGTGAGTACCTTGGCGGGATCACCAACCTTACAGAGAAGCAGTGGGACGGCATACTGGCCAGGGCCGAGCTTTACACCACCGGCCGTACCCTCGAAGACTCAGACTCGGACTCGGACTCGTCAGACTCGGACTCGGACCCCTTCGACTTGCCAATGGCCGGAGGACGTGCAGACATTGATGACGACCGCCAGACCGCTTACGAAGCGGAGCTCCGGGGCACCCTCTAGTCGACGAGGAGCTTCCAACACAGGTACGCGCAAGAGTGATCATATCTTTCGTGTGCTTATGCTGACGATTTCAATGGTAGCAACTCGTGGGTCGTTGAGGCGCTCAGATACTCGGTTCACAGCGCTGACGTTTATGCACGATCAACGGTGCAGTATACCCTTTCGCTCGTTTCTGTACTACCGGACATACGCAGTGCTCGCTCATATTGATATGTACTAGACTGCTTTTTACACCATCGTCGTCAGACTGCCACTCCGGCCTTTCCATCCCTGACCCCCTTCAAATCGCTCCTTCATCATTTCCCGACCTCCTACATTCACTACTACTACAGCCTGCAGGCAATGGTTATGCTATATACGGCCACTTTATTCGCATGGTCCTGGTATTGATCCATATTGTACCTACTTGTGACCACTGGTTCGGACTTATTGGACGTACTTGGTACTCCTTGTGAGCTTAATGCGACTTATTTGTCCTTGCTCCAGTAAGTGGACCTTCTGATCCAGGAGTTCTGGATTAGTATGAAATCGTCTGATTAAGTGTGTACAAGATATCACAAGGGCCTAAGTGAGCCGGACAGTTTCCTGATGACGCAAATATCGCTTGTAGGAAATGCGATTCTACCCGTGATGACAGTTGCAAGTCGGTGAGTCCTTGTGCTCGGGATAGGACCACCAATCGTGGACTCACTCAACCCCGTTATAAGTTTGAGCCTCCAACCTCCACGACAGCGGCGTCGGCCCCAAAGTAACCGCAGCTCCATCTTTCAACTGCTGACCACGGTGAGGTAGCTTGGCAATGATCCGACCACCGACTTGATGGTGTAATAACCGTTATCGGGGTCGGTCCGTGTGAACACCCACTTCGTGATGTTTTCGGAGTCGGTCTGCAGTGATATTTGTGGAGGTTACTCGTACGCACCTGCTGATGGAGGTGGCCCTTCGGCCCGTCGAACGCCCCGCATCCTACAGAAGGGGGATCGGTAAGACAAAAGGTAAGGGCGAGGCCCGATGAGGCGTTGAAGACTGCATAAGTCCCTGGTTTGAACAGCATCGCTTCGACACTGATCGAGATTGGGGGTGAAATCCGAGATGGTGTAGCCCCTAGCGGTGTGGGCGGATTGCACGTAGCCTCTTCGTAGAGAGACAGGACAGTTTGGTCGCAGCTACGGTAGACGTCACATGGGCCCGGAGTAGACCCTGACACCTGTTGTAAGGTTCAATTCCGCTGAAGTTGACTCCGTTTTATTAACTCTCGGCGTGACCTCCAGGAGGCTAGTAGTCACGAGCTAGTACGCAGTGGTCGTTCTGGTGCAAAAGGCTCGTACATCGCAAGCACTGTTGCCGCAGCGGCACTGAACAAACGCCACCTCGCAGGAAGATTTGGTAGGCCTGGACCGAACCCGACGCCATAATAGGCGGGAACCGACTTGACGGCATGTGATGTGTGTACACAACGGCCGGCCCTCACAAGCTGGCAAGACAGACAGACGTACATGATCGAACTCGCAGTATTGACCCCCAAGCGCTCGGGGGAAGCGCTGGGCCCTAGAATGCGGCGGCCGAATTCGAACTGTTCTCTCTCTCTCTCTCTCTCTCTCTCTCTCTCTCTCTCTCTCTCTCTCTCTCTCTCTATGGATACTGCCAACAGTGGCCCTAACACAGAGGTCCTATACAGTCATTGTGTTCGAATACTAAGCAGTCTTTCATAAAACGTACCCGGGGCCTCAACGCAAGGCAAACGATATGGCCACAAGAGACGCCATCGCTTCGCTCCGGCGGATTGACGGGCAAACTGGCTGCTTTTCGCTCGGGTACATAACAACAATGATGGAATTATTCAACCGTCTGCCGCCGCTACAAAAGAATCTGAGTGAAAGTCACATTCTGCGTAGATGACTCCCCGGGGCGCAGCTGCACATGTGCGTGATCGCGATGTCGGATGCGTGAAAGGGCCGTATAAAGCTGACCATGACAGAAGACAGGGCGGACGAGGTCGACGCCAACGATGTCTAAGGTCAGACCTTGACAGCTGTTAAAAGTTGTCGCATATGCAGGCGCAAGTGGAAATTGGCGGCGAAGTAAGGTATGCCTGGACAGTAGAGATAATGAAAAAGAAATACGTGGAATGAGAATGTCTTCGGATTGAACTGCTCCTATGCCTCCCGTGCCACCGAGTACTCGTACTGTGATCAGCCGGTGACCGACAGAAACTACGAGCACGTGCACGTTCTTCACGAGGCCTCGATCAATAGACAGGTTCCGTAGAAGGCGGTAGACAGCGTTGACTTTGATAGTAAGAGAATGGGGGGGGAGTCCCGGAGGGGTTTGGAGTGCGACGTGGTCCAGTATACTATCTGGAGATTCGAGCCCTGCTGCCTCAACTTCCTTCAGCGAATCCGCTGCGAGATAGGTTCGTTGTGGCCCGGGGATTCTGTTGATTATGATGTCATTGTAGGTGTCCACTTGCTGATTGGTCGGCGCAAGTATCGACCGTCTCACGCAGACCTTGGGGCAATCAAGGATGGAGGGGGGATACACAAAGCGGATGAGTTCGTCTACAGCGCTGACCTTGCCTAGCATGTCAAGGGCCACTTCTGGCCCTGCACCGTCGCCGATTGAGTCGACAAATTCTGCAAATTCCGGATCGGCTGCATTGCGGATGGGTGTGATGAGGCGAGAGACAGAGAAGTGTCGCCAAAGAGGAGAAGATCGGATGGATGCATCGACAATCTGAGCGCGTGTGCCTCTACGGATCACAGGGCACGTTTGCCGGAAGTCTCCTAGGAGTACTATGACCTTTCTGCCAAAAGGTTCATTGTTTCCCATGATACGTCGGAGAGTTTCTTCAATGCAGGCCAGAACGGCACGGTTTGCCATTGGTGCCTCATCCCAGATGATGACTTTGGCGGCTCGGATAAGTTCCGCGCGAGGGCTGTTTGGCTCGATAGGTGATTGCAGAAGTTCATTCTGCTCGTTCACAGGCACCTGTTTCCAAACACGAAGAGGGTATTAGTAAATGCTGCTGTTGGCAGCACTGATTTTACTTTAAAGCATCACAGCATGCACACCTTGAATGCAGAGTGCATCGTACGGCCTCCCGGGTAGAGTTGTGCTGCATATGCAGAGGTTGCAGTTGCGATAACGATACCCCCTTGCGCGCGAAAGTAATCGCAGATCGTGTTCACCAAGAAGGTCTTCCCGCGCCCAGCTTTACTGTCAACAAACTCCTGTAGCGTGTGCCCTTGTTGCACAGCCAGGACCACCTTGTCAAAAATTGCCCGCTGTTCCAGGTTGAATGCAGTGAGTGCGGCCTGCACATGGTTTGCCATTGATCCCCGTTGTCCTTCCCACCTTTGAAGCTCATGTTCGACTTCGGGACTGTATTGTGCAGGCTCCGGGAGGCCGTATTCGGCAAGAGACTTTCCGTACTCCTCTAGGTGATGAGAAATATCATTGAGTGCGGCCGAAATCCCGAGTGGCTCAACTCCATGGTGCTCGATGATGAAGTCCTTTGACAGATCAAGGTTAAACTTATCCCAGACGGCCCGAGGAGTAGACAAACACTCGTTATGGAGTAGATGCACAAAAAGGACACGAAGCTGGCGGGGTGTGCGTAGGGAGTTTATGCCTTCTAGTATAGACAGCTTGCCCTCATTGTCGTCAGCGAAGAGACCAAGTCTGCTTGCAGCGTCTTGAAACGAGGTGCACTCGGTACCGTTCACAGTGCGGAGATCATTAAAGGATGTCGCAGGCCGGTGTTGTAGTAGGGCGCGGAGAAAAAACCTTTCACCTTCGGAGACTCAGGCGGGTTGCAAGCGTGCAATGTGGGGATGGGCTTCGACACGCTGGATGACATGCATACGGATAACGCTACGTGTGTTGTCACAGTGCTCTTCAAAATATCGGGGTTTTCCAGAGTTGCATACGTCGTATGGGGCAAGGCGGAACAGCGTGTAGTATTCACCATATGTGAGATCTGAGAACAGGCGCACACGGCCACCGTCTAGTGATGTGAACTCCCCTGTAGGCCGTTGGAAATACCGCTCTAGGAGAGACTGAGACTCGGCCGATGTCGTGCGCCTCTGATATTGCCGATGCATATTTGAGCGGGATGGGAGATGGACGGGCATGGATGAGACACCAGGATCCTTTTGCGTGATGTGAAAACCGAGTATACGCCACGTAGCTTCGCCTGCTGATAAGTATCGAGCATCCCAATACTCCTGAATTTCGTCGATTGGCTCTGTGTGAGCACTGCCATTCAGTGTGCCAGAATCTGTTGTATTTGCAAAGACTCGAAATTTTGTCCGATCTGGTCCTATTGTGACATGTCAAATATGTGAGTATGGCATTCAATCGTAATGATTCATGAACTGCACGTTGAGTTACCTTTGTGTATATACTTGAAAAGATACTGAAAAAGTTGAGACGAATTGGCTGACTCGAAGTTCATGTGGCATTGAAATTTACGTAGTAACGGCAGACAGTGAGGGACGACCATTTCGTCGCCGGGATTTCGTCGCCTGTAGTGCACACGGCTGTTACAGTCCGTGCCAAACCAGGTCCGGAGTTCCGGAACTCCGTCCGGACTCCGCCCGGACTTCCAGTCGTCCTGTAACACCTAGAATGTTCCAGCCCATTCCACTCCTAAGTACAGTCTCGGCCCATCTAGTTCCCTCTAGTTCTTTGTGATCGTACTTACTCATTCCCCGACCGGACTTCCGGTCGAACCGCGATCCACCCCGGGACTCCATCAGGTTCCGCACGGATGAGCGTCATGCGTGTCACTCCCGGTCGGCTCACACCACTCCGCAGTTCCACGCGGAGGGCTGACCGGAGTCCGACCTCCGGACTCTGCCCCTGACTCCTATCTATGATTAGATTATAAGCACCGAGCTAGCCGGCCTTATGCTTCAGTTCGGATATCTCGTTAACCCTCTGTTACTGCTCCGTAACTCATCTGCTTGTACTCCTTCTCTAATCTATCTCCTTCTCCATCATCCTCCATCGGACTTCCGTCCGGACTCCGACCTCGGACCTCTGTCCAAACCTCTGTCTGCCTTTGTCTCTTCCTGACTCTATTCCATTCGACTCTACCCTTCGACTCTTCTCCGTTCCGGAGTTCCGCCACCTCCGTCCGAAGTCCGAAGACCGGCAGATTGCTCAGGGCGTTGCTAATAGCTTCGCCAAGTCTTCACTCTCTGGTGCACCCGGAATTCCCCCATCCTCCGGACTTCCTTCCCGGACTTCCGCTTCTCCGCTTTTCCGGACTTCCATGCACGATCCTAACAACGGCCACCAGTATCGAACATTGTTTCTGCTTGAAGTGGCTTAGGGTACCCAAACCGACACTTCCGTGTTCCGTCTGGCAAGACACGTTGGCAGTAAGTTGAAGGGGGTTGGTCGTCACGAGGATGATGATGCATCATGAAACGGCGGACGAGCAGGGCATCATCAGGATCGGTAGGCATTTCCGCAGATATTACTGAGTCAATGTCGGAGATGTCGGTGCAGTCAGCTGTGTACTTCAAGAGGATGTGTGCATGCGGAAGGCCTCGCTTTTGAAACTCGACTGAATGGACCATGTAGAGAAGCCGCCCAGCGTTTGCGAACATTGAGCGAAGGGTACGTTCAAGCAGTGCTAGTTTGCGTTTGAATACACGACAAACGACAACTGGCACGTCATGATATGCCTGACCCGGTCGCAGCTGTGATTCGATCTCTCCCCACGAACGGTTGCATGTCATAGTGATGAAAAATGTGGGGGGACCGTGCTGAGCGGCGATTGCGAGTGAGTCAGCTATCTGCTCCGACGCCCACCAATTAGAACCCAGAAAGGAGGCAGGGAGATAGATATTCTCTGTTTCTTCAACAGATGTAAGGCCCATTTGTTCAGCATCTTCGCGTTGGATTCGCTGTTGATTCATGCGGATATAGTGCAAGCGTGCTTCGAGATGCCGGCTAAACATGTCGACAACGTACTCATTCGTCAAGTGCCCAAAGATAGCGAAGCGTTCTTCACATAGGAGTCGGGCACGGTAGAACCAAATCTGGGTAGTTTCTGGCTCAGCCAAAGGTGCATTCGAGACCGTCCGATTGGAAAAAGGTTCATTGATCTCAGAGGACGATGGAATACCCCAGCCCAGTGTGCCTTGGGGGAAAAGAAGGGGATAGGAGAGCGGTTCCCATAGGCGGCTTGTGGTTCCGATGGACTGGATGGAGGAGTTGGTCTGAGAGATTACAATTGTGCGTGCTTTAACCTCAGATCGAGTTGTATTGCTATAGCACATTATAGCCACGAGTTCAGGGGTTGTTCCACTATCTTCAAGTACGAGATGTGCGTCGGGACATTGGGTGGCATCAAGCTGGCCAAGAATTTGAAGTTGACGTACAAAAGGGTTTACGCGAAGTAGTGTAGCGCGAATGGTGTCGATCCAGGGAGTCGGGATAGTGGTGCGAAGGCGAGCGTGAGGAGCTTGCTCTGTCAGAAATCCATCGTAGAGTAGCCAATGCACTGCAGAATTCTGGTGCTGTGGGCGTACACGGTGATACACCCGGCCTTGTATAGCGACGAACCCAGGGACCCCATGCCAGTCGGGGAATTCCGCAGTGGTCTCCAATGAGGCAAAGGAAAAGATCAGGTTGAGGATACGTGAGTTGGCGGATATATTGGGGTGGTTGACGAAGAGCTGATATTCAGGAGGAAGTGGCGGCAATGGGGGGACATCTTCGAAACGACGGCCTTTAGGCCCACAACAGAATCCGGGTGTTTCTCCAGTGAGAAGAAGGATTCCACAGGTTGGGCACTTGTGAGTACGGCCTGCTCTGACCTCTCCCCATCGTAAGGACGGCGTTGAGATCAGCCCAATGTCCCAAGTCTTACGGTCACACATGTATCTAGTGAATTTCAACAAATCGCCCGCAAAACAGTATAGAATTAAAGTAAATACCTTCAATATAGTATACAGGAGTGAGTAGAATACAGATGGACACCTTCAGGGCACAGGAAGGTTATGAAAGGTGGCAGGGTCGGGGGCAGATACAGCAGATGGAAGCAGCGAGGGATATTCGACTCGTAGCCAGTGAGAATGGCCCTAAGTCCAAGCAACACACAGATGGCTGGACCTTTGGCTGCCATAGCACGATATTCAGCTAGTCATGTTAGAGCCGTCCAGCCCGGCCTGGTGCGCATCGCGTTGATTGGCCATTTGAAGAAGTGGCATGGCCCAGCTTGAACGGCAACTGAGACCAGCCTAAAGAGGATGAGCACACAAATACAGATCTCAGGCTTGAAGGGAGGTTGCCTTGCAGATCTTTGACAGATGAAAAAAATGCCATAATACACGTATCTGACCCAGATCCAACCGCAGCAGTGGTGGATAAGCCTTGGTAGCACTCAGCTGCGCGTAAACCGTACACCGTTGTCTTCGAGCAGTACTACAAATAGGTACAAACACACAGCCCAAATATGGCAACTCTGCAGGATGTAACGGCGATGCATACAACAAACACGGCCAGCTGAGGCAGCGCACACTCGTGAACAAAACATAAGGTCATTCTAAGGTGACGTATTGGCCCCTTTGAATATTAAGTTAACATCAAAAATGGGAAATAGAGTATCATATACTACCTTTTTCAATGATGATCCGGGTACGGATCTGGACCCCTAGTAGTACGCACCGGGAGAGTCCGATGCAATGCACATCCACAATGCAGTGAAGGGACGACAACGGTGACACAAATGTAGTGGATGTGGGTTAACCCTCGTCCCTGACGTTCCGGTGCCCCCACAATAGGGATGTTAATCAAATAGTAGCACATGCTTCCACCTATAAGTGTTATGGTCAGGTTCCGTTAGTTATCGAAAGAACAGACAGTTGGACATAACTGAGTTAATGAGATGCAAGATTATTTTGTTATGAGCTCATGCGTGTGGATGTACCGAGCCGACAACACATTCTAGCTCGAGATTTAAATCATTATGACCGACCGGCCCATGCCACACATCTCGCATTGGAGTCTTGTCGAGGTTTGCGATGGAATGGCTGTGCCGGCGCAGCGATACATTGCATTTACGAGGATTCAAATACAATAAAAAGTACAAAACAGGAACACAACAGTAGGATGGGCCCAATAGGATTCTGAGACACAACACAGCCCTGCGGACATGAAGCCGGTGTCAGACCGTGGCAAGGGCCCTATGGGTTGGCATCGAGGATTCAGAAACAATAAACAATAGAGGCGATGCACCGCTCACCGAATCTGGGTGTAGGACTCGAGGACAACGTCGGGATTAAGCAGCTCACATTCGTCAGGTGGCCAAACGGAAAGAGGGGCACGGATGGCATCACAAAAGTGGGTAGCGGGCGTGGCAATGGCTTGGCTGAGGACTTCTTCATATGCGGCTCCTATGTTGCTGAACACAGCAATGGCGTGAACTGCAGAAGGAGTGAGGGCATATGCAAGATTCTTGAGGCGGGGAATGTTGGTAGGGTCAAAATAGTAGTCTTCGATGAAGGAATGGATGGACCGGTAGGTAAGGTTGAGCAGGATGAAGGCGAAGTGAGCGACAGACAGAGGGGGTGTGGTGGGAACGAATATAGCGACAACAAATTCCCCACCGATGCGACGACAAAGATGCTGCGGAACACGCCGCCATATGAACAGTGCACGTGCACGGAAGGCTGCAGCGGGGGCATGAGTTTGGTAGATCCCGAGTGCTCTAGGCTGCGTACAGTCTTGTGAGAACATGAACACGAGTCAAATAAAGGGAAACATACTGCTAGGAGAATAGAAAGGGCCGGAAAAAGGTCTTGGATTCCATCCTGTAGGACGCGGTTGATGGTGCTCAAGATATGATCACGGTTGTGCGTTGTGTATTCCGCACGGGGGCCTTCGTCTGGAAATCCTCGGAGGCGGCGGCCTGTTGGATCGACGTAAACAAAAGTGAAGCGGTTTCGTAAAAGGACAATAGGCAAACATACGTCTATTCGCAAGACGAGTGCGTGGATTCCGCAGGAACAGAAAGAAAAGAAGTGGGGGGGCGACAGCCGGGTTGCCATCCATACTGAGGGGAGAGAGAGAATGGGATGCAAAGTTGAGGGAACATGGCTTTTATTGCATGCACCATAAGCTGACTCAGAGAATGGGCCCAAGGGGAGAGCGGACTGAGTCGTCGGTGGGGTGGATGCGCGCAGGGCGCTTGTGGCCTCAGAAATGGGCCCATGCATCAGACGCAGACAGCCAACCGGTGTCCCGCAGCACTGAGTTTCGGCCGCTGCAAACAAAAAGCAGTCAATAGAATGCCGCGCCAAGGTAAAGGGGTTGTAGTCTTGTCCGAGCCAGTGAGACAGATGAACGCAGAGGCCGCCAGCTGCCGTCAAAGTACTTTCGGATTGACCATGTTGCGGCAAAAGTAGTCTAGTGTCCTTTTTAGGTAATCGTGTGTTCTGTTTCCTATTTCGGGAGTCTCTCGAGCTCTGTAGTCTGTCTCCTGTAGCTGAGCACCTGGTGGAAAGAATTTATATTATTAATGTGTTTCTACATGATATTCTCTTGAAGCATCGAAGTTTTGAATGCTTGAGATCAAGAAATGCCATAGTGAGAACACTTTGGACACCTTGACCTTCGGCGCTTGATGGTGGTGAAACGAATCGGGATGTCGTGGCTGCAGTTCTTGGTAAAGTTGGCACATCTTGGTGTCTAATAGAAGGAAATATAGGTGCACATATAAATATAGAATCCGTTTTCCTTAGCAATTTAAGCCTGAGAGCCAAAGAGCATGAAGTTAAAGCACGGACGTTTGTGCCCAGTATAAGCGCCCATCGATCAGACGCGCGTGCGCGCCCTGTTTAGCCGCCCCACCACCGTGCCGCCTTGGTCCTGAGCTCGCATTTCGCAACACCCGATGTCCGCCATGCCGACCCCGACGGCGATGATGGGTTCTGGTAGAGCACTCTATTGAGCCTTTGTTCCAATCAATTTCATCCCAGTTTACTATGGAGTAGTATATATTTCAAACAATATTCCGTGGCGGAGACACGGGAATCTGCTAGTACATATGGAAAGTATAACAGGAACGTATAGTAGTCGACAAAGGAACAAACATAACTACGGTTTCGCCGCTGCCCGTTTACCTCGAGTATTGGCAGAAGGACGAGGAACGGTCAGAGAGGAGTCGGAAATATGTACAGCAGAGCTCGAAACGGGAGGCGCTGCGATGAAAGGATCAACAGGAAGGGGTGAAAGGGGAGAGAGAAGGCGCTTGGGAGAGGTGGCCAATGACATCGATGGCCCTGCCTCAGATACGACGACACTCTGCACAGAAGTGTGGGAAGATGAAGGAAGAGGGGCAGCGGCATTGATTTGGACGGATGAAGTGGAGGGGACCCTGTAATGGATAGACGACATCAGGAGCGTGCGAGAGAGGGAATAAAGACGAACATACGAAGGCGAGGAGAAGGCATTGAACTTGCGGCGTTTCGTGGGGGTTTCAGGGGGGGCAGGAGCAGACTGGGGGGGAGAAAGGTTGAAGAGGAGTTGCAGCAGGGCAATTGACAGTGAACCATCGCCGCGAATAGAGGCACATGAGCCCAAGATGTAGATGAAGGAGTTGGGGGAAGGGGGGGGGACATTGATCCAACGGGGAGAGCCATCAACAACGCAACTGCAATGCATTAATACACAGTTAAGGTGGGGCAAGAGACGGACAGTACGCACTGAAGGATGGAATCTTTAGCCGTGTCATGAACTCTCTCTGAAACGTTCAACGTGAAGCCGCGAGACTTTCCATCAGCAAGGACCTCATGCTTTCCTTGGACGACACCAATGGCATAGATGTTAGGGTAAGGCATGTCGGGCACGTTGTCCTGATACGTCTCAGAGGAGGGATTGCCCGGGACAGGGAAAAGTTGGACGGCATCCAAAAGGGCGGAGTCATTGGGGCGGAGGTGGAGTTTGGCGACGAGGAAGACAATGGTATCATCGGGCAAGGGGGTGTCGTTAGGAGGACTATAAACGCGAAGCTCAGCGGGGATTGAGTCTCCAGACGCACACTGAATAGCAGTGGCATAGTAGCAATGGAAAGCCAAGGCGGTGGAGGAGGTGGAGGAAGGACGTGTTATGATAACGCTGGGTTGAAGCTGTCGAGCTTACAACCACCAGGTTATAAATAACAAGATCAGATTGTCCTAGGTAGTACAAGAGTGAAGCCGAGGTGAAACGAGGAGATCGAAGCTGTGTTATCATTTTCGGACCGTACTGACATTGACCGGCTATCGCGTGGCGGCTACACCGCCTTGGAGCTATGCGTCGCATCGTTTCTCGTCTCTTTCTTTATTACGGTACTGGGCTTATCTATTTACGGACATACTCAGCGCAGCGTGCTCTGACATGTCATCGACACGTCGACGACACGTCACCACTTTCTCTTTTGGGCTCGTTCCCCTTTCTCGGACTTGCCACGTCGCTGCCACATCAGCGACACCTCATGCCTACCTTTTATGGACTAGTCTCGTTGCTTACTAAGCCTCCTCCTCATAGTATATAAACCCAGGGGGCGCCGCTCAGCAGCCCCAGCTTCGATCTCCTCGTTTTACCTCGGCTTTACTCTTGTACTACTTAGGACAATCAGATCTTGTTATTTATAACCTGGTGGTTGTAAGCTCGATAGCTTCAACCCAGTGTTATCATAACATTAGATCGAAGCTCTGGACTCCCCACCCAATACTGGTGTAGGGACACACCGACTGAGGAGGATAGCTCGAAGGCTACCCGCCCTCATCCGACGCACTTTGCCCACCCTGGCAACTCGAATCACCGACGAGGAAAGCAGCCCGAGGGACGAGCACGATCGCTCGAGCCCTATACCACGACCCCGAAACCCAACCCCGTACCCATCTACCTCGCCGGACAAATACATCTTCTGGAACCAAGCTACGTTCGAAGACCCCATTGAAGGAACCAGCTCAGGAAACATAGCTGACAACGAGGAGTCACCCGATCATACTCCTAACGACACGACCGAGTATCTCAAGGACAAGATACGAACAGGACATAACTTGGCGCGCGCCATATACGAGGAGTTCAAGACAGACCCGACGGTTGATCACGAGGCACTCTTTCATATTCAGGACGCCGCATACCACCTCAGCCAGTCATACCGCCGTCTGGCCAGACTACCGCCTTACCCACCTCCGGAACGACAAGCTCTCCACTTCTCCAAGTGGTTGGAACAGCAAATCGGCATAAACCACGAACTCCTCCAGACTCTCCACCCTCGCGACCCTGTGCACGCGTACATCTCACAGAAGATTGGAAACCAGACAGTCGCGAAGAGCCTCATCATCGAGTGGTTCTCCGAGATCCCACCCCATCTTCACGCCATCCCTCACTACTACCCTTACTAAGGACGTCGCATGAACCAAGGAGATCCGGACTTGCCCTGTTACAACACATTCCACTACTTTAACATCAATACCAAGAAGGACAACTACGACCTAGGACGCAAGGATCTACTTCTCTGCAAGTGGCAACCCTGCCCCAATCGAAACAAACAAGCAGCCCTTGCCCAATGAAACGCGACCCAACAACCGCCTCGCAAGACCGATCAAGTAGCTCGGGAGTTTCCACTGCACCGTCTAGTATCAGCCCAATCGTCACCCGTAGTCTCTTCAAGACAAGTCAAGCGCACCAGTCCCGCTTCAACAACTTCTTCCCCGCTCATACCCATCGAACTTTTTTCAGAACCCGTACCTCAAGCCAGCCCCTCGCTCGAACGCGAACCGGAACAAGACGCACCCCCTGCTAAAGGCAAGCAGCGGGCAGAACCAGAGAACGAACCAGACCCCTATTCGCCCGAGTCCGTGCACAAACAGTGGCCCGAACCAGAAACAGAATACGAAACCGAGCCTGACACACCTCCTGCTAAAGCCAAGCAGCGGATCGAATTTGAGTCAGACTACCCAGTAGAACCAGAACCCATGTCGGTATCCCAAGGACCCCAACTCATGATCAGCCGGGCAAAGGCGTTCCAGACCACAGCCTTCCCAACTGGGGGAGGAGGCAATGGGCCACCCCTGGATGATGAAGACGAGCCAGGAGGAGGACAACCTGGTGGAGGAGGACCTCCAGGAGGAGGCCCGCCAGGCGGAGGAGGAGGACCAGGAGGACCAGGCGGAGGAGGCCCACCAGGCGGAGGAGGAGGAGGACCCCCAGGCGGGGGAGGAGGACCACCAGGAGGAGGACAACCAGTGGGAGCTGCGCTCCTCGGAATAGGAGCCCAAGCACCTGCAGCAGGACACAAGGCCAAGGTCAAGGAACCTGAAGTGTTCACCGGAAACAGAGCCAAGGCCAACGAGTTCCTCACCGACCTCTACCTCCTGTTCCAAAGCCGGCCCCAGGACTACCCCACGGACGAAGCCAGAGTCGTCACGGCTCTATCCTACCTCCGAGACGATGCTTGGTGGTGGGCCGAAGCGCGAGTCGATGCAGCCCAGCTGCTCGACAACAACAACAACCTTCGGGGCTTTGGAACCTGGCAACGCTTCCGCGAGGACTTCCTCATGGTGTTCGGAGAACAGGACCCGGTACAAACCGCCGCTACCCAACTAGCCACCCTGTGCTACAACTCCTCGGAACCGTTGGATCAGTTCAACGCCAAGATCCTCCGGCTCTTCATCAAAGGACAAATCATGGAAGACCACGCGCAGATGGCCTAGTACAACTCCAAGTTACCTGGTTTCCTCCGGGACAAGATCGCCCTCACGTACCCGCAACCGACCAACATGGATGAACTCATGGACCGAGCCATTCAACTCAACCGGGCCTATCTCCTCAACCGCGAAGTCGACGCCTCACAGGGCCGACAAAGGAAGACACGGAACGCGCCTAAAGGCAAGGACGCCTCCGTACGCGCTATCAACACCGGAAAGTTAGACGACAAGACCAAGCAAGAGCTCATCAAACAGAATCGCTGCTTCTACTGCCGCGAGGTAGGCCACCGTGCGGCCAAATGCCCCGCGAAGCCTCACAAGGATCCGAAGACGCGGGCTGTCGAAGAAGACGACAACCGCATTGAGGAAGTTGAGGAGGACACTGAATCGGACATCGGACTAAACGCTATTGGCATGGACATTGGACAGGATTTTTGAACGGAGGGGCTGCTCCGACGCCAGCACCCTCCAAGACTTGGAACTATACTATCTCATTTGTAACCCTGGGACAGCAACGAAGACTTGCTTATCTCCTCCCTGGCTATGTCGAGTGTGGACCCAAAGTCATCGGAATCCACGCCCTTTTCGATTCAGGCGCAGATGCCACCATCATCAATTGACGAATCGTGGAACGTTATAACCTGCCAACCGTCCGACTACCAAAGGAAATCCGCTTCCGCAACGCCGATGACAGTGTCAACACGATCGGATCAGTCACCCACCGAGTTGAAGCAAACTTCGTGGTCCGAGGACATCCCTTGCCAACCAACTTCTATGTTGCCGATCTGGGACACGACGATGCCATCCTGGGCATGCCTTGGATTCGACGATACAACCCCAAGGTTGACTGGCTAACTGGGCACTTCGATTTCGACCCCAAAGTCATCAAGAAGCAGCAAGCCATCAAAGAGTATCAATCCAAACACGACCCGCCGCCAAACATCCCCATGTGGGGACTGCCTCCGGGAGAGGTCCAGGACGCAGAAGCAGTCGCACAATACGTTGGAAAGCTTGCGGAAGACCCTGACAATGACGATCGATGGGACCGGCCACCTAACGTGGCACTAACCAACCTATGGAATCAGAGCCACGAGGACCCAGCAGTACGACGCACCACCATGTCTACTAACCTTGCAGTACAGGCCAATGAAGGCAAACCAGTCAAAACGTTGAACGAAATCCTTCCGGACTACCTACAGGACTTGCGAACAGTCTTCGAGAAGAAGTCAGCAGAGCGAATGCCACTTCCACGACCCTGGGACCATGCCATCGACCTCAAACCGAACTTTGCCCCGAAGGATTGCAAAATCATTCCCTTGTCAATATGCGAAAGAGAAGAGTTGGACAAGTTCATAGATGAAAACCTGGCCAAAGGCTACCTGCGACCGTCAAAGTCCCCTATGGCATCCCCACTGTTCTTCGTGAAGAAGAAGGACGGCTCTCTACGACCGGTACAAGACTACCGATACCTGAACGAAGGAACTATCCGGAACACATACCCCCTGCCCCTCATCTCCAACCTGTTCGACAAACTGGCAGGAGCAAAGTATTTCAGCAAACTCGACGTCCGGGCAGGGTATAACAATGTCCGGATCAAGGAGGGCGACCAATGGAAGGCAGCCTTCAAAACCACACGAGGCCTCTTCGAGCCTACCGTTATGTTCTTCGGCCTATGCAACGCGCCGGCTACTTTCCAAGCTATGATGAACGACATCTTCAAGGACTACCTCCTGGAAGGATGGATTGTAATCTACATGGACAACATCCTGATCTTCTCCGACAATTTAGAAGACCTGCAAAGACGGACATGCCTCATCGTACAACGGCTACAGGAACACGATCTCTACCTGAAGGGCAAGAAATGCGAATTCGACAAACAAGAGGTCGAATTCCTGGGCGCCATAATACGGCCAGGCGAAATCTCGATGGACCCAATCAAACTGGAAGGTCTCCGCGAATGGCAGACGCCAACGACGGTATGACAAGTGCAAAGCTTCTTAGGCTTCGCCAATTTCTATCGCCGATTCATATGCGGATACTCGGACATCGCGAAGCCCTTGAACAACCTCACTCGGAAGGACACACGCTGGGAATGGACCAAAGAGTGCAATGACGCCTTCCTCACCTTGAAGAGATGATTCATGGAGGCACCAATCCTGGTAACACCGGACCCCGCTAAACCCTTCCAAATCGAATGCGACGCATCCAAGGTCGCAACTGGGGCAGTTTTGCGACAAAAAGGGGGGGATGGATTGTGGCACCCGTGTGCCTACCTGTCAAAATCCTTCACTGAAGCCGAACGCAACTATCAAATCTACGACCAAGAGCTTTTGGCAATCATTCGAGCCCTGGAAGCATGGCGACACTACGTCGATGGAGCAGCAGAACCCGTTGAAATCTTGTCAGACCACAAAAACCTCACCTATTTCCGCAGCGCGCAGAAGCTGAACCGACGGCAAGCACGCTGGAGCCTGTTCCTGTCCCAATTCAACTACAAACTGGTCCACCAGCCAGGCAAAACGCTGGTCCAAGCAGACGCACTATCTCGACGATCGGACCACGACACAGGACTGCACGACAATGAGGACGTCACCATGCTCACGGAAGAAATGTTCGCCAAGGCAGTACACGTAGAACTCCAGGAACGCATACGAGACACAACCTCCAGGGACAAAACTGTCATGGAATCGCTCAATGGAGCCTGGCATCTGAAGAAGGACCCCACCATCGGACGGAAGGAGGACTGGGCAATGGACGACGGGATCGTACTCTTCAAAGGGAAGGTATACGTTCCCCCGGAAGAAGACCTACGCCGGGAAGTAGTACGAAACCACCACGACCCGCCCATCATGGGACACCCTGGAATTCAGAAAACATGGGAACTGGTATCAAGGGAATACTGGTGGCCGGGCATGCGACACTTCGTGACCCAATATGTCAAGGGATGCGCCACCTGCCAAACCGCCAAAGTAAACACACACCCCACGGACCCAGGCCTACTCCCAGTACCGCACCTAGGCAACCCCCGACCATTCAGCACAATCACCATGGACTACGTAACAGGACTGCCCACCTCGAATGGCTTTGACGCGATTCAGGTGGTAGTGGACCACGACGTCTCCAAGGCCATCATACTCTCCCCATGTACGAAGGAAACAAGCGCAATGGACACCGTGCATCTCCTAGTCAAGGACGTATACAGCCGGTTTGGACTACCGGACAGAGTCATCTCAGACCGAGGACCCCAATTCATCTCGAAAGCCTTCCAGGAGCTGAATAAGCTACTAGGAATTAAGCAATCACTCAGTACGGCACACCACCCCCAGACTGACGGACAATCCGAAAGAACCATCCAAGAACTGGAAGTCGCACTGCGCATCTACTGCGGAAACTACCCCGACACATGGAGCACGCTTCTTGCGCAGTTCGAATTTGCCCATAACCAGCGAACCCATTCAGTCACTGGAAAAAGCCCCTTCGAACTCCTCATGGGTTACCAACCACGCGCCCTCGGAACGGTTCTCCCGAGGCCGAAACTGTTACGACGATGGGTTACTAGCGCACGGCACGTGTTTCTTTTCTTTCTCTCACGCATACTGTACCCCAGCCCCGGTGCTACGTCACCATACTGGACTTACCACTGTCTCGGCTCCCTTATTGTTCCCTCAGTTATTCTCGTCGCTATTGTCCTATGGCCATTGTTCTGTCTGCTATTGTTCCTGCTCGCTATTGTCCTCGACCGCTATTGTTCTTGTATGTATATTAGCACTTGCAAGCTGAGGACGATCCTCAGCTTGACCTGGTTATCTATCTCCCTCTACTGGAACCCCCAGACCGACGTCTCTAAGACTTAGTGTGCGAAGTCTCCGATCCCTCTTCCCTCGTCCCGGGACTCCGAAACCCCGTGATCGGTAGAGGAACCTTCGTAACATTAGGTCAAGCTCACCAACGACCGATCGACCCACCGAGGTCCAGATCTACCCCGAACGCGCCGCTCCAATAGCGGTGCAGAAGAACCACCACGGAACCAACCGACAGCGAAGGTTGGGAGTTCGATCCGAACCAAGGCTTCTATTACTACCAGAAGCAGCAACTTTGGTGGAACCCTGAAACAGAGCGGTGGGAACGCCTTGCCCAACCGGCAACACTCGAGCAGCTCAGAGCAGCCTCGAAAGACTACGACCAACGATATTTAGAAGCTACTGGACGGGCACCGCCAGCACCAGCTAGGGTCACCCCGAATCCGAAACCAGTCGAGCTTATAGCAGCGGAGAGTTCGGCACCTAGACCGACTACTCCCCTTTCCAGCGAGTCCGAAGCGGATCCAGGGAAAGCACCGAACGAACCAGAAGAACCGAATCGTGAGCCAAGCCGCGCTCCGACCCCCGAAGAACCAAACCCCGAACCGAACCGTGCCCCGACACCTCCACCACCGAGCCCATCCCCATCTCCCCCACCGTCTCCTGCACGTACTATGGCCGAAGAACACGCTCCCGAAGGAACCACCCTCAAGTTGAAAATGCCCCCTGACTTCACTGGGGAACACGGCGAAGCCATGGACTGGCTGCAGAAATGCAAGCTGTACTTCGCCTTCAACTCGAAAACCTTCGATGACGACCAGAAGAAGGTGGTCTTCGCTCTAATGCTCATGACCGGAGGAGCGGCCAAACTGTGGGCCAATGCATTCGTGGACGACGCCGAAACCCAAGCAAGGGTACAGGCTCAAGCGGGTGGAGAAGCCCCTACACCCCAGTACGGAACCTGGGCCGAATTCGAAGCACAGATCAAGGAGTCTTTCGAAGACGTTGATCCGACCCGAACAGCCTACGTCTCCCTTCGCGACCTCAAGCAAGGGAAACGATCGGTGGAAGAATACCTCTCGGAGTTCCGCCTCACCATCCAACGTTGCGGAATTACCAAATACGAAGTCATTGAGAACTTCTTCCTCCAAGGGCTGCACCCGAAGATCCGCGAGCGCATCTTCAACCTCGCCGAAATGCCGACAACCGCAAAGAACCTCTACGCCGTCGCCTCACGATTCGAGCAGCAGTGGCGTATGAGCAAGACATACGGTAACCCGAACCAGAAACCCTCTCAGGGAAGAAGCAACTACAAACCCTATCAACCCCGAGAGCGGACCCAGCAGCGCGACCCTGACGCAATGGACGTCGACGCGATGACTACCGAAGACTGCAACAAGCACATCCGCGAAGGAAGGTGCTTCAACTGCCACCAGATCGGGCATCTGTCTCGAGAATGCCCCCGGAAGAAGGACAAAGGCAAGCAGCCGATGAAGACCCGGGCCAGGATCACCGAAGTCGAAGAAGACACGGAGGAAAAAGATGCCGAAGAAGACGAGGATGCAACCCCACTCCTCAAAATGCACATTGACAAGATGAGTCTCGATGATCGAAAGCAGTTCCTCTCTATGTTCTCCAAGAAGGGTTTTTGATGAACCGGCGTGTCTCGACGTCACGACCGCGTATCCAGGTCCGGAATGTGATTGTAGCGCAAACCACTAGCCAATCTATGAGGATTCCGCTTACTATCCATTCGGACCGAACCGTCGAAACCCGCGCCCTGATCGATTCTGGGGCGGGGGAACTTTTCATCGATCATCGCTTCGCGAAAGAACAAAAATTACCCCTCGAAGAGCTGCCACGACCCATCCGCGTGTACAACGCCGATGGAACACGAAACGAAGCCGGAGACATCAAGAAGTTCGTGCTCACTGAGATAGAAGTCGGCGGACACCGACATATCGTCCGACTACTCGTCACATCTCTCGGAAAGGAACCGATCATCCTGGGACTCCCCTGGCTAAAGAGGGTAAACGCGCAGATCGACTTCACCAATGGCACTCTGGACATCCGGCCCGAAAGGGTTGTACGCACCTTGGTTGAGAACCTGCGAGCCATATGGTTCCCCGAACAGAACCCGTTCACCGGACGACTAAAGGAACCGGTGCCCGAAGAAGCAATGCCTGTACGAACTCTTCTGACCACCGTTGAAGAAGAAGACGAGGAACCCGAACCCCTATTCGAAGAACCCGGATATGTCACCGACTCCAACGTGCGACCAGAACAAGAACCCGACGATCAGGAGGCAATCATCGCCTACCTACGAAATGAACACGAAGCCATAGCGCGCCCCCACGTTGTCGAACACATAGGAGACAAACTGAAAGCAGGAGCACTGCTGACCGATGAACATCGGACAAAGGAAACGGCCGGAAAGCCACTCACAGGCAGGATCCAGCGCGCCGTTATCGGAACACGATTCTCCATCATTCGGAACCTGTGGATCCGAGCGAAGGTAAACCCAGCCATGGCGATGGCGCAAGAACAGCACAAGCAAGAGAAGCCCAAGACCTTCGAAGAAATGCTCCCAGAACACTATCGAGATCTCGCTAGCGTGTTCGAGAAGAAGGCGTCGGAACGATTCCCCCCGAGCCGACCCTGGGACCTGGCAATCGACCTGAAACCGGATTTCGTCCCTCGAGATTTCAAGATGTACCCACTCACCCCGAAAGAACTCGAAGCCGAAGAAGAATTCATTCAAGAAAACCTACGCAAAGGGTACATCCGTGAATCAAAATCACCCATGGCGTCGCCCTTCTTCTTCGTTGGCAAGAAAGACGGATCACTGCGCCCCTGCCAAGACTACCGATACCTGAATGAAGGAACGATCCCCAACCGATATCCGCTGCCCCTCGTCTCTGAACTCGTGGACAAACTGAAGGGAGCCAAGGTATTTTCTAAGCTGGACCTTCGCTCTGGGTACAACAACGTTCGCATCAAAGACGGCGATCAATGGAAGGCTGCGTTCAAGACGCACCGAGGACTGTTTGAACCAATGGTAATGTTCTTTGGGCTAAGAAACTCACCTTCGGCGTTTCAGGCAATGATGAACGCGATCTTCCGTGATATGATCGACGAAGGATGGCTCATCATCTACATGGACGACATCCTCATCTTCTCCGAAGATCTCGAAGAACACAGACAACGAACACGGCGAGTCCTCAAACGACTCAAAGAACATGACCTCTACCTCAAACTGGAGAAATGCATCTTCGAAGCCCCTGAGGTTGAATATCTTGGGATGATCATCGGAGAGAACCGCATCGCCATGGACCCTGTAAAGGTCAAAGGCATACTCGAGTGGCCCGAACCGAACACCGTCAAAGACGTTCAATCGTTCCTGGGGTTCGGTAACTTCTATCGACGATTTATCGACCACTTCTCCGATGTAGCGAAACCCCTGAACGACCTGACAAAGAAGGACACCAAATGGGATTGGACACCTGAGTGTCAGAAGGCCTTCGACACATTGAAAACACGATTCGCCACCGCACCGGTACTCCGAATGCCCGATCAAAGCAAACCATTCCTCATAGAATCCGACGCTTCACAATGGGCAACTGGAGCGGTCCTCCGACAACGCGATGAGAACGGCGACCTCCACCCTTGCGCATACCTATCAGAAGGATTAGCGCCGGCCGAACGAAACTACGAAATCTACGACCGCGAGCTCCTAGGGATCGTCCGTGCCCTGAAAGCATGGAGACACTACCTCGAAGGATCTGGACTCCCGGTAACAATCCTGTCGGACCACAAGAACCTGACGTACTGGAAACAGCCCCACCAACTGAACCGCCGACAAGCCCGATGGGCTCTCTTCCTATCTCAATTCGACATGCACCTAGAACACACCCCCGGAACGGCAATGATACAATCCGATGCACTATCGCGACGTCCCGATCACCGAACCGGAACTGAAGACGACAACACAGACCGTACCATGCTCCCCGACAACCTCTTTGTCAAAATGATCGATACTGAACTTGCACGAGACTTCCTCAACTTCGCAAAATCCGACAGCCTGTTCAACATTCTCACGTCGTCCCTCCAGAAAGGGACCATTCCCCCCATACGATCGGCGTTCTCCGACTGGAAAATGGAAGACGGGATGATCTTCTACAAGGGCCGATGCTATGTCCCGGCCGACGAAGACCTACGACAAAGGATCATCGTGTTACATCACGATACCCCGGCAGCAGGACACCCCGGAACGTTCAAAACCCTTGAACTCCTCCGCCGATCCTATTGGTGGCCCGGAATGTATACGATGGTCACACGATACGTCCAGGGCTGTGGAACTTGCCAGCAAGCGAAGCCGAACACACACCCCACGAAGCCCCCACTGATGCCGATCCCTGCCGACGGAGTCACCACACCCTTCCAACATGTCACTATCGATCACATCACTGACCTCCCCGAGTCCCATGGGTTCACAGGAATCCAGGTCGTGGTCGACCAGGGCCTTACGAAGGGGGTAATTTTTGCACCTTGCAAGAAAACAATTGACGCCATAGAAACCGCGGAACTATACCACCGGCATGTCTACCGGAGATTCGGACTTCCCACAAAAGTCATTTCCGACCGAGGACCCCAATTCGTCTCCCATGTTACCAAAGAACTCGGACGGATCCTACGGATCAACCTCGCCCCGTCCACTGCCTATCACCCACAGACCAATGGACAAACCGAACGATCCAATCAAGAACTAGAAGTCTATCTCCGCATTTTCTGCCAAGGAAGGCCCGACACATGGGTAGAACACCTCGTGGATGCCGAAGTAGTGCACAACCAACGCATCCACTCCGCACGCAACGCATCTCCGTTCTATCTTATGATGGGGTACGAACCCACGCTAATCCCCACCGTATACCCGAAAACCACCATACCCGCCGTACAGCAACGGCTACAAGAACTCCAGAAGGCAAGAGATGAAGCACTCGCCGCGCATGAGCTTGCCTGCAATGTCATGATCGATCGCAACAAAGGAAAGTTCGAACCGTTTACCCGAGGACAGAAGGTTTGGCTAGAAGGCAAGAACCTCAACATCGCCTATGCCTCACGGAAACTAGCCCCGAAGCGCGAAGGACCCTTTGAAATCATCGAAGTCCTCGGACCCCTCACCTACCGACTAAAGCTCCCAGCCTCATGGAAGATCCACCCCGTGTTCCATGCATGTTTCCTAACACCCTACCTTGAGAACGACACCCACGGACCGAACTACCCTCAACCCGCTCCCGACCTAGTGGACGGCGAAGAACAATACGAGGTAGAGGCCATTGTAGCCCATAAACGGGTACGAGGACAATGGCGCTTCCTCGTCAAATGGGCAGGATATTCAACTGCAGAAAACACTTGGGAGCCCGAAGAGTCCCTTGTCCCCAACGCACAAGAAATCCTCGACGCGTATAAAACCTCCAAGAAGATCTCCTAGCCCACCATGACCTCCTTCGAGTTCACTTTCGCCATCTACTGCCTTCTCCTCCTCGTCGCCGCCCTCTACACTATACTCGCTATCCATCGAAACATCGTCGACCGAATTGTCGAAAGAACCCTACACACCCGCGACGCACCAGCCCCCTACAAGTCCGGGTGGTAAATGACCATCGCCCTCATCATCTCTCTCACACTCTTCACCGTCACCTTCCTCTTCTCTCTCCTCATTGTCACCAGCGCCGTTCTCCATTCAATCTCTCTTCTCGAACTTCTTGTCGAACATCGCGACCCACGTCACCCCGAAAATGACCAACTCGACCAACATGCAGCCACCAAATACCATTCCCTCCGGTCCGAACATGATTCCACTGCCGACTAGACGAACCCCGGTCATCGGCGAGTATCTCATTCCTCCGTCCGGTTCCCCCGACCCCGATCGTGAAAACCCACCAACACCAGAGGAAGACTCTCCTGATGAACTCGAAGACGAGCACATGAACTATCGCGATGAGGACCATGTCTTCAATAGAGCCCTCGACACCCTTGCCCAGCACGAGCAGGAAGTGATCGCACGACTGGAATCTCGGAGGCAGTATGCAGCGGCAAACACGGCGCGGATCTACGGCACCTATCATCGCATGCTCCGGCAAGCTCATCGCCTATCTAGCCGAGTCGAAGATCTAGAAGACGCCCTAAATGCGGTTAACAATGCCCTCACCCACGCGCGCCATATCCTGGACAGTACAAATGGGTACGGCCGCGACCTCTACCGCAACATCAACCTCCTCCACCGTGACTCCGTCCGGTACCTCGCTTCTCCAGAGTACCGACCCTTGTTCATCGACGCCGCCCTCTATGTCAATCGACCAGCTCCCACTCGTCCTCGGCAGCCCAGTCGAACCCCGGCAACCAGCCCGAGCGGTAGCAGCGCCCGTCCCTCCGACCCTCGCGCTGAGGATGAAGTTCAGCAACCTCGAGGCGTCCGTCGGCCCCGCCACAGTACGGATCAGAACCACCCCGGAGAGCGCCCAAGCAACCGTCCGCGAATGGAACGACAAGCGCAAGTTCCCGTCCATGTGGTATCAGTTCAACCAGAGCAAAACCCCTTTCATGACGAGAATCACCCGCCGCTCCCCATTCCGCCTATTCAAGGCGCCGAACGGCAAGATGGACATCGCGCTGAAGAGCCAGTTCCGGCTCCGGTCCCCCGCTATCATAACCACCCAAATCGACGCCCTACTGACCCCACTCCGCTCGCACTACTCTCGACGGTGGCTACCAGACAGCCCAGGCCCAGCGGCAGCCAGGAGACGCTACGTGACGAGCTCATTGTCTGCGTCGCATGTCTGGAGCCTGGACATCAGGGGATCCACTGTCCCCAATGGGTATGTCCGGAGTGTCACATCCACGCACCCGGTCATTACGCTATTGACTGCCCGAGCCACGGTGATCATCGCCCCCCTCTCGCGGACATCTCTGGCGTCGATCCTCCCCAAGGGGCCCCCTCCTCAAACTAGACGGGTAGCTTGGGTCACGCCCAGCGGACAAGCCTACGTCTCCTCGCCCGAGCTTGGAATGTGGAATCGAGCTATGATACGGTACGAACTCAACAAGGACCGCCGCCGCATGGAGGATAGTTGAACGACGAGGCGTCGCTCAGCCATACGAAGGGGGTAGTGTTACGACGATGGGTTACTAGCGCACGGCACGTGTTTCTTTTCTTTCTCTCACGCATACTGTACCCCAGCCCCGGTGCTACGTCACCATACTGGACTTACCACTGTCTCGGCTCCCTTATTGTTCCCTCAGTTATTCTCGTCGCTATTGTCCTATGGCCATTGTTCTGTCTGCTATTGTTCCTGCTCGCTATTGTCCTCGACCGCTATTGTTCTTGTATGTATATTAGCACTTGCAAGCTGAGGACGATCCTCAGCTTGACCTGGTTATCTATCTCCCTCTACTGGAACCCCCAGACCGACGTCTCTAAGACTTAGTGTGCGAAGTCTCCGATCCCTCTTCCCTCGTCCCGGGACTCCGAAACCCCGTGATCGGTAGAGGAACCTTCGTAACAGAAACACCCAAGTACGGAAGAACGACTGGGAAAACTCCAAGAATGGCGCGAAAATGCACTGGCTGCCCACACTAAGGCCGCGGCAATAATGGCTAAACGAAGAGCCGCGGGCAACGTGGTCTTCAAGAAGGGCGACAAGGTCTTCCTAGAAGCTACCAACCTCGCACTGCCATACCCAAATCGGAAACTGGCGCCCAAGAGGGAAGGACCCTTTGTCATCGACCAAGTCATAGGTCCGGCCACAGTCAAACTCAAACTTCCAGCCTCATGGAGGGTCCACCCCGTATTCCACACCTCATTGATTACTCATTATCGCACCACCCCGGAACATGGGCCCAACTACGTGGCACCACCACCGGAAATAGTAGAAGGTGCTGAAGAATGGGAAGTCGAGACTATAATTAACCACAGGAAGCCGGCACGAGGCGGCGTCCAATACCTGGTAACGTGGAAGGGCAGGCCGAGTCATGAGAACGAATGGCTTCGAGAAAAAGACCTCAAACACGCACAAGCAATCCTCTCTACTTATAAAAAGCGCCACAAGATGGCCTAATTCCCCAGACCCGGCCTCTCCTCTCTCTCGCTCTCTCCCCTCTCTCCACTCTGGATTTCCTCGACGCTCTCCCCCTCGACCTCCTCGCCATCGACGATGCCCCGCTCTCGCCAGACCCGGAACTCTCCTCACCCGACGCCCAGAACCACAGATCGCCCGGGCAGCCGCTCGGGCCAGTCCTATTGACTGGCACGCCCCTCGCCATTGGCTCAGGAGATTTCGGCGGCCTCCGCTACCCCGCCGACGACATCCTCAACTTCTCCGGCAACTCCGACCGCCCCTCCGGCAGCTCCGACGCCCCCTCCGACAGCCAGCAATCAGCCGACCCCCGCACCGACCCCTGCTACGCCACGATCCACATCCCGGGATACCCCCTCCCCTTCACCTTCTTCAACCACACCCTACTCCCCGACACCAGTCCCGCCCTACGACGTCTTGGCTGGACTCCCACACGTGCCGACAATCGAGTCGATCCTGTCGCAGCGGATCTCCTACGACCACCTCCCGCGCATCCCGACCGCCACATACACCGACGGAACCGTCGCCGACCGGGTCGGCTGGACTCTCCTGCAGCCGGACCTGCGGGCGCCGGGGAACGCGGCCCTCGGCATGATCCAACCGGGACTAGTGAATTGGGCGGACTGCTACCGGGCGACGGCCGACATCAACGTCGCCCTCTCCACCCTCACCAAGTTCGTCTGGGCGAACCCGGGGACAGATCAGCACTTCCATCTGGAAGCTCAGGCCGCACTCGACACCGCGTGCATCCGTACGCTCGCGCTCGCTGACGGCGCGCTCGGGCGCATCGTCTCACACACATGGCAGAACGGCATCTTCACCCGTCTGGTACCGCCACCTCCCCCGCCAGCCTGGTTCGGTCCCAACCCCGCCTTCGACGGGCCTACGCGATCCGACTACCGGATGTCACTCAATGGCCACCACGAGAGGGACATCTGGGACCGTCTAACGGGGTCCATGCCCCAGGACCCCGTAGCGAGCGCGGGCTGGGGCGCACCCACAGGAAGCTGGGAGAATTTGGCCGCGGTCGACACGGACCACGTCCGGGTGGAGGTACGTGGCCGCACTAACCCTCCCGAGGACAACGACGGCCAAAGCAACGCCGAGAACATCCCCCCGGCACGCTCCCCCCTGCACGACATCATTGACCGGCTCGCCACGGAGCCCCTCGACTCCCTCTTCCCACCCAACACGCCCCCCGGCCAGGACATGGAGCTCGTCGACACGCCCCCACCGGCACTCCGCGAAATCCTCGACATCATCGCCAACAACCCCCTCGAATACCGCGACATGCCCAACACGCCCCCCAGCCACCCGCGCCGGACCCCGGGACAGGTCATCGCCGACGACCTGGCGAACGGCGAGATGTTCGAGGGCGACCCCCAGCTCGCGGCGGCCATCGACGCCGCTCTCGCGCAGCAACTCGACGAGGCTCCCCCGACGCGGCCTAACACCCCCGACTCCTTACCCCCGCTCGAGGACGTTCAGTTCCTCCCTATCCGCCCCGACCTCCCTGACGGCGGCGCGTTCTTGCATCTCCTCGACAGCAACGAGTGGACGGCCGGCAGCCAGCCCGTGCTGGACCTGCTTCGGCGACTCGCCGAGGAAGGGCGCCCAGCCATGGTAGGCCGCTTCGTCAACGACGACCTCATCGTCGTGCGCGACCCGCTCCATCCGGAGCTGGGCATGTTTCGTCTCACCCCGCGGGACCCCGGAAACGGCGAGTTTCGACTCACCCCCGCCCTACAGTCCATCCGACTCTGGACTGAGGAGGCTGCGACGACGCATCAGGACATCGTCGTCTACCACGCCGCCGTGCGGCGGCGCGACGGGTCGGGCACTGATGGACCCATGTCCGAGGACGGACAGGCTTGAGGGGGGGGTAATGTTATCATTTTCGGACCGTACTGACATTGACCGGCTATCGCGCGGCGGCTACACCGCCTTGGAGCTATGTGTCGCATCGTTTCTCGTCTCTTTCTTTATTACGGTACTGGGCTTATCTATTTACGGACATACTCAGCGCAGAGTGCTCTGACACGTCGTCGACACGTCGACGACACGTCACCACTTCCTCTTTTGGGCTTGTTCCCCTTTCTCGGACTTGCCACATCGCTGCCACGTCAGCGCCACATCATGCCTTCCTATTTCGGACTTGCCACGTCGCTGCCACATCAGCGACACCTCATGCCTACCTTTTATGGACTAGTCTCGTTGCTTACTAAGCCTCCTCCTCATAGTATATAAACCCAGGGGGCGCCGCTCAGCAGCCCCAGCTTCGATCTCCTCGTTTTACCTCGGCTTTACTCTTGTACTACTTAGGACAATCAGATCTTGTTATTTATAACCTGGTGGTTGTAAGCTCGATAGCTTCAACCCAGCGTTATCATAACAAGCTGGGGCTGCTGAGCGGCGCCCCCTGGGTTTATATACTATGGGGAGGAGGCTTAGTAAGCAACGAGACTAGTCCATAAAAGGTAGGCATGAGGTGTCGCTGATGTGGCAGCGACGTGGCGAGTCCAAAAAGGGAGACCAGTCCGAAAGAGGAAGTGGTGATGTGTCGTCGACGTGTCGACGACGTGTCAGAGCACGCTGCGCTGAGTATGTCCGTAAATAGATAACAACAGTACCGTGATAAAGAAAGAGACGAGGAACGAGGCGACGCATAGCTCCAAGGCGGTGTAGCCGCCGCGCGATAACCGGTCAATGTCAGCAAGGTCCGAAAATGATAACAGGACGGGGAGAGCTGCGACGTGCGCCTGCAGCGAGAGCAAAGAACCCATAGATGTTCAAAGTGGAGGACATGATGCGGTTGAGAGAGCGGAAGCTGGAGGATGGGCGAGTTTATAAGGATCAGGGGCCATTGTTTGAAACCAGACGAAGGCGGCGCATGGGCCAAAGGGGGAGCGCGTGGGGGGGGACCGTGCGCGTTGGGTGCGGTGTAAGAGAGATCGTAGATTTTCAGAACAAAAGAGAGGGTGACGCAAGCGGGAGGGGGAAGACAATTAGGCGGCTCACGAAAGACATAAGTGAACGATGGATGAGCGATGAGGGTTGGGGGAGTGGCGGGGTCAGCAGGGCCAAACATAGACAAACGAAAGCCGGCAGAAATTGTAATTACACGGTTAGTGTGGCGTACAGCCCACCTAGGGAGTTTCCCCCGATCCTATCCTGCTAGCTCAACCACAAAATTACAGTTACTATCTCAGCCTCTTCCACTCAGGCCGAAATTCACGCCGAATCATTCACGGTTAGAATATTTCCCAGCGCATGCGAAATTATATCGTACATCCCCGACCACTGGCACCTCAACGCCCCTTAGTCCTACACCTGGCCGCCAATCCCAAACTTGTGCAGTCGCTTCCCCATAGGGATCTTACTCGGGCGCGGCGGGGACGCACCCGCCGGACCCACCTCCACCCCCATCCTCCCAGATCCAACTGCCTGATCGATATTCCCAAGGATACCTCTCTGGCACGCCGCAGGCTTCAAGTTCCCCGCCGCGGCAGACTCCCGTAATGGACCGGCGTCCCCAGGCCCAAACCCGGACACCCCAGCGTTCGTCGTCTCGACGAGCACCGGGCGCGAGATGTGAATCGACGCAGAGAGCCGCCGAATCGCGCGCAACCCGGGCATCTGGATGCGCACCGGCAGGCGCGATCGCTTCTCCGGGGTCGTGTTCGCGCTGCCTGGTGTCGGCGACGCCGGCGGGCAGCGCGGCTCGGGACTGTGCGCGGCGCGGTACGACGACCCCGAGAAGTCGCTGTGGAGGACGAGGACGAGGTCGTCCTCGGGGCTGCTGCTGAAGTCGAGGAGGGCTCTTGGTAGGGAGGTCGTGGAGGGCCTAGAGGGAGTGCACGGTGTCGGGTCGTCGGGCGCGGTGTCGACTGATATTTGGAAGGAGGGATGTATGTCGGACGAGTCAACAGCTTCATCATCGTCTTGTGGCTCAAAGAGGTTGTTGCAAGCCGAGTCTGTTTCCTCGACCCTTGTAGGCCCGGGCTGTCCACCTATCGCTGATGCCGACACACCAGACGCGGTAGAACGCGACAGTCCAAAGAACGACCATCGCGACGTGCTCTTTGTCGCCGAAGCCGCAAGCGCACCCTCCCCACTCTCCGAGTTGGAGGGCACAGGAACCGCGACAATCTTGGCCCGCCGCCGTCTTGACTTTGCCGAGTCCTGCGTGGATGCTGAAATCGATGGCGTAATGCTGTCCCTGGGGTCCCTCACACTCAAAGACGACTCGACGGTGGGATGGGTCGCAGCGGGGACGTGAAATCCGCAAGAACTCTGCCGCGAGCCCTTGGAGGACACGCTCTTGATCGAGTGGCTCGCGCGGAACGTCTCGCTTGCAAGAGGGGGGAGATTGCTATAAACGAACGGATCTCGTGCAGTGGACGTTGAGGAGGTGACGGGAAGAACCATCGACGATGAACTTGCGGGTATATCCATGCACAAGGAGGCCACCGAAGCGGGCTCGGAGGAGTGAGCATCCAGTCCAGCTAGAGCCTGCGCATGAGACTGCTCGGCAGAAGTCGAGGGAGACAGCCTGACCAAAGAGTCGGGTGCTAGAACCGTCTGCTCTTCGGGCGTAGCCTCCATATATCCGTCGTTGGGCCGGTGATCAACCCTCCTCGGCACCCGCAGCGGAAGCTCACCCGCCCGCAACCTCTCCAGCATCTCCTCCACCCTCTCCCGCCTCTCCAGCGGCAACGTGTCCACGACCGGGTCGAGCGCCGATGCCGACGGCGTCACCGTCTCCGCATGCCTCCCGTCCTCCCGCGCCGCGCCCTTCCAGAACGCCGCCCTCTTCCTCCAATCTTGCGCGAGCGCCCGCGCGCCCAGCGTGCACCGCACCTGCGCGAGGTAGTCCTCCTGCGTGCGCACACCCATCACGGGCTCGAGCAGCACCTGCCACACGTTCCCTGGCCGCGCGATCGCCTCCCGGATCGCCGCGACGAGCGCCGCCTCGGGCTCCGTGCCGTCGAGCACGGCGTCGTACGCGGACTGTACGACGGGCTTCGGCTCTCCCGCCGCGAGCATGATCTCAATGAAACGCCGGAGACGGTCGCACCTTGTAATCAGCACCGCGTTCTCGGAAGCCAGCCCCTCCAACCGGTTTTGTTCGTCCAGCTCTTCCTCCCCACCCTCGAGCTCTTCAGTAGACGCTTCGGGGTCGCCGGAAAGCGCTGTAAATAGGTCGCGCCGCAGCTGGAGGATCTCCGTTTGCAGAGCCGTCACGTCGTCCGCGAGCACACCGTTCGCCTCCATAGCGGCCTCGCGTGCGTCACGTTCGCCTCGGAGTGCCCCCTCGAGGTCGCGGATACGGTGTGTGAGCACGGTGACGACGCTGCGGTGGTGGTAGTCTACGGGCGCAGACGAACGGTGGTAGAACTGAGAGTGGGGCGCATGGCCGAGAGGAGGTAGGCTTGAGGGAGGTGGCGGGAAGGCGAGCGGCGCAGGGGGAACGTATGCCGCAAACAGGTCGGACGATGTAGTCGAGTCCGAGGGGAATGGGTCGAGAAGCTCTGCGATATACGCGGTGGACACTGGGTGCGTCGCTGGGGTCGCTATGGGGGCGGACGCGAGGCGGCTGAGCTCCGGGTCCGACTTGGTGCGTCTGTGGAATAAATGGGAGAGTCGGGGGAAGCGCATTCTGGGGGAAAGTCACAGATAATAGTGATGTAGAGTTAGTGATGTTCGAACGTTCAGTCAGTAGCAATGTGGGGGAATATACAGGATGTGGAGAGAGCCAAACGTTTCGTCGCGCCGAATATGAACGGCCCACGACGAGCGATCAAACGGTGTTGACAAAAAACGAACCAATCGCGCGAGCATCACGCTCGCACTTCACATATCACACCAACTTGCAAAGGTTGAATAGGCTGTATCACATACACTGAACACGACGGCGGTCAACGACGAGCGCATGCAAAACAAAGCGAGAGATACTAGTACACATATTCTAGGCCAAGCTCCAGATGTCGGATCCACTATGCCCTACCGGATACTCAAGATGCCGCTGTGCGTGCGCCCGAGGCTCGTCGAGTCCTTCGTCTCCTTCCCCTTCTTCCCTTTCGGAGCCTCCCAGATCTTCCAGAACTTCAGGTTCTCGTCTCCGGCCGCAGTGCAAACGAGCTCGCCCCCGGGCGCGAGCGCGCTAAAAAGCACCCGAGAGTCGTGAGCGTCCCGAATTTCCGCCACCTTCTCCATCGCGGGGTAGCTGTGCACCATAATCGCGTTTGTCGGGTACCCGTGCGTCGTCAGGAACTCTTTCTTGTGCGGCGCCCACTGGATCGAAGAGATCTGCGCGGGCGTCACGAGAGAGTGCAGCCGTGCACCCGTAGTGGTGTTCCAAATGTGCACCGTCGCGTCCGACGTTCCACCGCCCGACGCCAACAGGGCCGGTTGCCACGGGCACCAAGCCACGGCCTTCACGGCGGCGGTGTGGTTGCGTTTCGTCCACCGTGCCGCAGACCTAGAGCTCGCGCTTGCGGTGCCAACGTCGCCTAGTCGTCCATCCCACACATTCAGGACGTTGTCGTTTCCACCGCTCGCGAGCAGCTCGCCGTCTGAGCGCCACTTCAGTCCGCACACCTCGCCTTGGTGGCCCAGTAACTCCATCACCTTGTGACGCGCGACGCGAACGTCGTGGTGCCAGATGCTCCCATCCTGACAGCCCGAGCTCAGGACGTGCTCGTGCCACGAAAGGCAGCCGACCTGCGCAGAGTGGCCTGTCATCGTGCGAAGCTTCGACTGGCCCTCGACGTCCCACAGCTCGACCGTGCCGCTCGGGTATCCAACACCGAGAAATTGGCCATCATTGGAGAAATCCAACGAGGAGATATACGAGCCTTCGGGGCCCTCGGACACGAGCACAACCTCGCCCGTCTCCGCCTTCCATATGTATGCACAGTTTCCGAGTGCAATGGCGACGATGTTCTGGCAACTCCAAGAGATGAGGTTCAGGTAGAAGTCGTCCTGCATCCCGGGTGCATCCAAGATCTTGTATGGGAACGTCGAGATCTTGCGGTCCTTGCCCGTCGTCCCGGAGCTGCCCGCAGGCGCCGACCCTGCTCGCGCATACAGAGGGCGAACGAGCTCGCGGGCTTGAGCCATAAGAGGATCAGATGAGGCGGCGGGTGGTGGCTCGTGGTAGGCGAGCACGCGACGGTTGAGTGGCACGCCTGTCGCGGCCGCTAAGCGGGCGGTGTGGCCCGGTGAAGCAGACTGTGGATTGAGGGACATGAGGTCCAGCGTTGCGGCGACTTCATCTGCGGGATCGCGAGTGGTGATAAAGCGATCGCGGGTGTCTCTCTGTGTGGGTGAATCCGGTAAGTCCATCATAGTCTACTGTAGGGGGTGGAAGGGGCGAAACCAAGCCCTTATATACTGGCACTACGCGCTGGGCACTGATGAGTGGCAGAACGCGTTATGCCACACAACTGGCCCTTCTAGGGGGGCCGTTCAAACGCTCTCAGTCTCCGGGGTTGTTACTCTACAGAGTGCCATAGCCGTCCGAGCGGAAATAAATCTGGCGGGGCTGGAGTGGATGGAAGTGGAGGTATTCCCAACGAAAGTGGAAGTGAACGGGAGTAGCCCCGTTTCCGTTACTCTGATATATATTCGAATGGGCCCTTATAGGCACAGATACGGTTTAGGTTGCAACAGAAAACAAAACTTACTGAGGGCTGGGAACGGGACCGCTTCTCAGACTTGGGCGGCACATAATCGCGGGTGACTACGTCGAGCCTGCTTTCCACGCCTCCTTTTCGAATGAGTCCCGAGCTAGCTTGGCGCTGCAGCGTTTCGGATACTTGAAGAGAGGCTGATGTTGCTCGTTTGATAGGTGAAGAGGGCCTGCTCGGTACGATGAAGGGGTTCGATGCATCGGCGGTGGCATTGACACCGAAAACAGACGCTGTGAGCGGCGTCTTGGTCTCGGAACGCGAGCGGTGTCGGCTAGGTGTTTTCGGAGGGGGCGCCATACCTCTACGGGCCGCGAAGGGGGTTGAGTTGGATGGCCAGAAAGGCGAAGTGGTAGCGGTGGAGATGGTGGTAAGATGCTCGTGGTCCGCAACAAGAAGTTGAAACCTTAATGTGGCTGATGGAAGCGCCCAAACACGCGGAGGGTGCGAGGGCGCGACGGACGCGTGACCGCGTTTCCCGTGTTCCGAGGCGCTGGTTGAGCAGCCGTGACCTATGATAGTAGTAGTGTGACTATGGCACACTGGCGGCCCGTACTCATCCATCGCATGCATCGTCCACACGTACTACTAGACACCGACGGCCCTAGTGTAAGACACCGCCGCTGCTCGTTGTACTTGGAGGCGCTCGCTCCGTATATCAGGGACGCCAGGTGCAGACAACGTAGCCTTCGGCGATCGTGAGGGATTAGATCGATTCCGAGTGAGCCCACCTAAGTTCAACTACTATATCGCCAACTTTGACTGTCACCTCGAACCAGATTCACGATCAAGTTTGTACAGTCAAGCTCGCTACGCATAATATGCCCGGTATGTATGAATCACTCCCCAAGTTTACCCTCGAGCAATCTAAATTCGTCACGTCTGTTAGGCAATGTACATGCTGAGGTGTAACGTCAGACTAGTAGCTATCGCATGCTGCTTGAACTTAGGGTACAGGCGTCGAGTAACTTAAACCCCAACGCCTGGCAGACACGCCGCCTTAGCCCTTGTGAAAGCACATTCGCTTCCATACGCCTGGCCAAAAAAAATTGATTCAATAGACTTCCCGCACGCATTTTTGGCGAGTTGGCGGCTCACTGGATGGGTTTATGAAGGTGAGCCATGAGGTATGATTCTAGTGACGTGCCCCAACCTGTCTTCGACGGCCACGGGCATGAAACTTTCAGCGGCGTGGCGTACATCTCCGGGATTATCTAGCCACTCATGACGCTGCACACGCTATAGGTGCTGCCACTAACGAGCATCATTGGGCGTACACCCTTCGGAGGAATGCCGCGTCGTCGGTGTCGATCGAATTCGAAAACAGTGCTACGGTAAGCCGGAACCCTTAGCAGCTGACACCGCAAGTACTGCGGCACAACACCATTCCACATCGTGCACTCCTCATGCCCTCAACACGGCGAGTCCGAGCCTCAAGAGTTTTCACAGGACGTGAATAGAATTGCTGCAGGTACCTATAACTATCCACGAAAGCGGAGTACGTTCATTCGACTCCTCTGACCCCCGGCGTCCCTAGTCAACTATGTCAGGACTTCAACACCTCGAACCCGGAACATACACACTATTCAACCGGAAGTTTGGAACCGTCCTTTCCGTTGATCCTTTAGATCGCACACATGTCACCGCTAGCGAATTCCGCCCGGGGGACACTGGCCAACGAGTACGTACACATCTCCCGGGCCCCTTTTTTTGTTCATTAAACAGTTGTTTATGCCTTTATAATCATCTACACAGTGGGAGTTCCTATCGGTTGCCACTGGTTTCGTTATCCGATCTCTCCTCAGTACCGAAGCCGCGCCACTGTACCTTCTCTTCAAGGACGCCATGCGTGACGGCCAGCGGCTTAGGGTGGGTCCCCACCCGATGGTTTTTCATGTTAATTATCCGAGAAAATCCTTTGCACGGTGAGTTGATGGTTGAGGCCCGCAGTCGGCGTTCACATCGACAAATCGGTGTTGTTCTCACTCGTCGGCATGCATCGATAGCATATCCTTCTCTACGGACTTTTCCATGGATCTTGATTATCACGGGACGAAAACGGTACGGTGTCGGTGGGACCAACGGCCCCAGATATGAGCCCAGGCCTAACGTACCATCATGCCCTTTTTTTAACCCACAGGTCAACCTTGTTTATACGCGCGATAAGGAAGAACCTTGCCAGCTTTGGCACCTGAGCCAATGTGATCCTCTCGCGCACGAAGCGGTCAAGAAGGACAATCGTTCCAACAACAAGTAGGTAGCACAATTGACACTCTTGAGTCACTTATGATTGCTAATCACATGGATTACGGTTTGAAAAGTATTGGAAGTTAGGCGGCGTCGCGACCATCCCCGTTACTTCGTCGTAGCAAGTGAACGTATGCACCCCTCTCTTTCCATGCCAAGTTCGTACTAGGATACCACCCTATACCAATGCCATAGTTGGATGCCAGCGATGTTGTTTAAGGGGAGAGAAACACCAAATAAGACTATCAATAACTCGAGGGACTTATCTCAGAGGCTGAGACGCGCGAACCGTAGTAAGTCGAACAGCATCCGCCAAGTCGAGACCGATACCTCTCCTCCACCAAACGCCGAGATTATATAGCACAAAGTTGTGTCTGGCAGGACATCGGATGCACATCAAACTGAATGCTCACAGCTACATACGCGCCTCCAACTCGAGGAAGAAACACCAAGGCATCCCCTGCACCAGCCGCCTCCGAATAGCAACGGCGTACAGCGCATCCGAAGGCACCTTGACACACCCAGCGCCTCCCTCGCTTCCAGGGACAACACGGATTTCCACCTCCGTCTATAACGGAGCGTAAGGGTGGGATCACAGATATGCAGGTACGCCTCAGTAGAGCTCACCTTCCCGTCCCAGACGGCGACCTGCCTCCGTACGAGCAGGTTCAAGAGGTCGCCCACAGTAAATCCGGTCGCAGGATCACGAAATGTTATCCCGGATTCCACATGGTCTGCTTTCAAAGGAAGCTGAGGTCGTCCAAGCAGTGTGAACGCGTGGCCCTAGAGAATGGAAGCGAAGTCGTGACTCACCATGTACCTCGACGTGTAAGTGAACTGGTCGCGGAAGTACGAATCAAGACACTGTTCTGCAGCATCGACCTTTTGTAAGAACGGGCTCTTTAACCGTATCCCGGGCACTTTGTCAACGTTGATTTCAATCTTGAATGAGGGATCCATATCGGAAAGCAACGGCACAATGTAACGAGGACTGTTAGGAACGCCTTGCCCGCCTGCCGTTGGGGTTTCTTTGGTACAAAGTCAATAATGTGCACAGATACGATATGAATACTACAGGGCGAACTTACGTGACGGGCGGACGACTCCCGTGGTAGTTGCTGCGAAGAGATAAAGCTGCTCTCGGACGGTCATTGTAAGCGTAGCAGGATGTCGTATCTAACGGGGGTGGAGAGTGATGCCAAAGTCCTAACGGAGTCCTTATAAAGCTCTCGTGAGGATGCATCGGTGCAGCCCGCTTTGATCTCCCGGCTTTGTTGCCTTAGGAGTGGCACATTATAAACCGAGAAAGGGCGGAAATAGATATGATATGGCCAAGGCATAGACACGACCCGTCGCACAATGCGTAGGGATAAGACAACGCCAACCGGCGTCAGGACAATGTCGACTGCACATATTGGGGTTCCATACCATCTACGCTTAACCTGTTTAGAAACTCAATCGGTGCACAATGGTGACTACTCACCACCATAGCCACAAGCTTATACCGGCCTCGCCCCGGATATGATCACTGTATCTTACCCTGCGTTTGTAGAGTCAGTTGCCATAACTTCCTCATCTAGTGAAAGACCCTGTCAGTCACCATGGCGCGATCTTGATGGTTGCGGGCGGGTCCGGGCTCAAGCTCAAGCCGCGAAAGTCAGTCTCACCTATGTCAGACAAGAATCAGCCTCAGGTAGACACACGAACCATCGCCATACTCGGAAATCGAAATAGTACTAGGACGTACCCCTGCAATGACCTCCTCGATTTCTTTCTCCACCTTCTGCGAGAATACCTCAGCCTCCGCATAAATCTTCTCGGCGCAGTTCGGGCATTTCAGCACCGACTGTACGACAGGCTTGAGCAGGGTCAAACTGCGCGCAGTCGCCCCCTGCGGGTTGTACTCGAGCGCTTTCACGAGGTCCTCCAAGTATTTTACCCATGAAGCACGAATTTTGACCTGAATGGGTTTGCGTTTCGAGTTCCACGTCAGAGTAAAGGTGTCAATAAGCGCGGAAGGCGGGCACGAAAACGCAGTACAGCCCTTGGTGTTTGAAATTCCATCTGCAATTTCCTTGCTAATCCAGGGATAGGGTACACCGGCCTGGGGAGGCTGGAGCCGGGTTCGTAATGCAGCGGCGCAGCGTTTTCGATACTGCAAGAGCTGATACGACGCTGCACCAGAAAGCAGCGCAAACGCGGGCGCATCTGTCTCCGTTGGATAGATTGGCAGGGCTAGCGTTCGTCGAGCCGCCCTCTGGGCTAGGTCCTGAAGACCATGGGCGCAAGCCAGCGCATAGGCGAGGTAAGGTTCCTCCTCCACTGCATTCACAGAGATAAAGTGCACAAGCGTGGCCAAGAGCGCACGGCGAAGCTCATACTTCTCCACGATCTTGAGGATTTTGCCAAAATCGTCGAGAGAGAGATCTCTCTGTAACTCTTCATCCACGCAGAGAAACGGGAGTAGCTGCTGCCAGACTTTCTTCTTCTCTGAAACCTCGACGATAGGTTTAGCACCAGGACCTTTCTCCGACCTGGGTTGTGGGAGAGAGAGCATGGAGGAAAAAACGGGAGAGGCGTGCGCGACACGGGCTCGGTCGATGTGGAGGTCAAAGCCATCGCACGAGCGGATGATGAGATCGCCTGCGGTCGGGTCCTGGTAGGGATACGTAGGCAACGTTGGGACAACGGCTACAGCGTCCATTTGGTCGTATGATGGTGCAATTGCGCAGAGGACTCGGAGACGGGTAGGTGGCAGAGATGATAATGTCTGGATCTGGGGCGCTGAGATCAGAGGTCATTCTACCGCAGCACACAGACTCGCCCCCATGGGACACACATGGTGTTTCCCTGGCTGCGGCATTAATGCTTCTTATGCTCGATGTAGATTCGATGGCGCACAGCCCGGACAGTAGCGACATACACCTCGTACCGCAGTGAAGTCGCGCTCAGCATTGGACATCGTCGCTTATAATAGAGGGAGCAGTGCATAGATTCAAAGTATGCAACATGAAGAAACGTGAGGTTAAGATTATCGAGGGTTGCTGGCGAGCGGTTGGGTGGAGGGGGGCTGAGAGCGACAACTTCAGCAGGAACGTTAAGTCCGGCAGCCATTGTATGTGTTGATGATGGCCGTTGCGAGTTCAGCCAGGGCAAGAGCGGAAAGGCGCGGGGCAATGGTCTTTTGTGGAGAACAGGGCCTTCCTAGTCATACATGCCTTCCAAAAGATCTGGAATATACGTTGGCGTAATCCTATATATCTCAGACAGGGGCCGTCAGTGCTAACATAGGGTACGGTCAACACGGTACGTACCTCATATCTTCAATTACACGCTACTCTTCTCTCTCCAGGAATCCTGTCCCCGTATTCCTCACTTTTGTCATAAAGCTCTCGTACCATTTCGCAATAACGCCCATCGGAACCAAGAAGTCTGGGGATAGGGTCGAAGGATTTCCTCCGACAAAGCTCGACACGTAATTGAATAAATGCTTCACGATACGTTCCGCGAGGAGCGTCGCGTCTGCCGCGGGATTTGTGTTTACTTTGGCGACAGCTGAAGGGAGGCTCGCGACCTCTTGCATGATTTGGGTTAGGGGCTCGATGGACAGGCCGACAAACGCAGTTACATCTGAGGGTGCAGCGTCTGACGCGGCCCCGGAGAAGACGGCGTGAGCATTGGTGGTTTGGGCGGAGTAGTTGCCGCGTAAACGGAAGATCGCTGAAGGTTTCTCGTTGGACAGCCTAAAGAGGTATTTAGCCACGTAGTCCGTCGCGCCAAGCGCGCGATATACGAAAACATAAAAGACTCACATTCCAAGAAGCTGAAAGCCCTTCCCGGGCCAGTAGAAGTGTACTGTCGCGCCATATCCGTCGGGGAAAGGAACTGTGATGTGATGCTAGTCAGACAATTGTCCACATATACTGGGGCCTATACGCACCTGAGCCCAACAAGAACACACAGATGTGGTTGATTGACCCCGCAGACGGCAGCTCGAATATCGCGTGAGTCTCGTCGATTTGCTGGAGGTTCGTTTGGAGAACGCGGCCTGCAACCAAGCACCCGAACATGACGTGCGTGGAGATGGAGAAGGTGAGACCCGGGGTTATGAAGCGAGCGGGGTACGGAGACAGGGCAGCTAGCGCGTAGAGTTTTCAAGTCGGTTCCCGTACGTGCGGTAGCTTTTGAAGATGGGTTGTCGCGCGCGGGCAGCGCTGGGGTCGTCGTCGGCGAGCATGTTCGAGCACGTTCGCGCGATGTGGAGCGCGACGTCGCCGGCGCGCACCGCGCGCGGGCGTCTATTCCCCTCTCATCCTGGATTCAGACTGGACTGCGCGCGGACGCTCGCGAGGCTGCGTCCTGGGGTTTCTCTGTCGCGCTGGCACATTTCCTTGCACGTCTGCTATATGCTTATATCTTCGACAAAACTGGGCGATGAACTCTAGTTATTGAAGCTTCCTCGCCCGCACTATGAACACCGAGGCATCTTCAGGTCGGCTAAACGATCGACACGACGCCCGTTGTGTAGGCAGGCATACGAGCTCCTATAGCTACGGGTAACTACTGCGGTTTAAATAGCCTCGGCTTGGATCCTAGGATTTCCTTGTCTCTCCTGGCGGAACTGAATGAGCTACTGGTTGGGAGCTTGCTTTGTTGGCCGATTTCGCCTACACTTTCGAGCCTGCGCCTCACCGGCACCAAGCGAAATTGCGCCGCAGATGAATACTTCGGGCTCACTCCCGGGTGCGTCTCAAGACTCGCACTATCACAGCGTTATGTTGGGAGCCTTGTGGAATAGGTGCGCGGTCTCAAATGTCTGCGATGTGTCGTGGAACGTCATCCTGTGCTCCAGTGTAAGCCGCACGAGATTATACGCATCGTGATATGCGCCGCTCCAACCGTAGTGAATCGCGCCTCCCTGCTAAGGATTGCGGGCGATCATATCTCATTCCTGCTTTGCGCTTTCGCTATCAAGTATGCGCCACCTAAAGTCTCCCGTGCAAAGTAGCGTATCGCGCCGCATCAAGTACCACATGCCCACTTATACCTCCGCAGGCGGGCCACCGCGTTCCATTAGTACCCACGCCAGCTATCATAAAGCCCCCAACGTGAATACGCGCATCTCGAGCGATGTGTTGAAACGGCGAGAGTACGTACCTCTGATGTTGCATTGCCCCCGTTGAGGTGTCGACAGCCTTTATTTCAGGTGGAGAGCTCGCAGGTGCAATGTTCCTTTGGAACGAGGCCACGGAAACACATAGCGGAAACATGCCTGTGGCACATTGGGCCGCGTTTACGGGTGGTGGGACAAGGGTTCGAAGCTCTTCACTCGTGGCCCGTCCCGCACCCAACCCGTGACCCGTGGTACCCACCCACATATTTACGCGACGACGCTCAGCCTTTACATGCGGGAGATCACTTTGTATGCTGAGCTATGCCAAAGATCCTGGGAGTAGTGAGCTCTTTTCGCTGCCTTTTCGTTTGCCATCGTGGCCTTTGCACGGTATGGCTCTCGTCTGGTTAGCCCTATCTGTCTGTGATAGTGCCTGTATCTGCAGGGCAGCACTATCTTCGAGTTACGGAGGTACAGAAAGGGGAATACCTGCGGTACAGGTAGGAGTGGTTTCCGGAGCGCCCGAGTGAAAGTGGAAATATGCCCAATTACCGTTTACATCGGCACCGGACATATTCCCTCTTCCACGGGAAACTGAGATAGTTCGCACCGATACGGTTACGTTTGATGCGCGAAACGGATATAAGTTCAAAGACGGCCTCACTTCAGTCATAATGGGTGTCGATTGCTTGAGGCGACTCTTCATCTTTAGAATAGTTGAGCGGTGGGGCTTTTGAACTTTCTTAGGAGAGCGCGTATGTCTGCGTACATATATACTGTCCATTTTACAGTAAGACTATCCTGTGAGTAGTCGTTTTTAACTTCCCGGGGTAGATCTTGACATGCTCACCGTCTGCCCCACCCCAGATCGACCGGATCATTATTGGTGGAGACTGTGGTAGGCTCCTCTCGTATATCTGCGATGATGTCTTAGGTCAATTCCTTGTTTAGCAGAGCACAAAGTTACTGCACGATTTACGTTCAAAAATGGTCAAAGCAGTCCAAGCGGTCCAAGCGGCACGGTGCAACAGGCTCCCGATGCTACAAGAACATGTCTGGCCGCTACTTCCGAGTTTTTAACGCTGACATTATCTACAAGCGACCGGCTCTACCTTCTACCAAATCAAAGCGAACCTCCCGGACAACCATTGTCTTCCGGTATTGGAACTCCAGCTGGCGCCCGTTCGAAATATGCAGACAATGGGCGCCAGTCCAACGCCTTTCCCAACCACAACCTCTCGCCCTGTGACGACTGCTCTCACAGTTCAATTCGCTTTGTCCCAACCCCACATGTACCACACCCAATCTTATCAGCCTGCCTCACAGCGTTCTGGGCTGTCACCGGTAGCCACATCGGCACATCCGGTGTCGCGGTACAGCTCGCTCTCGAACGCTTTGGGTGGGCATGACCCTGCTCGAGGGTACCAACCTCGGCCCCAGAACATAGGAGTAGGAGTTTGTACGACGATGTTTCCTCCGTGCCTGGATGGGTTTTTGACTACGCATAGCTCCGACACCGCTGCCAGGGGCTCCGACGCTTGGCCCACACGGGCAAGGCTTCGACGGACGCTTCGGGAACCCTGCAGGTATGCTCGCTCCCTATCCGCACATCTTCCTACCTTGCGTCAGCTTGCTCCGTAACAGTTCAACACCATGGCCCTGTCGTCGTCCATGTCCCGCCTGGACACATGCCCGTCGTGGGTCACGGTCAACCCATCGCCCCTTACCCTCAAATCCATGGCCACGCGACTACCTATCCGCCGAACTACGTTCCCGCTCATAATGCGGGCCCTTCGACCGGACACGTCGACCACCAGACCCAAATTGCCTTGGTGCCAGTCATCCCGCGCCCCGTCCCGCACGACCCCAGCAAGGTCTTCAGAGTTCCCCTTCCCCCGGACACCAGCACGTTCTGTGACCCCATCACCATCATGGGCGTGCCCGGGCTGCGTTGCCGTGACTGCCTGAACATCCGGAAGTCGCTCGCAAACAGGCACATCGTCACGACCGTCGACAACGTTGGTCAACCCATGGACGGCCTCTTCACCAACAAGGAGGCATACATACACCGGGGATGGGTACGTGCATCATGTTTTCTCACACTTGTGTGCGGTTGCGCGGCCTCTATGCTGAGAGTGAGCGGTTGCGATACAGTGGGTCTGCGACGTACACCCGAAGAACCTCTTCACCACCAAGACGCACAAGGACCCCGAGGAGGACTACAAGTTCGGGCATCTCTTGACGATGTTGGTCGACAAGGTCTACAAGGCGTGGCACTCTGGCAAGGTACGCCTTCTTGGTCTCCTCTGCGATTCACCCATGAAGAACCACTCACCGACACCCTCATCCGCGTTTGTAGTTCGCCGACGCCGACAATGCCAGGGACCTTCAAGACCTCGTCGGGCCCCAGGTTGCGCCGACGCCCGGCGTGCGAGTGCGCTATGACATGGTCTACATCGTCGCTGTGCGGCGGTGGAAGGACAGGCGTGGGCGGTACCACTACTTCCCCGAGCTCGAGATCCGCATTTAAAGAGAACGGGAGGTAGGTGTGACGGGCCGTATCCCTTTTGTATTTTTATTACTCTGCGTCGTGATTGCTGTATGCGCTATGACCCCACTATGCCTATGCTTTGCTATGCTAATGCTATGTCGTTTTATCTATTACTATACTACTTGGGCGTGTTCTGGGTCCAGGCAGATTTTCGGAACGGTGGAGATAGGGCCTGTCGCTCGCTTGGGGTACATGATAGTCAAAGCTTCTGGCATCGGCGTCAACCTGATCTATACTGAAGCTAGCCAAAGCCGTCACAAGTGGTGAGTTTTTAGACATGTTCCATTGTCCTACGTATTCAAGGTCCTTTTTGAGCAAGCAATCTTTCGGCCCTACATGCCCAAGCTGTAGTCTTGCGAGCCAAGCGCAGTCCGTGCAGATGCCCACATCGTGACTCCGTCACCACCGTTTGGTCGAGTATATAAGGAATGATGGGCAATCCCCGAAGGACGTTCAAATCCTCCAAGTTGGTTCTTCCGTAATCAATTTCACAGAAAACGCCGCCAGTATGCAGAACGTGAAGTCCTTTCCTCCGGCAATCGGATGTAGGTCACGACTTCACGCCGTTCCATTCTGATCGTCGTTCTAATATCCTTTGCACCGTTCTCTCAGCGTCAACCCGGTACCTGCCCAACGACGTCATTCGCCGTGAAGGTGCGGCAGTATCGCTTGGCCAATTCAACGTGCTCGGAAGGCCACAACCCTCCGTGCCGTCCATGCGGAACCGCGAGACGGAAGCTTCAATAGCGAGAGTCTCCAAGTCCTCGAAACAAGAGGAACAGTCTCGCCCGGGTGCCCCACCTACTACACAGTCCGTATCGCATCCGGCCTCGCCACTCCAACAACTTGAAGTCCCACCGCGCCCCCAACAATCGGGCCGTCCGTTGCCAGCCAAAGGACAGGTCTTCCGAGTTCCGCTGCGCAACAACACCGATCCGGATTTCATGATAGACCTCACCATCCGCGGCAAGCCTGGAATTCCGGCGCGGGTGCGCGGCCTTAGCGGTTATAAGCCTACGACGGTGAACCCGGCCGTCAAGGAGGTCGATGGCGCAGACAAATGCATAGACGACTTCTTCCCGTCTATGATGGTTTGCTGCGTGAGAGCATACGTGAGCATATTGGCGCGTGTCGTTGTATATAGATGCGAGATACTGACACAATCTCGTCATAGTTAGGAGAGGAACCGAAACCTACGGCCGCCCAACGTGAGACGGAGAAGATCCCTAGAGAAGGGTTTACCCTTGGTCATCTGATCACCTACCTATTGTTCAAGCAGCATGCACGTTGGCTCGAACTGGTAAGCGTACACCTTGTTTACGTGACTTTCGTAGCTCACGGCAGTGGCTGGTGCTTCACCTCCGCTAGAAGTTCCTCAGAACGATGGACCTTCGCTATGTGGTGGGTTCTGACACACTCGGATCTTTCGCAAACGTACCAGTCGACTTAAGCCAAGTCTACTTCGTTTCTCTCCGTCGACGGCAAGAGAAGTATCCCGGTAGGTGGTGTTATTACCCGGAGTTAGAGGTCAGGCTTTAGCTCGCCGAAGCCGTCTTGAATCCTCAATATAGAAGTTCCGAGTCCGTGACACTGTCTATCATGTACGATACTACCTACCATTGGCAGTACACACTAGTATTTTCTCCATGAATAACATCGTAAGCTCGCGCCACATGAGTTATACGATTTTGGTATCGGATGGACTCTTCGCTGTTATGTAACAATGGTTGCTTGGAAAAAGACTCAACGAAGAACTCAAGGTTCTGAGCATCCCCATAACTTGTCGTCAGACCCAGCACTCGAACTTGGTCCAAGTACTTGGGATCTGCCAGGGTTATGTGTGATACTCCTCAACATACGCCGTTAACACAAGCGTACAGCCACAGATGTCGTTGAACTACGTGCCGTCACTGGCTTTCTGTTGAAGTCATTCCTAGGTTTCGTGATATGCCACTTACGGACTCCATGGCATAAAATGAGAGCCATGCAAAAATCCAATCTGGGCCGTACGTCCCTTAGAGCCCACGTAGGTCTTGATCTTACATAAATCTACTTTATAGCGCGCTTTCGGACATATATATACTGATCATGAAAAGTCATACCATACCATGAAGGGCCCTTGCGAGCCGCCGTTCAGGTTGTATTATTTAGAATGGGCTACGTAGGCGGTCCGGTCCTCGCGTGAAAGAAATCGGATAGCGAGAGTGGCCTATGTACTTGAACATTACCCCTACGGCGTCTGATAACATCGTGGCGATACTTGATTCAGCTGGCCAGAGGACATCAGTGCGGAGCGCCCCGAACTGTGGTGTGTTCACTGTTCGCTATCGACCAATGGCAAGCAACCTCATTGAAGTAGTCACAAAACACAGCCACTATGTCCGGGGATGCAGCGCAAACACGACCGCGCCGTTCACATGGCCCTCACCCTTGCGCTGGACCCAGCGCCCGAGCCGCGTTTCCTGTCCCACGCCCGCCACGAGCAGGACCGGGGACCCGCTCTTCTTTGCATGATTCCCGCTTGGACCAGGATCCTCCCGTGAAATGCCCGGCCGAGAAGTCCAGGGGGCTGCGCCGGAAAAGTCCTGCGGGGGTGTCAGGAATTGCAGAGAGTTCACCACGCCAAGTGCGGCGACCGTCCCGACCAGCGAGAACCCCTTGAGCTTGGGGTCCAGCTTCCACAGCCGGACTTCCCCGTCCCACGAACCTACGGATCCAAAGCTTCCTTTAGCGCGCATGGCTATGCCCTTTGAGAACGGGAAAACGCACCAGATGCGAAGAGGTCAGAGTAACGCAGACTCGCGAGGGCAGTAATCCAACGCGGTTTTCGGACCACCGCCATGTCTTCCGTCTCCTCCTGCGCTAAGTCCATCCCGTGTGCGACGGCCTGAGTGAAAATCGGCTTTTTCTTTTGTGTTGACCATAAACTGATGGACCTAGATCATAGAGTTTCGTGTTAGTGTGTGCCGCTCGAATGCAGAATCTCCCTGGGTACTTGCCCGCTATCTCCGCCGCTGACGAAGGTGGTCTCGTCTATCATCGCAACGCAATCGATACTCCCCTCCATGAAACTCTCTGAGGTTGTGCTCTCCTTGGTTTTTTCCCTCCTTTCTTCATCGTCCTCGTCCATGCCGTCGAGGTCGTCGTACCATTTGCTGCCACCTCCACCCCGGAAGACCAGCTGCGTTTCTTCCGGGACTTTCCAAAACCGCACCGTCTTATCACGACCGCCTACGCTCACCGCAGTCTCGGCGCGAAGGGAGTCGATGGAGACGACGGGTGCTTGATGACCAAAGAGCGTCTCAACATATCCCATGGTAGAAAGGTCAAACAACTTGAGCGTCCGGTCATACGACCCAGAGTATAACTGCGTAGGCGTTTGCAACGATGGAGTTGCTTTTCGGAAAGTAAGGGCCTTCGGGGGGGTTATTGAGAGTCTGCGAGTATAGCGTAGGGCAACGTACCGAGATACAGTCGCGGTGCCCGCCAAAACCCTTCACCCACTCATTCTTTTCGACGTCCCATACGCCAACCCTCCGGTCTTTACCCCCGCTGGCGAGATACTTGCCATCAGGACTGATAGCGAGCGCCCAGATCTCGTCTATGTGTCCTGACACATCCCCGACGTCTCGAGACTTGCCCTTGCCCTTGTCCAACCGACTTTTGTGGAATGTATGCACTTGTCGGCCAGTACGCAGGTCCCACTTGATTATGGAGCCCTCTTTTCCGGAAGAATACAGCCATCGCGCGTCAGAGGAGGCAACCGCGGCCGTCACAGAAAAACGGTGACCGCGCTTGGTGCGTAGGGACGGGGTATGCGTGAAGTCGAACTATGTCAAGATGAGCTTAGTACTGGGGGGAAATGGCGCCTGCACTCACGGTATCTGCTACGAAGAGATGCAGTTTCCCTGAATGCTCCATGACATCTTGCTTCAGTCGCGCAGAAATGAGCTCGCGGTCGATCTCCGCAGCGTCAAACTCGCCATCCGCTGCCCGAGTGTTACTGCACACCCACGCAGAGGAGTTTAAACGCACAAGCACACACCTAGCGTAAGCCCTTGCTTGACACTCTCCAGGTAGATCTTCGCCAGTCGTAGGCGCTTCTCAGCGGGTGTCTCGTCTTCATCCTCCTCGCCACTCTCATACGCGTTAGGGTCGACATCCGGTGCACGGAGGTCCATATCGTCAATATCCTCGCGTTCGTCGTCATCTTTGGTCTCGTCAGATAGCTCCTCGTCTCCTGTATTCTTCTTCTTCGTCAGCACGTTAGGCTTCCGCGCCCTGCCTTCCCTGCCCTTTACGCCCCGCGCAACCTTCCTGGAGGTGGACGGCCCATCGTCCTTAGTCGTAGAACGTTTTCGTTTCCTATTTTTGGTCGTCGCGAAGAATGAGTCTGGCATTCGTTAAGGCAACTAGGCAAAAATAAAGAAAGCAGTGGCAATGACGATGGAAGATGAGTGAACGGTGAACGTTCGAACGCGGGCTTTCGCCCAAGTTTTCTGCGGGTCACGTGGGCCTTTCCAATAGGTAAAGCGCTTAATCGGGCGTCTATGGTAGAACTTTACGCTGCTGCCATCACTTGTCATTGGCTGCTACACAACGGGAACAGCCGTTATGCCTGGGGTTCGAGCACCGAAAATACCTGTGGTTTGTGTATGGCCCATCAGAACAAGGAACCTAAGTTAACGGGTGGCATTTGTGGCCGAAAATTACTTATCCCTCATTCGATCACACGAGTTCCGTGAAGGCCTATCTATCGTGACTCGTCGGTCAACACCTTGATTGTCAACTTCTAGCAGCATATACTCTACGTTACGAAGATTTCGTACTAACCTGTACAGATTTAACGAGATTCAAACGTCAACCTGCGTCTGCCAAGATATGTTTTCATCGACGGCAGCATAAGCTAATACACCGAGGTACTAGCGAGCGCGGTTTACTCTCGGGTACCCTTGCAATGGTCGACGGAGTGCGGTGAGCATTGGCCATTTAGTTCTTCGTCATACATTGTGTTGGGCTACAATCGTGCTCTTCCGACACTACGTCATGTCGGGGGCCATCCAAGTTCCTATGCCTCGCTACGGATCAAACGACCCTCGAACTTTCCTTCACTGTCACTGGACCCCTTCTATTTTCAACTTTTGCCTATGGTGTCACCGCCGATCACGCCTGTATGTTTCGCGTATGCCTACCGTGCCGTACCTCCTGCTGCGCAGGTCTATGGTAGAAGACTAGTGCATCGCATCATGGCCCGGTTTCCTCCCTGTGGCAAATGACACCGCCTCGATGCACGTTCTTTCCAGCTGGATGTGGGGAACCCTCGTGGTGGTGTGTTCTGTCGAAGCCAGCAAGTGCACTTCGACAACGAAGTTGGAAGGGACCCTGAGCTTCTGCAACAGGGCCGGAGGCAACCAGGCCCCATCCGCGCGCACGGGTACACAAGGATAACGGTCCGTGGCTCTATGGCAAAACAGCCTCGTAGCTCCGAGTACCGCGATCTGCCTGCATCGGAGCCACGACGCCAACGAAGCGAATGACGACCTCATGGATTGTCAGTGCGAGGCGGTGGGGGCTCGATAGCGGATCTTTAAGCCCGATGTCGATATCGCACTGACAGCATCTGATATTTCTGGTGCTCCGTCCGCTTCCCGCTGATATGGCACGCCTGGGGGACCCGAGCGTGAATTTCGCGACTTGCGAACTTACTTGCACAGCTGAGCGCCCAACCGCGGCGTGAGCTGTGACGCCGTAACGCGGTCCGGTCACCGGGATTTGGCTCTATTTGCTCCCGGTGGCGCGGAAGTTAGTATATATGCGAAAGAGAGCGGAACCGCCTTTTTTCACTCCCCTTTCATTCTCTGTCCATATGTTAGTGCTCATCAGTCAGCATTTTTCTCTCGCAGCGTTTCCCGTCTCACAATAGCGCACGCTTTAGCGTCGCGGGCGTAACGGACGCGTCCGAGGCGTTGCTCAAACATCTACATTACCCCAATCCCTCTTGTGACTAGCACTATGGTGAGCGACTCCGCGGAGGAGGTCGCGGCACCTATCTCACGTGTTCCTGTACCCCTAGGTTTTTATAGGAGACAAGAAATATGCTTGGTGCGCTTTACCGGCGCTACGCTTTTCGTTACAAACACTGACTAGTGCACAGTGAGACATGCATCAAGGGCCACCGCTCCTCGTCTTGCAAGCACACAGACCGCCCTCTTTTTGAGATCAAGAAGAAGGGCCGTCCAGTAACGCAATGCGAACACTGTCGCGAGCTCCGCAAAACACGTCAAATTCACGTGAAGTGCGTTTGTGAAGGCAAGGATAACGGCGAAGGACCGTCAAGCTCAGGATTATCAGGCCAAGGTGTGTTACGACTTGTGCCGCATCCTTCTTCAGATTCCGTCTGACCTTTAAGGCCCGTCTCATCCTTCTCTGTTCAGGTGTTGCCAAGGTCTTGGCCCGCGCCGCGTTTCCCGGCGGTCTACCCGAAGGGCTGCTGGAAGCGTCGGTTGCGTCAAGGCCACTTTCCGAAGGATCAGACTCCGACCAAGGTCTGTATTGTCTCGTGCTCCATGTTTACCATTTCTGTTACTGACGCCTTCGGCCAGGCCGTGGGTGCTCATGCAAGGACGACACGTCGTGTACGTGCTGGACGCCCCGGAGTCATGCCAAACGCCCAATGCGACCGGCCGAACGTCGCGGCAGCGAGTCGCACCCTCGGTCGACCCCCGGAGAGGAGCCCATTTCGCAGCCCGCCGCTCTGGTTGTCCATGCGCACAGCGGAAATAATCGACCCGTGCTTCCCAAGCCGCCTGTTGAGCGACCTATATCCCCCTCACACAGCGCGCATACGTCTTCGGCCCCCATTCTGTCCCGCGGCCGCTCTCCTAGCCATGGGAATCATGGACAAGCGTTTTATACCCCGTACCCTCGGCCACTCGAATTCACGCGTGGTGTTGACTCCAATTACGGACCGCAATCGCAGTCCCCGTCACAATATCCGCCTTCAAACTCAGGATACCTACAGTCCGAGGGATATAGCCGTAATGCGGATACATCACAAAATTCTGCGTCTTTCGATGACTGGCCCGATGGCGATCAGTCGATGTTCCAGACGCCAGATGCTTCGCCTCCTCTGTGCAATTGCGGCTCTACTTGCGCCTGCCCCGGGTGCCTCGAACATAACGGCCCGAACACCGACCCTACGGCGGCCTGCGTGAACCCTAACAGCTGCTCTGCCTGCTTGGAATGCAACATTCTCGCGCTCACGTCTCTAGCTTCGGATATCGCACAACCCACATACGACCCAACACAAGTGCCCAACGTGGATGATTGGCTCCGTCAAGTGGCGTCCATGCCAGACTTCGGGTCTTCGTCTCTAACCTCTGCTTCAGCCTTCTCGCCTTCTTCTCCAGGGCAGCTTGACATGCGATTCGACCCCTCTGTTGCCCAGTCCTATCGAGCGTGGAACGATCCCCGGACGACACAGGCTTTCTCCCCTCTAGCCGAATCTGAATGTTGCGGCGGACGGTGCCAGTGTCCTACCGGTATATGTAGCTGCCCGCCGGATTGCTGCGGCTGCTGCCAAGGATGTTCGTGCAGTAGTTGCAACCACGATAGCGGCTCTGGGCGCACGCTGACGTTTGCTACCTCCGGTGAGAGGGCTTCGTGCTGCGGCGGGCGAAGCCACGGGGATGCGTCTTCCGGCAGTAGCATGACCGCGGGTCCTTCGCCGAGACGTGCTAGTGATTCAAACCTCCCCCACCCCTCTTTCGGCAGTACGCGCCTCGGAGAGGGATCTTGGTTGTCTCAGCTACTTGCTGTCCCCCGTGAAACGGACAGTCGCGGGTCGTCGATATCGTCACTGCCATCCCCCACTCCCTCGATCGCCTCCTCTCCTGGTCCACATGCGAGTGCTGGAGATGCTCCACAAGAAGCCCCGGCGGACCGCTCCTGTTGCGCGTCTGTAAACAACGCCTCCATTCATCACACGACGACACACCCTTCGGGCAGCAGCAGCGGTATCCCGCCACAGCAACCTGGACCAGGTCGTGGTAGCTCCCGCAACGCCGGATACCACAATACTAGGACTAGTATCGATAGCCATGGGAGCAACTGAGTAAAAATGTACCTGCGAATTGAACGAAAGTAACGATGTACGATACCTTCCCCTCCCCATGCTTGGCACCTGTGAGCTCTTGTTGTGTGTACTTCTATAACTTAGACGTGCGATCAGCGCTTCTTGCAATGCATGTGGGCTTCTGTATGAACTATCCAGCTTCTCGTCTCTTCCAAATATCGAACCTTCCAAGGAGGGCTCCTGTATCTGGAACCTTTGCCGCATTGTACACGCAGTCACGGAAACAACAAACTTGATGAGGTGCAATCTATGAGCGCTGAGCGATATATATATATGTTCTAAGACAGAAACCCGGAGGTATAGGTGTATACAATTGCGAGTGTAGATGCGTGTGGAGATGCAAGACGCTAAAACAGGATGAGCGAGTGATCAATAGTACCTGGTAATGAGCAACACGACGATCAGAACACCAGGTTCATTGGCCTGACAAAGATAGCCCCGCCACGCCTTCTATCATATCCGTACACGGGGCCTGCAGCTCTACAAACCCCCATACTTGGCCAAGAACCCCTTGTGGAAGTTCTCGAGCGCGCTCACGTACTCCTCCACGCCCGGGCACAGACACGTCAGCCGGTAGTGGTGCTCCCCGTCCTTCTGGCCGAACCCAGACCCGGGCACGACGCAGATCCCAGTCTCCTCCAGCAGCTGCAGCGCATACAGTGTGTCCGGTGATTTGCCCTGCCGCCGCGCCTCCTCCACCGCCTTGTCCGGCAGCTCCAGCTTCGGGTACAGGTACAGCGCCCCGGGCGAGTCCACACACGAAACCCCTGGCAGCGAGTTCAGGCGCTGCGCCATCAGCTGCGTCCGCTGCCTTAGCGCATCGTGGATCGTGTCGGTTTCCTTCCGCCAGAGCGCGTACGACGGCTCGTTTGGCCGCGGCGGCCGCACTAGGCTGTCCACCCCGATCTGGCCCGACAGCGGCGGGCACAGGGTCACGCTCGCCATCTTGTACAGCAGCGCGCGGACGTCTTCGGCGATGTTCGTGCACTCAAAGTAGCCACCGCGCCGCCCGCATTCGCCCTTGACGCCCTTCGAGATCGAGTGGAACGAGAAGAGCGGGACGGGCGACCCGAGCTCCCGCACGACCTGCTTGAACGAGTGGAACGGGTGCGTGTGCGGCCGGTGCAGGTTCGCCTGGTAGACCTCGTCCGCAAGGAGAACAAGCGAGTGCTTCTCGCACAGCTGCACGAGCTCCGCCATCGTGCGCTTGTCCAAGATCGCACCGGTCGGGTTGCCCGGGTTGATCACGACGAGCGCGCGGGGCTTCACGCCGTCCTTCTCCGCCTTCGCGAGCGCGGCTTCGATCTCGTGGAGGGACGTAGACCAGCCGTCGGGTTCGGAGAGGTGGTATGGGAGCGCTACGCCGGAGTACTGCGCAAGCGTTGCCGTGTACAACGGGTACTGGGGAATGGGGATGAGGATACCGGTGACATTCGGTGTAATCAAGACGTTGAGGATGAGCGACACGCCCGCAGAGGCGCCCGCGGTCAGGAAAATATCCTCGGGGTCGCTGGGATAGCCGTCGCGTTCTAAAAATCAGTTAGCTCGCGTTTCTAAATGCCTAATGAAATGACGATTTAGTCGGATAATGGCAATGGCAGCGGGCCCTCTCGATCCGTCGTAACCACGGTACGGCACACAGCGGGACTCCGAGAAGCAGCACCGGCGTCACGGCCCGACGACCTTACTTCGCTCGCAGCGCGAGGTAATCCTCAACACTCGCGCAGAGGTTGAAGCTTATCAGATGGCGCGTCTGCCATGTCCGCGCGTTTCGTCGCGCCGATAAAAGAAGCTATGGCACCACAACCAGTCGCACGATCCGTGAATTTGCGGAACATCGACTATTGACAGCCTGCGCAACCTCGTGTAAACTGTCGAGGAACAGAACCATATGACGCGAAGCGTTTTGACGGTGCTAGACATACACGTAGGTGGAACACCGTCTACTTGACGCGCCTGCGCATGGGCCGAGACTGATGTCAGACGCACCGAGACCGCGGAATTTCTCATGGTCGTCGACGGATGACGCAGGCCGGTAACGCTAGACCGCATCCCCGTGTACGGGGGGTTTTCCGGTCTCTTCCCCGCATGTGGGGCGGTGGGGTACAAGGGCGGGGTCGAAGCAGGCGGGGAACACACACCTTCGATGAACTTGGCGACGTGTTTCCGGATGAGAGGTACACCTTTGCTGTGCGAGTATGCGCCAATAGATCCGATCTCCTCCTGGAGCTCCTTTGCCCGGTCAAGCACGTCTTGCGGCCACTTGCCCTTGACGTGCTCAGCCAGCGGGGGGTACTCCATGAGAGCCGCGACCTACGACACGTTAAAGTGACGTTCGTAAGCTTCAGCCAAAGTATATGCGCACCTGGCGAGTAAACGTCAAGTATGGCTGGTCGAGTCCCTTCTGCTGAGGGTTGCCGATGTTGGACGAGATGACCTTCTTGAACGGGAGGTCGTGCTTGTCCGCCTGGAGCTTCTCGCGCAGCTCCTCGGCTCTGATCGCGAGCTCACCGCGAACAGCGTACTGGACCTTCAGGATCGCGGGGTTGAGGTCGTCTGCGGTGAGGGGACGCATTGTGTGAGAGTAGTGGGAAGAGCGGGAGGAGGATGGAGGCGTCCAGGTCAGCCGGGCGAAGTTTTGTACTCGGCGAGACGCAGGGGTGATCATGGGGCGCAGCTGAGCCTAGACGATCGTCGAGATGGTCGTTCCAAAGAGTGTGCTATCCGAGTAGATCGCCTGCAACCACAGCGCGAGTCCGAAGAACGTTTTGGGGTCGTCGTCGCCGTCCACGACGACGAGAACGGTACGCAAGCTCGCGCTTATACTTGACTCGATTGCCGAAATTAATCCGGTTATTGAGCGTTTATTTTACCCCGGAGTGTCAGAGGGCCCTTTTACTCGGAGCCCCGGGAATCCCTTTCGATGCACTCGAGTCTCGGTACCCTTGCAAGCTCGCCAAATATACACACGTTCCTCATATCAACATCGATGCACATATAAAACAGGTAGGAAATTCAAGAAAGCCAGGTTGATTGTCATGGTCACTCCTCATCCTAGGCGCACTTCCAACTCCGGAAAGTAACACCAGGCCTGCCATGCAGGCCGCGAAACCCAACGCCGCCGGATTGCGACGATATACACCTGATTCAGGTGCACTACCTCTTCTCCCATTGCGCCTGCGTTGTGTCCTACAAGGTCCTTGAGCAGACGTTTGTCGTGCTCTCCTCCGGGGCGCTCGGCGTCCTAGTGAACACGATCTCCCGTTAGTTGGCAACATCAATGGCGATATATAACGTCCTACATACCTCCGACATTCGGCGCCATTGATTGTGCTGCTTCTGCGAAAGACGCGTAAGGAGATGGCCTAACGTGTAATTTGTCGGAGGATCCCGTTTGGTTCTCCAGGGGTTCACTTCTGCATTGCCTGTTGCAAACTGAAGACAATTTAGAAGATTGATACGGACTCGGATGCGCTACTACTCACAGGTACTGCTTGCGTGCAAACGTAGCCATCCTTAAAGCGCTCATCCAAGACCTCGTCTTGATTATCTACCGTACTCTTGATTATGTCATTGACCGCGCTCGACTTGCCATCGTGCAAGCGGGACGACCAAAGCTGTTTTCCGATTCGGCCTTGGATCGTGATGTCGATCCTGAACTCGGGGTCATAACCGGGGAGCGGGACCTTGAATCCTTGATAGTTATCATCTGGAACAGAAGGCGTAAGCACAACCGATAGAGAGTTGCTGGTTCCTTGGATGTCATTATCGTGCAAGGCTTGGAACTGCCGCACCGGCTCGAACTGTGTATGGCTAGTATGTGCGGGGAGGGTCGGTTCCGCCATATACATTACCTCTTTTTCAGTCAAACGCCTGCGGAGCATCATATAAGCTTCATGCTGCGTCGACTCGTCCTGAATTGAGCTCGATCCTAAGCTGCTCATTGTCACCGTAGGCAGTGACTTGAACGTGCCATCTACATGTCTCTATAAGTTAGTCTCGCGGAGGAAGACCTTATTGAAGAATGAGCTCAGACCCACCGGGGGTGTTCAATAGAATTCTCTGTCCACCCTGGGCGCCAGGCCCTTGGAAAGGAGCTTGAAAGTACATATTCTGCGCGTTGAACATCGTGAGCCTGAGTTTCGTCTGCACAGAACTGAAAGCAGTATCGAGGAAGTGATACGGAGTGGACTGGAAGCAGAACAGACCTTTCCTTTAAAAAGGTGGCTCTGGAGACCATTTGTGCGTGTTTGGACCACCCCGCTATTGTGAGGGCGCGCTATGCAGGAGATCTCTGAGGAGGTGTGGTTAATACCAATCCAAGCGCACGAGCATCATGCCCCAGCCTTGACTCGGGGCATGAACGCCGCCGCGCTCTGCCAATGCCACCAATGTGCTGCGGTAAAGTAAGGAACCAGTCACAAGGAGGTTATGCACGATGAATAGACATCCGCACCATGCCCATGGGCGATGGAAACAGCGAGAGGGTTCGTCGACGACAAAGCTTTGACGGTCGTGGAAGCGCCCGCTTGCCGCTTATGGATGCGGGCGCGTTCCTGGAAATCAGCCTCGCGGTGAGGCGCGAGGCGCGGCAGTGCAGGCTTGAGCGGAGCGCGTTCCATGTGTGAGGCTGTATTTAAAACTTGAACATGTACAGTGGATTGAATGTAATAGTGCTCCGAAAAAGTAATGGTAATTTGAGCAACTCGCGCACCTAGAGTGTATGACAGGCTCTCGCTATAACCTTTCGCGGCGGCTTGTGAGGCTTCACTGAGAGCAATCGCGGCCGAGAAACAACTTATGTAGATATTGGGGGGTGCGTAGGTCACGATCCTAGTATAGACCAAATATCCTTGCTAAGCCTTGTTACAATTGCGACGCTTGAATGTTGCTAGGATGAAATGGAAATTAGGGCGGCTACAGGGCTCCGATGCTGCAGGCTCGGTTGTAAGCTAAAGAGATATATATTCAAGCACCTATACCTATAGGATGCACTGTACATGTGCTTACCATAAGCAAGGGGAGCCAAGCATTGTTGATGCATTTTGCTTCTTCGATATTGAGCGATTTATCTTTTGCGAATCGTCTCGGTGAGTCGTGATCATGATTGGCATGGCATGGCAGTTAGTACAGTAATATATGTAATCTCGGTATCTGGTTAGAGGCAACCACCTTGTTCGCTCGCATCAATGTTGAACTTGCTAGTTTCTTCGTAAAGGGTGGCGAGTGGAATGGTTATATGGTCGAGTTCCACTATCTGAATATGGTGGCTCAAGTGGAAAGGAGCGGGGGCGCGTGACCTATCACGTAGAAGTTGTGCGTCGTCGTAATCATTGAGGTCTTGCGTCGTACTAGCCGCAGAGGCTGGGGACAAGAATAGGCCAAATGCGACAAGATTAATATTGTCAGTGACCATCTGTGACGGAGGGCATTGTCGGCAAGCTTTCGTAGGTCACCACTGCAATATAGTGAGTGACGTCGGGTCTCGGAGTTACGGAGCCACACAGGTAGACAGTTAGAGACAAGGGTTCACGGCGAGGGGTAAGTTACGGATATGTGGCGTGAAGGTGGGCGAGAAAAGGGAGGTGAGACGAAGGGGCAGACGTCAGAGCTGTGATCTTTGTAGAAAACGGTTGGGGTCGGCGCTTGAGCCAGTCATGGAGGCACCGGGGTCCGTACTACCCTGAGTCGACATGGAACGTTTAGTTGTCTGCAAGGCTTTGTGGTCACAAGGCTACAATAGAACGTCATTGTGAGATCATATCATATTCGGAAAAGACACGTAGGAACGGGACGCACAGCCGGCCATAGGGCACATAAGCATACACAAAGGTAAATCATATAAAAGAAAGAAGAGCCCCATGGCGTATAATCAATGTCAGCTTGTGACGCGCACCTCAATTTCGGGGAACCAGCGATAACTTCCGTCGATCGCCGTCGACTGATATCGCCGAATGGCGACGATATAGAGCGAGTCCCAGCTGACTTGGGAGCCTTTTGCCCATATCGCGCCGACTAGGGGCTCGAGGTCAACCTCGTCAAATAATGACTACATGCGCGAGGGTCGGTTTCTGAGTGATAGCAGAGAAGACAAAGTACTCACAGTAATTTCAGACCAATGTTTATGTTGCCTTTCTACCATGAGCGCAAGAAGATGTGCTTGCGTTACGCCAGATTGTGAGTATTTGGGGGTCGCACGCTCATCTGCGCTTCGGACCTTCTCGTTATAAAACTACAAGGCGATATCAACAACAGTAGCATTCTATGACCAGAAAAGACGTACGGGTGCCCTGTTTACCCACAAGTAGTAACCGTGACAAAAATGATCGACGGACTTGTTTGCGTCATCGACCAGATGCATGATGATACCACGAAGGCAAATGCCGCCAATGCTCTCGTCTACGGAGCAGCATCTCGATAGCTGTAGCCCGGGCTCTCCGTGAACACGCACCTCCATCCTAATGCCTGGATTCGTGTCGCGTGGCAGTGGGACTCGGAATCGCGTAGCCGGAAATATTGGAGGAGGGTATGTGGGAGTGTGGGTGGTTATCGAGTGGGATTGCGGAATTATGGAACTACTTGGAGGGAAAGCGGCGGCGCAAGGATCCTGGGCGACCGCATATAGTACGAATCGATGACCTGGCGCGAGTTTCGGCTCTTCTTCATCGTGTTTGACAGCATATACAGTATCCCAGATCGTCCCGGTTACCATGTTGCGACAAGGTGATCGAAGGGGCGGATAAACAAATACGGAATGTGCCGGACTATGGTTTTTCATGCCATTGCGGGGGTTTTATGCTGGAATTCCTTACGCATTGCAGCCGCTTGGACCATTCCGCCCAAGTTGTAGGTGGCGTGTCGTTTAGCGCCCGCTTATGCACTAGGTCTTCGAACGGGAACCGCGGCAGTCAATGCGAGCCGCAAGCTGGGTTCTCATTTCTCAAATACATTTCTTTGGACATAATTCACATCTTTCTCCGCGTAGTGACTGTTTTACCTAACACTGCCGCTTGGATTCAACTTGAAGGGACCCGCAGTGACGCTAGAGCATCACCCAGCGGCTGCAGCATTAGGCATATTAGCTTTTACGATAGAGAATCAATCTTGCTTTGAAATGAATTTTGGAGAGAGACGAGACGTACCGCGCCAAGTGAGTCCATTAGCTGCTGGTGTTGTTCAACATTAGCAACGTACACGGTCTAATAGGCGCAGGCATTTGAGTGATTCTAGTCCATTTTTGCGGTGTTCCCATAGTGTTCGTGGGCTTTGAAACACAGTGTAGACCAGTCTTGTACCGATGTTGCTTCAAGTGCTGAAGCGCCGATGAGCCAGGAGAGTGAGCCAGGAGAAAAGGTGCGGGCCGTCGTCATAACGGCGAAGCTAGGCGCCCGGCGCGTTCAGTAGCCATGGCTGTGCACTGGGTTCACGTTCCGATTTAGGAAGCCTATGTATGTAAGTCGATGAGCACCATGCCATCCGATACGCCGAGGTGTGTTGGTGCGTTGCGTCTACGCAAGGTAACAGAGAATCTTACTCAGTTTTACTCAAACGGATACATTAAACGAATCTCAAGGAATGAATGAAACTCTCCAACAAGATCCTTGATAACGGCGAAGACTTGGATACTATTTCGAGTAGACATACATGATTTCGATGCGCTCATGAAGAAAAACAGTCCAAAAACATAAACGTCTGGGAGGTTCCGAATGCGTCAGAACGCGTACAATCCAGCACCTACGCCACGGGCCATATCTCCATCACCGGAATGTAATCGAACCGCCCCCAATCGTCCGGCGCGGTGCGCTTGATAGACGTGATAACAAGACACATAATGTGCGGGTTTCTCCCCAGCGCCCTCCAAACAGGATGGGGGTTCGTTTCCCAGTCTGTTATCGGTGTATCCATCTGTCGGGTTCCGGACGTCAGCCCTCCATTACCCATGCGTAGGCGGTAAGTTGGCCGTGAAACATACCAGTCTTTCGTACCAGGTGACCTGATTCATCGCTATGCGGAAAATTACTTCTCCAAGCGTGGGCGGCATTTGCTCACACGCCTCAACGCTTGTGAGGGGGATTTGTGAGGGCGCAGGCCGTTCTCCTGGAAGCTACATCGAGTATCAGGTCGGCCAGAGTCAGAGCCAAGCCTTACTAAACGTCAAGGAGGGCTTACATAGGCTCGATCAATGAAAAGGCCTTGCGGGGAGTACTCAACGGTGTTCTGGGCAGCCATGAAATGCCTTTCTACCCATCTCCTCACACCATCCTCCCCGCGTTCCATCGGGACATCGTCAAGACACAGTCCTCGCGTCTTGCTCACCTTATCATAGAGGGCGAATCCTAGAAAGCTGGGATCGCAACTCCGAGCGTGTGGGACAGCAACGTGCTCGCCCTCATAGCGCACCATACGTATCGACCCGTCCGGGTTACTTACTCTGCCCCGAGCAATGTCATCGCCCTTCACCGGTTGGGGTATGACGGGGATGTAGGGCATTTGGTGAGGGGAGGGAGGAGGCGGGTTGGCGGGAATATGATATTGAGCTATAGTTTTCCATCGTGTTAATACGCTAAGATATCGGTGGAGAACACAAATACACCTCGGGCAAGTACCTGTATACGGTCCCGTGATCCAGCCATCGGCAGCCGGGGGCTGATGTGGATATTGGTGATAGTTGTGGACAACGGTAGGCTGAGACGAATACTGGTAATGGTCATTCGTGGAGCCTTGGGCAGCGTCGTAATGGGTGTATTGAAAGTTCATCGAGTATATAATGGATGGAATGGGAAGAGGAGCTGAGGAGGGGTACCGATGAATGGAATATGGGGAACGAGGAGAAATCCGCTCTCGGAAAGTTGATTCCCTTTTCAACGACGAGATTGCCGGACCGCTTTGCTTAGGAGGCGCATTTCGAGGTCTTCTCGTGAAAAGAGTTTCCAAATCAACCATGGCTAGTTGCCTATGGGCCCAAACGCTAGAACGTACAAGCGATTGTGCCGCTTAGACGCTAGCCAGCCCCCCTTTTCGCTAGTATGCATGGCGCTGGAAGTAGGCCGAGGCGCAAGGTCTCGCATGACGATCTTGATGCCCGGACCTGAAATTGACTCACCGATGGGCTACCAAGTTGGTCAATCAGCGAGATTTCGAGTGTATGGTGTCTACAGTGCGCTCTATAGGGGAACCAGGGGCTACTGGGCTTCCGGATGGGTTGTCAGTGCGCCCTCCGACGCCGTGGGTGATACCTTGCGCGGCACATAAGATTGAGAACCTTGTCAGACGCGACAATCACTTACTTTGATACAGTTCCCGACGGGTACGCCGCTATATAATGGACGGTAACCGTGTAACTTGATTACCGGGGTTTATCCCAAACCGTCGTCATCATTAATCTTGCCCCGATTGTCGCTATTTGAAGCCTCCACGGTTTACCACCATGAGCGAGAAGAGCGAGTCCGACTCGACGTCCACGGTGGCTGGGTCCATTCAGCGGTCCGCGATATCCCAGGCAGGACGCGCTTCCGTTACAAGATCTCATTATGTGCTTCATGCACGAGACCTTCCCCGTTTAATTGATCTGATAATTTTCGTCAATGCCTAAGATCCCTTCTGCGACCGCTCGAACAAGGTATTCCTTGGACCTATTCAATGGCAAGGTGTTCGGGCACTTCGGGAATAAGCAGCTGTCCCCAAAGACCCAATGTCCTTAGGACTGCAGTGTAGCAACGGATAGACGTGCATAGGTCTAGATTCGCCCATCTTTTCTCAAGCGCTACTGACGGCCGCAGCTTTACTACACACAAGTTTCACTTGCGCACCCGGTGCGAAGGGGAAACATGTATGTACGTCGGGATCTGGGCGCCGTCGTGCACGCCAGGAGCCCCCCTTCAACGTCACCCAGTAAATATGGCCGCATAGGGTGTGTAAAACACCAATTTGCTCCATGACATAGGGGGAGGCTGACTTACCGTTCGTATGTTAGCCACAGTCGATCTCCTTGCATTCCGTCTGGACACTGACCACAAAGATGCCTCCAAAAGCACAGAACGATTTGAGTATTCCAAGGATATTGCTGCTCTGCATGGTGCACTCGAAGTGTTGAGGTAGAGTGTTCATTCGGATGGGCCGGGCACCGAAAGAGTATTTAACACACGATGCATTGGCTACTTAGACCAGCGAAGTGCGCTAGCTACTAGGAAACCTACAAGAGCATGTGCTTGTTAGTGTTGGGTGAGAGCCAAATATATCGACGACGTACACACGCCTACTCCAGCCATAATCCTTTTCCCCACCACTGAACCAGGGGCGTGCGCTCGAGACTGATTTAGCGCATATATGCCGGTTCCGCCAAGTGCTGCCGTCCCAATAACGCGACACGCAAGACAGTCCTTGGGATTCGTACGGAGGTCAGCCTCGACGACAAGTGCAGAGCCTTTAGAATGCTCTGGGAGAGATGTTGTGGACATAGACAGTGGTGATGAGAGGCAAGAGTGACGTACGGCCCAGCGCTTCCCCGTGCCGCCCCATCGACGCCGACGGCGCGCGCCGCCGGATGCCTCGGTCGGCACCCCGGTGCCCCTCATCGTTCCCATGACCTCTGCCATCGTTCCTCAACTTTAGTAATAGCACCAACATGAGTCGGCTGTAACTCAGATTCTGCTGTCATGCTCTCTCGTATTGCTGTACGTCCGCTGCAACCGCGTTCGGCCGTCTTCTCCTGCCGGCCCCGTGCTTATGCAACGGCGACTCGAGAACGCGTTCGCATCGTCGAAGTTGGACCGAGAGATGGTCTCCAGAACGAGTCCGCCGTCATCCCGCCGGAGGTAAAGGCAGAACTAGTCAACAAGCTCACAAAGGCTGGGATGGACATCATCGAGTCGGGGAGCTTCGTGAGTCCAAAATGGGTACCTCAGGTGAGCTTAAATTCCAGGCTGCTTGAGACGTCCCTCGACCGGATGCGTTGTGGGTGCCAAATAACCAATTCAGCGTAATGGTGAACTACCACCTCCACGCTAGAGATGGGCATAGCTACGGACTTAGCTGCGGGTAGCGCCCCAGGATCCACGTACCGACACTTCCTCTAATGTTCCTTGAGAGCTTACGAAGCCACACGTTAGATGGCAGGCACCGCTGAAGTGCTCAAGCTGATGGAGCGACACCAAGGCCTACATTATCCGGTCCTTGTCCCCAATCTGAAAGGCTTAGAGCTCCTGCTCGATCTCCTATCGAAGCAGCCTAAACCAGAGGTGCCGTACACTGATGAGATCGCCGTTTTCACTGCCGCGACGGACGCTTTTGCGAAAGCAAACACCAACTGCACCGTCGCAGAGTCTTTAGAGCGCCTCTCAGCAGTAGCGAAACGTGCTACATCAGAGGGATTGCGCGTCCGAGGGTATGTACCAGAACAACAACGTCAGACAGAGCTTCCAGGTACTAACGGGCCGTCAAGTTATGTCAGCGTCGTTATCGACTGTCCATATTCCGGCAAAGTCGACCCCGCCAATGTGAAAAGTGTATCGCAAGCGCTACTGGATATGGGCTGCTACGAAGTCAGCTTAGGAGACACGGTCGGAACGGGTAACCCCACGACCGTTGACCGGCTCCTTCGTACCGTTATCGAAGGTACCGGCGGTATTCCAGCCTCGAAGCTCGCTGTAAGTGACTAGATGACACTATAGCATGGCATACAACCCTACTGACTATATTATATATAGGGGCACTTCCACGATACCTACGGAATGGGCGTAGCGAACATCTTCACTGCCCTGAACCATGGTGTACGCACCTTCGACTCCGCTGTCGGCGGACTGGGTGGCTGCCCCTACTCTCCTGGTGCTACTGGTAATGTCGCGACAGAAGACGTCCTATATGCCCTGCGTGGCAGTCCTTTTGAAGCGCCTGGCGACCTCGATGCGATTGCGAAGGTGGGGACATGGATATCGAAGGCCCTGAACCGGCCGAACGCGAGCCGCGTTGGACGAGCGCTGGAGGCACGGCGCGCCAGGAAACAACTTGAGAAGGAGCGCGAGAACGATGGTGGCGCCGCGGAGGCCATATCCTCTAAACTCTGATTTGTTTTACAGGATAGGATGGGATGATCCGTAGATACCCCCCTCGGAATACTATGGGACGCCTATAGTGTGTATGGTGAGTGGCTCAGCGTAAGTACCTGCGCTCATCCTGGGGCTAATGGTCAGAAGATCGTAAGATGTATGCTAGCAAAGTTTCTCGCAACGTACACTTCGTCAGACCCATCGTGCCAAGCGCGAACCCACCCAGCCAAAATCATTATCTTCGCCTCATTGTATGCGTGCGGGGATTCGGGTCCGGGCGCTCCCCCTTCGGGGTTGAGGTCGCGTCACGAATAGCCGTGGCTCGGATCCTACTATAGCATCGTACATGTGACGTGCTTGTTCTTTGCTCATTATTCATTCTAGCTGGAGGGTCCCGATTGTGCCGTTGGCCTGATTTCCTCCGAAGGCCGTCCAATGACTCCTAAGCGTGCTTGGACCTCTTCCTTTGTCCGTTGTGACTACGCCCTAACGCTTTGCTGAAACAAGGCCAAAGGCTGTGTTCTTACTCTAGGTTGGATGCCAACGACCGTAGCCATCGCTATATCGGGCGTCATTGAGGTGCTCAGGCCACGAGACATTACAACTTCACAGGTGTATAAGCCTCCAGTCAAAGCGGAAGGAGTTATCCCAGTATAAATGCCCAGATGTATATATGGCGGCGACAACTCTGCCATAGACTTCGAATCCCTATCCTACCGACTTGAGTTCGTGAACCCTCGTTCATCCCATGCAATGCCGGCACATCATAGTCTCCATCCTTCTGCTCACTCGAATAATGTTGTTACTCAACAGAACATCGCGCCTGGATACGAGGGTAATTGACGCCGTCTTGTCATGCACGCACTACACGCTCATTTTGCCGATACAGGGTCATCGCCCTCCGGCTTACTAGATGCGGACTTTGTCCAAGGCAGGTCAACAAACGACGCAATAGCACACCACATGTCTGCCTCTCGCTCCACAGCCTCCCCACGCACCGTGAAAGCATCCCTTCCCCTCCCGCCAGGGTCTTACTACAACTCCGAAGGGGCCCTTTGCATTCCTCTAGGCCACGCGGAGCCCCCCGTTCTCAGAAATCCTGTGGAGTTCTACAGCGGGGAGACCGGGATCAGTCTCTTTGAGCTCCACTGGGAATCGCGTAGGTACACCGAACAGGCGTTGCCTCATCGCGAAGCTTTGAACGTGATCCCTCCGCGCTATCGCCTCGACGCGTTGGTGCCGGGGCCCGAACACTATTTTGTCAGCCGCGCGGTACGAATTTCAACCTCGCGTCTCTCGTCCGTCACTCATGGGTGCTGTAGATCCCGGAGAGGATCTATGAGTCTATGTGGATCCTCCAGAAGTGGTTTCCGCGCGCAATCACCTCCCCACCCGCCGGGAAGGTGTCACTCGCGAAGAGGCCGATGCAGGACTACACTTTTGCTCACCTTTTGACGGACGTTGCTGGCTGCCAGATATCCTGGTGTGGCGAAGTGGTGCGTCTGAAGTCTAGCGTACCATAAGGCTTGTGAATACTAACTTGTGCTAATGTAGATAGGGGACGTCGTTGACCCCGAGGAAGAGGGCTTGAGGCTGCACCTCTTGCGCAGGTTCATCCACATTGTGGCTATATGTGGCGCGTACGATGTGGATGGCTGCATGGTATGGTACCCCGAGCTAGAGCTTCGGATCGACCCGGAGTGGCAGTGAAATTGTTGTAGCAATACTCGTGTAGTCTTGTGTACCTCTCTATGTTGTATGTCTACCATGCCTGTATGTTTTTAGGTTGGTGTTGTATGGGGGGCCTCATTTCAGGCATAACATTCAAATCAGCTCATCTTCGTACTGGGACTCTTGAAACTCCCTGAATTTACTCTGAGCCTTGTGAAGTGGCCAGGAGAACCGAAAGTCTCATCGAATTCGCCCGCTCGCCACTCCAATATTCAATCACGACCGACAGTTTCATCCCGGGCGGTAGTCACCCGGGGTTTGACTTTCCAGTATGTTTTAAAAGTCTGCTCAAATATGTAAACAATTGCAGTAAACTCCCCAATGAGACCCCGACCCAACCTATGTTATTTGGATGATCAACGATGACGTTTAAAACATCACGCCCATATGACCACGGCAGTACGTCTTTGAGTCCCGCTCGCCACCAGGACGCTCTGTCCACGTTGCCGGTGACATGAATCTCCAATACCGTGTTTCGGAAGTTCGCTTTTGAGAACAACTCGTCGAGAGCGTGACATGATATACGTGAGGGGAATAAAATATGGTCGTCGTCGACGTCAACCGCATGCGTGAAATCGATGCAGACTTTCTTGAGCGGGGAGGAAACTGCACTGAGGACGGCTTCTATGGTTGTCTGTATATCATCTGTCGCGTTGGGCCAGGCAGGACCATAGGAGTGTTCGATGGTAAGTGTCTCGAGGGCGGAACAGCTACGCAGGAAAGGGGCCGTATTGTGAGTTATAAGCCCTTTCAATTTAGAAGCGAATAATTGACATAAAGCAGAAGAAAACGGATACTCTTACTAATATTGCTGGCCCCGGCGTAGGCATCCACAGATAAGTGTTTGAGGGCGTTGCTGTTAACGATCCTAAAAAGCATGCTTAACCCAGGAAACTGGTCCCATGGTCCGGTTACCTGTTTATCGTGCACCACGGGTGAGTGAACAACCACTTCACCCAGTGAAGAAGAGATTTCCGAGATATACCTCAAGAGTACGCAGGCGTAACGACTCTGCATTTCGTATGTACGAGGTCGCAGGGATCATCGCGAGTCGTTCTGCCTGCAGTCTTCTGCATTCCAGCACCGAAAGGTTCGGGAGCCCCACAATGACGCGCATAATCTCGTTGAAGGAAGCCAATACGAGGTTGACGAAAGCCATGTGGGTGACAGTCGTGAAGGTTTTGATACAACCAGCTATTCGAGGAGAGATGCGAACCTCAGGCTGCGCCATGACGGGGTATAGCTTTCTCTGTCGTACGACACAGGTATTTTTTAAATGGATAATCCCAACACATTCGTTAAAGCAAAAAGAGGCTCAAAATGGGGTCTCTGTTCGAAGGTGTGGCCCTAGAGAGGACGTGGTAGGCGTTCAACAAGAAGTTTCGGGGTCTCACCGGAATTCGTTCGACCCACATAGCAGCCATTACTTACTAGATAACACTTACGTTACATATTCATATTACTAGTGCTCAAACGCCCGAACATCCACCACTTGTGCCGTTTCCCTTTGACCAAGAGCACCGCCAAAAATGTGCAAATAACGTTCTGTCGAGTACCTGACAGTCCCCAATAGTGCTTGATGAGAGGACTCAGATCTTCCCAATGGTCCTCGTCCCATGGAGAACTCTGTACTGGATCAGGAGTCACCAGACTCCTGGTGGGGGGCCCTGTGGCGGGAAAACGGGAAAAACCTGGCCCTACGGTAAGCACGCTGAGGGCGGAGCAACGGGCCCGCAAACACTAACTCGATAAACGGGATACTTACAGCGTTCCCACATGGGGTAGGCGGTCACGGTAACGATACCTTTCTCCCGTGCCGGTGGTCCTTGCAATAATAGTTCTTCTCCACGTGTCAACCGACCTCTCCATGTCGGCGGCACATATCACTATATGAACGTTGTTGAAGCCACTCGTTGATAGAAACACTTTCAATGATTCGCAGACCTGCCGCGCGCTCTCCTCCACGGGATGGGGTCGGGGAAGCGCCACGTACTCGCTAAAGTTGAGATAAACGAGCTGCAACCGTGCAGCTGAGGTAACGTGGGCGAGAATCTCGCGGAGCGCGGTAGGTGTGTCGCCCGTTATTAAGTCCATACACGCTAGTGCTTGATAACGAGCTGCTCGAAGTAGATGGTTTCTAGTGCGGAAGCGCGTCTGGGTATGGCGAGTAGATCCCGAACTATGTGAGATGGGATGGTCAGCCATCGGCAGAATTTCGTCAATTAGGGGGGCTCTTACAACCATCCGATCTTGTTACACTTTGGTCGAGGGCCAAAGACCTCAAGCTCTCAGATTCATCGCTCGGAGAATTATAGATATGCCCCCCATCATACCGTCGTAGCAGAAACCCTCATCTGTATCAACGCAATGGTCAGCCTCTTGCTAGCAAAGACTTCGGATGCCCGTACCACAAGGCTTTTTAACTTGAGACATCCTGGTTTGTGTATAGGAAGATCTGGTGGAATGGCCATAGCATTGCCGCGCCAGGAGAGCCATCTGAGCTCCCACTTTGCCGACAAGTTGGGGAGCCCGCAAAGGAGGCGCACGACATAGATGAAGGATAATCTCCGTACGTGCTCAATGGCGACGTGGGTGAGAGTTGCAGAGCCAGAGACGAGGCCGTTCAGCTGGCAAGGAACGCTGAGACGATCGGTGTAAGACGTCCTGCGCGATTGGTCCAATGTGTCACGGATCGTTAGGAGGATACGAAGCCTGCGGAGCCGTTCCAATCGGGGAAACAGTACCACAGACGCAGACCTCCAAAAACCGTCTGGGCAATCCTGTGCACACTCTAAAGAAACCTCTTCCACGAGTGCTGGAACTCCCGCAGAGCGATCCAGCGTGCTGGCGAACTTGTAAAGCTGCTTGCGGTCCTGGAGAGCAACTGCCACATAGAGGTTGTAGCGGCTCCTGGGATACCAGTCGCGGCATGTCAGGGCGCATTCCCTGAATGCCCTAACGTCCCCTCGTAGGTTGTCGACAATGCTACCAGAGAGCTCTGAGGGGATGACAAGCGGGTTCCTAGCGGCCATGCTGGACAAGAGGCAAAGAGGGGCGTATCAGCGTTCGCGAGAATATGGTCAATAGAACAGTGTCCGATGTCGACTGCTGAGAATGCCTGGTCATGGAGACCTTTCGAAGTGCGCTGGTGCGCCAGCGTCATATAAGACCCATCAATTGGCGTACTCTCAACTTCGAATTCATGAGCGCATTTGAATATCATCAAAACCTAAGAGCAAATTCAGGAATGAGCGCACAAGACCTTTGGGGGCGTTACGACGGTATCAGAACTCACAAGGAACTAACCAATGTTGCACAAGTAGAGAGCCTATCATGCGACGGTGGAACAAACCACTCAGGCACCCATACCCGCTCACGCCGTATCCATCATGTGCTCCGGCACATAAGTCCACCCTAGAGGCGTGATTTAACAGATTTTATCATAAACGTGCCGCGACGGCACCTCTATAGCGGTATTAGCAGCGCAGTGGTTCGTATCCTACTCCCTCCCCGTCCGCCTACCGGCACAGCTATAGTCCCGTTTTGCGGCGAGGCGTGCTCAATCGCGTGCATCGCGCGTCGATTGCGAATGCCGGTGCAAGGCGTGGCCGTTATCGACCTTTCCCTGGCCCTCTTCAAGCTCGTCAAGCGGAACGGGTTCGTAGTGGGCCTTGCTCCCTTGCGCAGGTTGCGACTCGACGTGCTTGATCCAGGTGTACCAAATCGAGCCGAGGAGGATGATCCCGATCGACGCTGCGCGTCCGCTGTTTGGCCCAACGTGAACAAGGCAACTTACGGCGCAGGGAGGGACGGCTTACTGTGTGACGGTCTCGTGGAAAAATTGCACACCGAGGAGCGACGCTGCAACACCACGGACAGCAGAGGAAACCATGTGGGTGATGGGCGAAGTAACCTTGATCGACATAAGACTAGCCAAGCTCATGAGGAAGCCGAACGCGCCCTGTTTGCCAGCGTCTCAGTCCGAGTATGGGGTATATCGGCGGAATAACTTACGGTGATGATTGAGCCCGTTACGAAAGTGGAGAGCGTGCTCAGCTGGCCCTCGGGGTTCTCGTTCGGCCCAAAGAGCAGCTTCATCACACCAGGGAGCTCGCCTACGAGCACTAGAACCGGCGCAAGCACAACGGAGCTCAGGAGGTTCGTGTACCACGACAAGTGCAGTGCGCTGCCATGCACGACATCCAGGCTCCTCTTGATGACGACCGAGTGCACGGCAGTGATCACAGAACTGAATACGCCAAAGGTGACGCCGACCAGGGAGACTTCGGTACCGTCCAAAAACACGCCGACAAAGAACCCGACGGTCACGACCGCGCATGCGAGCAGGATGCGTAGGGAGGGGTGCGCGTGGAGGAGGAAAAACGAGGTGCCGACTGTGAATGGGAGGACCATACCACGCGCGACTTGATAGAAGGATGCGTCGACATATTTCAGGGTATAGTTACTAAAGCTGTATGCGGAGCAATCGCGGCTAGATGAGCGAGCGTCGCGCCCGCAGCAAGAACGCCACACACCTGAGCCCAATAACGTTCAGGCCAACCATGGGTATCAGTCCCTTGCACACCTGTAGATCTAGTTGTAGTGGCAGCTGGAGGAAGCCGGCCATGTGCGCGAAGAGGAACAAAATGACAGCAATAAGGAGCTGCGCGAGAAGGAAGAATAATGGGGTGTCTGTAGTGTTGAGAACCCATTTGTTTCTGAATATGAGGTCAGCGATAAATTCGACGGCATTCAACGGCACTACGCTGCCTCTTCTCCCCTCACCACTGAGGCTTTCAAGCCGCGGGCAACGCTGCCAGGAACGTGGGCAAAGGACGAGCAGGAGATTACTCACGCCATAACCATCTGACCCATCCCAACAACGTATTAGACAGAACCTTCAGCGGCGCATATATACACACGTACGGCCAACGCAGCGACCAGATAGAAAGACACTGTCCCGATCTAGCACCAGCGTCAGCAAACCGCATCCTAGCAGGCACACGAGCCCAATGCAACGACTCACCACCAGCGTCCGAGACGGCGGATGCTGGTGCGACGACGGAGGGGACATTTTGAGCTACGAGCCAGAAGTACCCAGAGAAAAGAATGTGGAGGACGTCGAGGACGGTGTCGGCGCAGTCTATCGCGCTGGCGGCGGGGAGGAAGGGTGCGGATACTGCGCTGGCGAGAGGCAAAACGGGATTTGTGTGGCGCTCCGAGTCCTGATGGCGGCCTCGACTGCGCCGTGGCACGCGCGAGCGCCCGTGCCAGACGCGTCGCGTCGCGTCGAGCAGCGCTTTGAGCGCGACGCCCGCGTCCTTCTTCCCGACGCTCACTTGCTTCTCGTCATTGCATTACTCGATAGACATCCCCGGTACCCCCATTTCGACGACGTCGACAAGAACCTTTGCTGCTCGTCCTAATCATCGGCTGCCCCATGAGGCTGGGCGGGGCTTCGGCCGCCGCCCCGCTCGTCGGAAATGCGCAGGCCAGCTTCGGGTATCCTTGCATGTACTACACCGCATTGGATGCACCATAGGTCGCACGTACTACACCCACGAGCTGACACCGTCTGGTTTGGGCTCCCGGAATAAGCCTTGCGAAGCCAAGAGCATAGAGGTCGAGAAAAGTTTCACAATATCTTCGGTGTCGGCTCAGCGAGAATCTAAAGTTGCGCCTCGCATATCTCATAAAAGAATAACTTCTCGCTCACGCATTGTCCTATGATGCCAAGACTACAGCAGAACCGTACACTTACGCACCTTTTGCCTGACTTGATCGACATTTCCGCTAGCCAGGCTGAACAGGGTGTGGCTCCCCTTTGCTCTTAAACCCAGAATCCGCGACATCATTCACTCGACGCTATGCATATACCGCGAATAAAGGAGTGACGTGCCTACACGCCCTACGTAAAGTCCAAGTTATTCAAAGTCCAAAAGAGTCGTCTCAATTACCAGGGCGTCAGGGCCGGTGTAGGCCCAGGGCTCTGCACTGGAATTCAGGCGTTCAACAGCCGTTGGGAAGGCTGGGAACACAGTGGCCCGGCAAGACGCCCCCGAAGTGCAAGTAATCGTTGAAGTTAGTGTAGGGCGCGCTGTCGCCCGTGTTCGTCCACTTGAGCAGGTTGCCGATGTAATACTTCTTCACGTCATCGACGTTGCTACACAAGGAAGACTCCAAATGAGTAACAGTCGAGCAATAACGCACCCACCGTGAAAGGAGGGGTAAATGGACGTACTCTGGCCAGATTGGGTCGCTCTCGGTGCCGATGGAGCTGTACAAGAGGTCGAGGAAGTTCTGCCGGGTGATGGGGCAGCCGCCCTCTTGCCACGCACAGTCGCCAACGATGGTCGCGTAGACCTGTGTTTGTGTCAGGTCAGTATCAGCTTCGACTCAGAATGCGCCCGCGTGGGGTCCTCTAAACGTACGTTATAGTCGAGGCTGGGGAACGCAGTCTCCGAAGAGATATCGGGGTTAGTGCAAGAGAGCACATCGCGCAGGACGCCGGGCTAGAAAGAACGCCAGCCACCTATGAGCGAGTTTCCTCGGTAATCTCAAGAGTGCATGTACCGTCGCTGCGACCGCGGCGGCGACGCAGTTCCTCAATGCCCAAGGGTTGGCCTTGTCCGAGGCGTTGTAGTCATCCACACACTTGCGCACCTATAGGCATGCGCGAGTCACCATCAATCCGCCGCTCGAAATCTAGAAATGGCAACCGGCATGGCCCAAAAAAGTACCCACCAAGCCGCCGACGAAGGGGCGCTCGTACCCCGCGAGCGTCTTCTGGCCACCAGCACACTGAGTAGCTTGGCGAGGCAGGAGCGACGCCGCGTTAGCAGCGGCCGCAGCACCGAGGACAGCAAGCGTAGTAGAGAACTTCATCACTAGCAAAGCGGGGGCTGGGCGGGGCGAATTCAAGGGGAGGTTGAGTAGAGCGCGAGAGAGGAGGAACTGAACCCGAACAAACGTCAAAAGGACGGATCCTGGAGATGCCAGCCTCACGCCGTCAGCCTTTTATGTCCTCAGGGGGCGGGCACGATCCGCCGTGGTCGGCACTGTGGGGGGTGCATACGGACGTTGGCGTTTTCGCCGGCGGCGCACAGTGCGTCAATCAGACCTGCGGAGGCCTCAAACCCGTCCGAGGAGGCGTTATGCCGAAAGCCTGCCAAGCGCCGCGCGCTATGTGTACGCCCACGCGCGACATCGCCGTGCCGGAAGCTGTTATGTATAATAAAGGCAGACAAATTGCAATGTAGAGTGTAATATCTTGGTGCCGGGTCACGATGGATTCGTTCTCTGGCAGTATGACCATATGGTTCATCGCAGGCAACACCGAAAGAATTCCAACAATTATGTATTTGATGCTATACAAGTACTAGGGGAGAAAGAGCGGCGTGCCGACGGGCAATACGTAAAGTCCATTCCACAGTCCAAAATAATACCCGTATGGTGCCCTGAGTACGCGTGGTGAGCGCGGAGAGGGGGGTATGTGATGTAAGGGAGGAGGTATGACTGGCGCGTAGGGGGCGTTTAGCAGCCGTTGGAGAGGCCAGCGTAGCAGTGGCCGGGGGAGTCGCCGCCGTAGTGGAGGTAGTCGTTGAAGTTGAGGTAGGGCGCGCTGTCACCAGTGTTGGTCCATTTAAGGAGGTTGCCGATGTAGTACTTCTGCACGTCGCTAACATTGCTGCAAGGACGGTATCTCAATGCCTGAACGGATAGGAGTATGCAATCTAGAAACATACTCGGGCCAGACAGGGTCGCTCTCGGTGCCGATAGAGCTGTAGATGAGGTCGAGGAAGTTCTGCTGGGTAATGGGGCAACCGCCCTCCTGCCAAGCGCAGTCACCAACAATAGTCGCGTAGACCTATCAACAGATTGTGAGGATCAATACGTCCGTCTGTCAATTAGACAAGGCGGACGTACGTTGTAGTCGAGGCTGGGGAACGCCGTCTCGTCAGCAATGTCAGGGTTGGTGCAGGAAATAGCATCGCGGAGGGTGCCGGGCTGTAAGGAACGGACATGATCGTTCAGCTGTGATCTATTACAAGCGCGAGAACATTGCTCTTACGGTAGCAGCGACGGCGGCAGCAACACAGTTCCTCAGCGACCAGATATTGGTCTTGTCCGAGGCATTGTAGTCGTCAATGCACTTGTAAGCCTGTGCATTCATTGTGAATGTGAGTTCTACCGACCAAGATATCGATGATTCAAGGTTACACACCAAGAAGGCGGCGAAGGGGCGCTCATAGGCCGCAAGGGTCTTCCGAGCACCCGCGCACTCGCTGCTCTGGCGTGGAAGGAGAGCCGCTGCGTTAGCGGCCGCAGCGGTGGCAAGAATGGCAAAGGCGGTGGTGAACTTCATTAGATCGGAACGAAGCGAGACCGAGAGAGGGGCTAGGTAGGGTATGCGGGGAGAAAGGAACCTCGTGCGGAAAGCAAGATAGATCCTGACGTCCACTGTCCCGCGGCGCCGACGTTTTATGCTTCAGGTTGGCGGTCATGGTATGCCGGCGCTGCGGGGTTGCCCACTGAAAAGATGGACATTTGGGTTCTCGCCGCCTGAGCGTCCATCAATCTGTCGTACAGAGGTTCCGAGCTGTTCTTCTCATTGGTCCGAAAGTCTCGTATTCCGCACCGGCTAGAATACGCTCCAGGTCAATCTGGGGAAGGTATGACAGCAGAAAGGTTCTAGAGAGGCTGTATACCACACATGGGCGGTGCTGGTCGACGTCCGAGTCCAGGCAGTGTTGATTCCATATAGCTGGTTAGAGTGGTCTGGAGGGCGTCATTGCCCGTGGCGAAATTCAAATTGGCCAAATCGGGCGAACCACTGCTCCTCCGCGTTGCACAGCTCCCCATCAACTCTCCCTCTTGGCGGGCAACAATGCAGAGGCAGTGCCAGCACACAAGACGCGTACCTGCATAGTAACTACAATCAGTGAGGTCAGGACGGGGCCGATTCCCCGTAAAGACCTAGGCACGGTCACAGGCGGCTACATCGATCAGCATGGGTTCATGTCGGTGTTCTCAGGCGGCTACTCTGGCCGACTCACCAAGGAAAAAAGCCCGCGACTCCTGACCGACTTTCATACGACTCATTCAAGCCTGAATAAGGCGCGAGACTGGGGTAATTCTCGGACAGATGGGTTTACGTGGGGCATCGGATTGTTGAATATTCATCCTGACAGCAACCGCAGGCTTCGGGTAGCCTGCCGCCCACTTATGGCCGGCACGTCGAACCAGAAAACTTGGGCAAAGGACGTTTTGGGGAGATCATGCAAGCTACTGCATGACTTCCTACAAGAGGGGAAAACTAAAGGGCAAGGTGAGTAATAGCTGGTTGGTAAACTGGTCCGCCGTCGGCATTGATGCGTCAGGCAGAGACCATAGAAAGCATGAGCATTATTACATCCATGTCAGGTCGCGTTGTGACATACCAGCGACCGTCGATTGCTTCACAACTTGCGTCAAATAAAGTCACCCTCTGACCCTTCTTCATCACTCAATCTTCTAGATTCCAACGATTATGCATTGATAGCTAAGTATATGCTGCCAGGTAAACGAACGGTATGCCTAGAGGCAAAATATCAAGAAGTCCAGTCCGAAGCCCATAAGCTACCCTTCACGCCAAGGGATAGGAGTGCGTGCAGCTACCACGCTCAGCAGCCGTCAGAGAGGCCGCCAGTGCAGTGGCCAGGCTTCTCCCCACCGTTGTGGAGGTAGTCGTTGAAGTTGGCGTACGGGACGTTGTCGCCCGCGTTGATCAGCTTGATCAGGTTGCCAATGTAGTACTTGTTGACGTCGTCGACATTGCTGCACAGGACGAGTGATCAGCGTAGAAGCGGCGGCGCACGAAGGTTCAAACGCACTCAGGGTAGATGGGGCTGCTCTCGGTGCTGATCGCGCCGTAGATGAGGTCCAAGAAGTTCTGCGGGGTGATGGAGCAGCTGCTACCACAGCCACCGACGATGGACGAGTAGACCTGCACGGGACTCCGTCAGCACGATGGTCATAACCCGACGCTCAAGTTCTGCGCACGTTCGTGTCGAGGCTGGGGAACGCGGTCTCTTGAGCGATGTTGGGGTTGGTGCAGGAGAGTACGTCACGGAGAGTTCCGGGCTAGAGGAAAGATTCGAAAGGGCACGTCAATCCCAATACTCAACATTGAGCAGATCAAAGCGGGAGAACGCACGGTAGCAGCGACAGCCGCAGCGACGCAGTTCTTGAGAGCATACGCGTTGGACTTGTCCGAAGCGTTAAAGTCGTCGACGCACTTGCGGACGATGCCGCCCACGAAGGGGCGCTCGTAACCCGCAAGGGTCTTCTGGGCACCCGCGCACTCGCTGCTCTGGCGCGGGAGGAGGGCCGCCGCGTTAGCAGCAGCGGTGGCGGCAAGGACGGCGAAGGCGGTGGTGAACTTCATGATTACGATCAGGAAAACGAGAACGAGGGAAGGGCTGGGTAGGTTATGAGGAGCGTAAGAGAGCTGAAGCAGAAGAATGGATAGATCCTGTAGTCTGCACGTTGGCCCCGCAGACGTTTTATACGACAGCAGACCGTACGCACCGGGGAATTGTTACCGATGCAAACCTGGTGGATGGTCGTTGGCGATCTCGCTAACGGCCTTGTCGTCAATCATTCGTATGGAGACTCCAATCGTTGAGTCGCCTATCCCAGAGCCTGTGCGCCGGGCACCGCAGCAGTGCCCCGGAACCAAATCGAAGTCCTCGGGTGTCACTTCGTGCCAGCACCGAGATTTTCCGAGTCTCAAGCTTCAAGACTACCCACATCTATAAAGGGGCGAATTGATTAGGTTCGCTATAATAACGACATTTGGAGGATTTTAACGTATTGAGACGTACGTTTGCTGGAGTTGAGGCACACTCAACTTTAACCGGCTATGCGATGGAGAATATGTCGATGATCGCCGATCGGGTTTGAGCGCCCAGAAGTAGACCTGCAGGAGGCCGCCGCCTTCGAAGCAACTCGACAGCGAGGAAACCGGCCGCCGGCGGATGTTCCGGCAATTCATGTGGGCTTGAAAAGTGCGTCTGCTTCTGGCGGCATGGCACGACGGTGCTTCGCGTCCAACAGTGCGTGCCTCGGGTTGTCACTCATTGAGTTAGCCCCCGGGCTTTCTCAAGTTGCGACCTTTACCGGGCCAGCACAAGGCATGGACAATGTGCAGTGAGGCTTCCTGAGTACATGAGTCGACGCAAGGCTTCTCTTTGACGTATTGTCGGAGTTGTAGAAACTAGGATATCCTCATGTACTAGACTTGCAGACAAAAGGCTTTAAGCTAGACTTGAAAACCTTGCGCTTCCCCAGGTCACGATGCATATGATGTCCCGGCGGCCCATGATATAGGCGACCGCGGGCGTTTTGCGCCGTCGTCTATCTTCCACTAGAGCACCGCCACGAAGCTCAACAACAATGGGGTCCCGTTCTGTCCCGTTTCGTACTCGTCGTGAGGCCATCTAGATTCCACACATATCCGCGTCCTCCGCGCCGAATACTTGCATGGGCCCTCGCAATCAAGGATAACAAGCCTTCGTATCTGTAGCCGTGTAGAACGAATGTGTAGCCATTGGCTTCCCAGGCATACCACGGTAGCACTTCTACGTTTTATGTGCGCGTCCACTAACGCAATGCAAAACCCATGCACTGCATCTCGAAGAGTTCGTGCCCGTGAATATCGCAGGAAAAATGATACAAACCATTATTGCCTCCAGAGCGTGTACGACGCTTCCGATTGGCCGTGAATGCAGTGCGCTCTCGTGAACAGGGTCTCGGGTAGAGACAAAGCCGCTCTTCGCGAAGGAAGCTAGGAGTTGGCCTTCGATTGGAGAGCGAAAGATGCATCATGGCATTCATGGTCTTCCGCGCCGCGCCTACGGCATAGGCCGGGTTCACGGGTACGTGTGATAGGACTTCGTGCCCCATAAAACATAGCCGTGGTCCGGAGCCAGAGAATGTGCGGAGCGGGACAATCATGCGACTCACGAGTTTTCCGTGGTTTTACAGCCAATTCAATGCACGTAGAATACCCGGTGTAGCGCTACGCAAAAGCATTGTAAGAAATCAACGACATTCAATCGCCAACAAGCACGGGAAGCTTGAGTGTTTCCGCCACACACCTTGCACCTTTCGGGGATCTCATAAACGACGCCAAACGAACTCCGGGTTTTGTTCTTTGATGCCACAGGGACGGGCTCGCGAGATCCAAGCACATCGGTATCGTGGCTACGCATGCGTCAAGAAACCCGAAGACAACATAAGACAAGTAGCAGAGCAGAACAGGTCGTCCATATCGTTGGACTGGCATAGTTCAAAACAAAACGCCTTCCTCAGGGTATACGTAAGCGGACCAACCAATGGGCGCTTAGTTTGATTCCCACCGAACGGCCTCACTCCATCGGATTCGCAGCCTTTCACCGCCACTTCGGCGGAGGCTTAGGCCGCAGACTTATATTGAGGGAGTTGACAGAGAAGCCTGCAGAAATAAAAACTTACATCGTGATACAATGGTGAAATGCACAACACACTCCCCTCGATGGTCGATGTTCGTCAAGGATATCCTCTGCAAACGCCGGCTATCGACTCGGTACACGTACACCTGAGCCTCCCTCGGACCTCGACGACACGAGGAGCCCGCTCCGCGTGCGACTGTAGTTGTCCGTATATACAAACCCATGTCCATTTCTGTTAGACGAGAGATAGCGCGCAGGGAAGAGTCAGCACCCAGCAGGGAACGGAGACACGCAATGGCCGGGCTGGAAGCCACCGAAGTGGAGGTAGTCGTTGAAGTTGGTGTATGGCGTGCTGTTCCCGGTGTTGGCCCACTCGAGGAGGTTTCCCACGTAATACCTCTTCACATCGTCAACGTTCCTAGGTTAAAGTCAGCATACGATAATCCTGCGCGAGTATCACTGGGCGCAGTCGACGTACGTAGGCCAGACAGGGCTGCTCTCTGTCTCGATGGAGCTGTATATGAGGTCGACGAAGTTCTGCTTCGTGATAGGGCAGCCGTTTTTTTGCCACGCGCAGTCACCGACAATGGATGCATAAACCTGGATCGTGGGGCTGGCTTCGTTATTGGTCAAGAACTCTCAGAGCACGGCGAGCGTACGTTGTAGTCGAGGTTGGGGAATTGCGCCTCCGGGACGATGTCGGTAATAGTACAAGAAAGCATGTTACGTAGGGTCTCAGGCTAGCGTGGGGAGCATGAGCCAAGGTCCTATTACTAGCATGAAAGATGTGCTCACAGTAGCGGCGACCGCGGCAGCAACGCATACTCTCTGCGCCCATGGGTCGGTCTTGTTCGCCGAAGCATTAAGGGCCGAATCACAGGCCTTGGCCTACGATGACCACTCAGCCCTCAACGTCCAGTAGCATGTTGATCGCAGTGAATTCGAAATACATACCAAAGGAGCGACAAACGGACGCTCGTTAGCGAGTCCTCGGCTCGCAGAAATACACTCGCCGCTCTGAAGAGTGGCGATACTTGCCGCGTCAATCAAGACGCAACTAACGAGAACGGCGAGCGCGGTGATGAACTTCATAACTAGGAACTGACAAGAAAAAAACGAAGGGAAGGGAAGGGTTTGGTGGCAGACAACAAAGGCACAACGGAAAGAGATCTTGACGACGACCCGTACTGTTGTCGTACTTTATACCCGGGGGTCACGGCCACGGTCTGCCGAGTTCGCGAGGTCAGCGCTGTGAGCAGCCGCGGTACGATGTTGAGAATCTGGACGACGCAGCGTTGCCCATCAATCAAATGGGCTTGGGCTTCCAAAAGTCTAGTCTTGTCTTCGAAATTCGAGCTGACAATAGTCTGAAATAAGGCATGGCCGAGCACTCATGATATATACATATCAACGGCTGCTTAGAGACTTTGGCACGCTCTTTCTGAATGGAATGTCTTCGTCCGACTAGTGTTGAGGGGCGTTGTTCAGCGTCGCGAAGTACAGGGCCTAGGCGAAGTCGCCGTTCCGCCATCACGATGATGGGCCGGGGCAGGTCTGGGCGTGACACAACTATTACTCTGGCTAAGACTTAGAAATAAACCCTGTTATACGTGACACAACGGTGCTAAGCTGCGGGGCATCTTTCGTATTTACTGCAGCTGGTAAGGCATGTCACATAGTCAATGTCAATCATGATGCATATGCATATAGTTGTGGCAGTTCAAACGTTCAGAGTCTGTATATTGAACGTTTGAACAGCCTCAATGCTATGACAATGCTTAGCTATATCGTCGTCGCTGTAGGGGTTCTTGTTCTAACATTAGATGGCTGATTAGAATTTGTTGAACGGTGCCAACTCGAATCACTCTTATGTGTATGTGCCAGTGCATAAGTATGTACCCTGATCGACTCACAAGTTCGTCACTGATGATCGTTGTACCCACCACCAGCGACGGCTTGTCTAAGCGAGCGGATCTTCGACTCACGAGGATATACACACTTAGCTAACCTATGTTAACAATAGCTTGATCAAAGGAACTGAGGGGATCAGGAGCGTACGAATACCAGGACGTCATGAAGCCCCGGCAATGCGTACATGAGTGGTATCGCCTTTTTTAAGCCTCATTAATTGAACCCTAAGGCGGCATCCGGTTGACGAACTTGTAGGTGGTCAAGAGACATAGCGTGGATGGACGTTCATGGTCATCGTGGAGAGAGTCAAAGAGTTCCATATAACCAAGTAAACGCCCGTGGCATTTAAATAATATGTAATGGGCGCTTTCGCGCTCGACGCGACGCGACGCGTCGAGCACACTTTGCACGTCGACGTCGACGTTGTCTATAGCTATTTCGACCACAAACCCGTCTATTCCTGCAATCTTCCTCCTCTATGAGCAGTCACTCCGAAGATGAACTCGAGGCCCCGCCTGTGCCAACGATTGGCACTGAACGTATGCGCGCCCCTTGTGTCTAGATGCGCCACCGCCGACTTTGACTGCTAATACTATAGATGCGGACGACACCATCAAAATTCTTCTCGCGACGGACAACCACATTGGTTATCTCGAACGGGATCCCATTCGTGGGCAAGACTCGATAAACGCGTTTCGAGAAATCTTGCAGCTGGCGGTGAAGAACGATGTGAGTAAATGCACGTCGATCCTTTGTTCTTTGGCCTCAATGGAGAGAAGGTCGACTTCATCCTCCTCGCCGGGGACCTCTTCCATGAAAACAGGCCATCAAGAGACTGCCTATACCAGGTCATGGCGCTACTGCGAGAGTACACGCTCGGGGACCGCCCAATACAGGTAGAGCTCTTGAGCGACCCAAACGACGGCAAAGCCGCGAGCTATTCGTGAGTGAGACCGGCTGCCCGTGCACAGACATTCCGTCCCAATAGTGACCATCCTAGCTTCCCAGCAGTCAACTATGAGGACCCCAATCTGAACGTAGCAATCCCCGTCTTCTCTATTCACGGCAACCACGACGACCCGCAGGGCGCTGGGCCCGTAAGTGCCGCCTACGCCTTCACCACGTGTTCCCCGGTTTCTCACCCGCTTCTCCCTGGCACCTCGTGTAACAGGAAGGCGCTCTATGCGCGCTGGACATGCTGTCGGTCTCAGGCCTCATTAATTACATGGGCAAGATTGACCTTCCGCTAGACGACGCCGAAGCGCAGAACACCGGAATAGCGATCCGCCCAGTCCTGCTGCGCAAGGGGAACACTCGTCTGGGACTTTACGGTGTAGGTAACGTCAAAGACCAGCGTATGCACTTCGAGCTGCGCAGCAATCGCGTGCGCATGTACATGCCGAGAGACAAGGACACCTGGTTCAATATCCTCCTACTGCATCAGAACCGGTATGCCGTCTGGGACGTTCCGCCTTAGTCCCTGGCTGACTGTGTGACGGGTAGTGTTCCTCACGGCCCGCAGCAGTCCGTTCCCGAGGGCATGTTCGACGATAGCATCGACCTAGTGGTCTGGGGACACGAGCATGACTGTCGCATTGTGCCGGAACCTGTAGCCGGAAAGCGGTACTATATCACTCAGCCCGGGTCTTCTGTTGCGACCTCACTCGCTGATGGCGAGGCTCTCGAAAAGTGTGTTCTTTAATGCCTCTGCAAACATACAAGTCTGACTGGCTCTACCAGACATGTCGCGCTCCTGAAGATTCAAGGAAAGGAATTTGAATTGACTCCAATCCCGTTGAGGAGTGTGCGCCCGTTTGTCATCGATGACATCGTCCTCAGCGAGGCAGGCGAAGAAGAGGGCTTCGATATCAACGACAAGATCGAGGTCGCGAAGTGCTTGAAGGTTAAGGTAGGTTCCTGCTGCACGCCGTTGTTTTAACATGCCGAAGGATGATCTGTAGGTCAACGAACTCATCGAGCGGGCGAATGCCGAGTGGGACGAACGCAACGCGCGCGCTGTGTCCGAGGGCGAGCCCGAACTACCCCGCCCACTACCTCTCGTCCGCCTCAAAGTAGATACGACCGGCGTAAGCGAGATGTCGAATCCTGTACGGTTCGGACAGGAGTTCCAGGGGCGGATCGCAAACCCGCGGGATGTGCTCGTCTTTCACCGCTCGAGGAAGGGGGCGACGCGCGCGAGCAAAATCAAGGCGGATGTACCCGAGCTAAGCATCGACGACCCCAACTTGAGTACGGGGGAGAAGCTTTCGAAGGTGCGCGTGCAGACGTTGGTGAGGGAGTACCTTGCCGCGCAGGAGCTGCAGTTACTTGGCGAGGGCGGGATGTCTGATGCCATTGAGACTTTCGTGGAGAAGGACGACATCCACGCGATTCAAACGTGAGTGCCAATGATGGCTATTGGATTGGTGTGCGCGATGCTGAGACCCGTCCGAAGCCATGTGACCACCGCTCTGCGTTCATTGATGAAGGGCGTGCAGGCGACAGGAGAGGACTTGGATGAGAATGACTTCGAAGAGATTGTCGACAGGGTGCGGGACGCACAAGAGAAGCAACAGGCAGAGAATCAGACGAGCAAATCCGCCAAGGACAAGGTGCAATTTCCAGCTTGTCTACCCTGAGGATATGAGCTTACCGATACTTGATGACGTACAGGGCAAGGGTAAAGCGACTAGCAACGACTCTGACGCGTCAGTGGATTCAATGATGATGGACGTGGACGTGGGGTCGGACTTCGAGGCTCGGATGTCGGACGCACCCCCACCACCAAAGGCGAAATCAACTACGAGAAAGGCACCGCCGGCGAAGAAGGCTCCCGTTCGAGGCAAGGGCAAGGCTACCGCCACACCCATCTCTGATGATGACGAGGACGAGGATGAAATCGAAGACGAGGCGCCTCCGCCACCGAAGCGCACGAACCGAGCAGCCGTTTTGAGGTGACGACGTCCGTATTGAAGTGAATGATGTGTACTGATCGCCGTATGGCCACAGCCAATCGGGCAAGAAGGCACCCGCGAGGGGCACGACGAAGAAGGCCGCGGCGTCCAAGGCGAGCGCAAGCAAACCGACCCAGTCGACGCTCAGCTTTACGCCTGCAGGTCGGTCATCGACGCGCGCCGCGGCTACTCGCGCCAAAAAGAAGGTTGCAGAAACGGTGAGCATACCGCGGTGTTGCGAAGGCGAGACGTTGTCTGACTTTCGTTGCGCGTTGCTAGATCGAGCTGGACAGCGATTGACTTCGGGCCTTTCGGCTGTCTGCATTTGCGTCTGCGTTTTCATGCTTCTTGTATTCTATACCAGCATCGGTATGCGAACTGCTTTCTCGTTTTCACGTCCTGGTCGTGGCGGGAGTCCGCGCTAACTTCAACAACGTCACCGTGCTCGGGCCACTACGCAATGTAGCGCCCGGCGTCAAACCCAGACTTTGTTCCCCCGCTTTTTTCGGACGGTCTGTTTAGGAAAAGCCCCGAGGGCGCGCCCCTGCAGGGTCCGCTCTCTCAGCCAGACCTCCACCATGTCCCTCGCGCGCATCCCGGTAGAGCTCCTCCAGCAGATCCTGGCCTTCGCGCTAGAAGCCAACCCAACCCCCTCGGACGTCCTCTCCGTCAACAAGGCATTCCACGAGCTCGGACAGACCCTCCTGCACGCGCGCCTTCAATTCTGCTCGATCAACCAGCTCATTCTCTTCTCGCAGGGCACTATGCCCCTCGCGTGCGCCCCAAGGACGTTAACAGTCGCCCTGGCCGGTGGCTCGGCTGACTTCGAGGTCTTTAAACATCTCGCGGCCGCCCTGGAACGGTGCAGACGCTCCCGACAATCCACTGATAAGAACGGGGCACCTGAAGGCGCGGCGCAAGTCCCGCTCGACCTCATATCACTCCGGCTTCATTCGCACATTAGCAACCCGCACCTGGGCTACATCTACGAAGCGCTCTCGCTCGCGAAGTGAGTAAGCCTGCGCACGGTGGCTCGCGGGAACGCACGTCCAACCCCTTCGTTCTCCCACAGCCCGAAAACATTCGTGTGGAAGGGCCCGGATCCAGAACACCACTTCTCGAGAGCCGTACGTCTTCTGTTTCCATCCCGCCCGGGGCGTCTTACGCGGTATGCGCTGACTACGCACCTCCGCCCGCGCAGATCGTGCCGACCGCGACGTACCACCTCATCCGCGCGCTGAGCACCTGGACCGCCATCGAGCACATCACGCTCACGAACCTCACCTTCCCGTCGGACGAGCTCGGGCTGAACACGCCCTTCGCGCGCGACGCGCCGCTCCTCCCCGCGCTGCCCACCCTGCGTACGCTCTACATCGGGCAGGCGACGCTGCTCCCGCCCGGCGCCGTCGCGGCGATGCTCGCGCTCCCCGGCCAGGACGCGCTCGTGCGCGTGCGCCTGGTCGACGCGTATCGACACAGCATCTGGGGCCCGCGCATCCGGAGGCGGGACGTCGAGGACGCCGCGCGCGCGCTGAAGGCGCTCTCGGAGGAGCGGCAGCGCGAGCTCGTCGAGCGCGTCCGCCGCGTGGTGACCTGCGAGAAGAAAACAGAGCGGATCATGGGCGGGGACAACGGCGACGCGCAGGGCGAGCTCATATAAGAGTCCTTGTTCGCGGCGAGACGTAAGATACTGTAAGAGTCCAGGGATAGTTCATTTGTGTACACAAGTCCTTTACTTCCACGCACGCACGGCATTGTCCCGGTTGGTCGACACAAGTAGGCATCCACCGAGTGCTTACACGCCGCCCCACTGCTGCTGCTGCCAGCCCGTCCCGCCAAACGCGCTTCCTTGTCCGTATTGCTGTTGTTGTTGCAGCTGCCCAAAGGGACTCGACGAGGGTTGTGCACTCATGAATTGCTGCTGTTGCGGCTGTTGCTGCTGCATGAACGGGTTGCCCGCAGCGTGGTACTGCACGCCCATCTGCGGCTGCCCGAGCGGCTGCGTCTGCAGCATCGGCGAGCCTTGCGCGAACTGGAGCTGCTGCGTGGGGAACATCGGCGAGCCCTGCGGCTGGAATTGCGGCTGTGGTTGTGGCTGAGCCTGCAGGAATGGCTGACTCGGCTGACCGAATGGGGACGCGGGCGCGAAATAGCCCGGTTGCTGTTGTTGTTGTTGCTGCTGCTGCTGCATCCCGAGTCCCATTGTAGGCAACGCCTGCGGGGCGAACGGGTTAGGACTCGGAGTGCTGTTCGGCGGGAACCCAGCCGTAGGTGTCGAGAGCCCGCCGAATGTAGGTTGAGGATGGATCATGGACGGGGAGGTCCCTAGCATACCCGGGCTCGCCCCTGCGCCGAATCCGCCCACGCTCAACCCCGTATTGAGGCTCATGCTGCGGACCTGGCCCCCGGGGAACATACCACCTGTCTGCTGGAAGGAAGACGGAAATTGGTGGCCAGGGCTTACGGACAGCCCGCCATATGCACTGGGAGCCGTGAGACCGGTCGGAGCGCTGGGTATGCCCATGGGTTGTGTACTTGCAGGAGACGCATATTGAAGGGGAAGAGAGGAGTTCACGGACGGTGCCTGAAGCTGCGCGAGGTCGTTCCAGACGGGGTTGGAGGATTGCTGTGGTTGAGGTGGGGGTGGCTGTTGAACCGCAGGATTCAGCGTTGAGCGAATGTATTGCTGGGACGTCGGCGGGATGGATGGTGCAACGGGTTGGGAGACAGAACGGAACTGTGACTGCCCCCGTGATATCCCAGCGGCGGGTGCAGGGACGGCAGCTGTGGATGCGGGAGGCGCCGCAGTACTTGACGTTGTCATCGTCGTAGAAGGACCTGGAGCGGGGACCGTTTGTGAACGGGGAGGGGCGCCGGCTGATATTCTGCTGCTGCTCGATCTTGAGGGTCCTAAAAGAGCAGCGACTTGTGCGGAGCGAGATATGAAGGCTTTGTACTCGTATTTCGCTGGAGCCGAGTCAATTTGTGCTCATGGGATCATGCAAGAGCAAACTCACATCGGATATACTTTTCTAAGTCGCTGTCGCGCTCTGAATCGATCATATTCGTCGGCGGCGGATGCCTAATCTCGTCTGGATTGTATAGAGCGTTGGACTTGATGTTGCCATTGGACTTCATTACCTACATTTCGTGGTGTCAGAACGTCTAGTATGTACATGATATCCTGGGACATACCTCAACCTGTTCCTTTGTCCAAGAGTCCATCGTCAGGCTCTTCCTGATAAAAGCCGATCAAAGATCCGTGGGTTGCAGCCTAAGAGCACACTACCTACACCTTGGATACATGCGTGCCCATCTTACGATGGATACTCGCGCAGCTCACGCTTCAGCCCGCCATTACCAATCAGTCCTCCGCCTATCCATCCATCGAGAGAATCCACCGAAGTACCGTACTCACCAAATGAAAATACCCAGATTATGTGAAGCCCATCGAGGATTCCGCGCCTTGCAGTCAGCACATATGTCTGGAAGCCGAGCTGGATGAGCCCCCGAGGCGTGAACCGTGGGTCACTAAGCTTGCTTGCCGTTTCCTGGCTGCACTGCGAGCTCCAGGAGCGTCCGCTGATTGCGCTCCGCGGTAATTTTGTTGACGTTGTGTGACATATCGGCCGTAGACCACGGATATTACAATCTTGAGCTCAGTCTGGTCGTGGAACGCTGAGGTCTAGCGAGGCAACGAAGACAGTTGTCGTGCTGAGAGGAACCCAGCAGAGCAGCGGCTGATGAAGGCCACTATCAACCGGAGGTAATCGGTCGAATCCCTTTGAGACTAAGTAACAGTTTTAGTTATACAGGTTGTACGAGTTGGTTAGATGGTAGTGGGAGACAACGTCGGACTCCGGAGGGCGCAGGAAGCCCAAGTGTACGCGGGCGCTTCGGGGCCTTTTGGGCGCTTACGACAAACGGATGCGCAGATAGCGCCTACTTGGACTCATACTCCACGATGCCAATGCTATGATTCGAGCGAACTTAATCAAAGTTCCTCTGTAGTAAAGGCATTCGCGTCGCGGCAACTCGATTCGTACGTATATGCAAGGAACTGAGCCTTGACCACTGATCATGACAGGATGCCTCGACGGTCGGTGGGAAGATTCACTGATGTAACGGACTTACGCGCGATACTATCATCGCATCCGAGGGTCTTCTGAACGCCGTCAGCGACGGCAGGCGGCTTGTTGGTCGTTCGTACTCACTACTAGCTTCCATTGGTACACTTCGTACTCGCCGGACTGCTCGACCTGAGCCGTCAGATTCAACACCCAGGCGACTAGCTATTCTTCTTGATCACATCGCTCGATGAATCCTCAGGCAGACCAGCTGGGCGATGCCAACATGTCACTCGACTCATTCAAAGTGAAGTTTTTTGAGAATCAGTCCAAAGTCCAAGCCGCCAAGATTGTCGATCTTGAGGTCAAGGTGGCATATCTCGAGAGAAAGGTGGCATTTTTGGAAGGACGTCTGAAAGAAGAAGAACAAGCAAAAAATGCCACGTCGGCCGGTCCAAGAGTCACTCAGGCTGCCGCGGGGAAACGTCCCGAAAACGAATCCTCCTCCGAGCCCGTGGGCGCAGGTTCATCGACGGTAGTCCCAGCCACTGATCCTCAAGCTCAAGCGATGTCTCCGGTAAATCGTTCACAATACCAACAAAGTTACGGTTCGGTGAATTGTCGATTTTTAGTTGCGTGAGCCTCTTCTTGCCATCTCGCAAAAACGTCTAGCTTGGGAGAAGCTCGCCGACCTCGTTTCTGATTCACCCGCAACCCCATGGTCTACTGGAGAACAACCTCCGAGTCAGAAAAAGATGAAGCACGAACATGAAGATGGACCATCGAACTTGATACTCTCCACCATGATTGGCCCTCACACATATGGTCCCGAAGTCACAACGTCGAGTACCCATGCAGATGACCCCGACTCGAAGGCTCCAACGCAGCCGAGCGCAGAAGCGCCTCCCGCGCCAGCACATGTTGATATACGTCTGGGTCCTCAGGTGAGAAGTTCATACTGCTTTACGCCCCTATCGGGATGCGTTTAGTAGCGTTCGATCTCCGGTTCTCGCTTCCTGTTAAGTCTCTTGAGTTATCGCCTAAATGCTGACATGAGAATCCCTATAGGCTGCTATTGCAACCGCGTCTTCTTCTGCGGCATATATCGGCTACGACAGTGACGACACTGATATCTCCTCTACAGACGATTCGCCTAGGATCAAAGATCGACTCAAGATGCTGCAGAGGGTTTCTACTCCCGATCTTGTTGACTCGCTCCAAAATATCATGGTGTCTCGAGAGGAGCTCAACCAATACCCGTGGTTCATCGACCCTAACTCCATATGTGTGCATCAGTACACTCGTTCTTTCCTTTTCCCCAGTTACGCAAGAAACCCGCTACTTCCGAAGCGAGCGGGGAAGCCGGGACTTATTTACTGGGCTAACGACACTCCTTTATGGGAAGAACACCAAGGACCTTACGCGCTCTTGGTTGGGTACAAGGGTCAGTTTCAATACTTCGGAGAATACCGCCTCAGACGCAGCCGAGCTCTGTCCACGGATGAGTACGGAACGTGGTCACACAATGTAAGTACCATCTCTTCAGTGTCCTTAGTTTTGCGGTAGCTGACAGACGACGTTGCAGCTGAAGGATCTCTGGGCCGAGTCAATACTCAGATTTTCCCCGTTCGAAGACGTACGCGCCCGCTTTGTAGAGCCCCCAGAAGAAGACTCCTCCGACGAAGAACAATCCGAGCAAGAAGAGCTGCGGGGCAAGGAAAGGCGCAAGGTTAAACGCGCGATCATCGATGCCTACGAACAAGGTACCGAGGTAGGTCCATGTCTTCCACGTGTACACGGCATAGAAAATACTCAAGCGTACTGTCCCAATCTTACTAGAAGATACGAGTGTGGAGTATGGAGTGTATCCGGTTCGACGACGTATTTCTCCAGGAGCTACAACATGTGCTCGACAAATAGCATACTCCGCCGGAGCGGCACTCGGACTCTCCCATCTCTGTTGCTGGAACTGTTGTACTACCCCTTGATTGCGACTGTATTCCTGTCAGCACATTGGGCTCAAGTAGGAACTCTGGATGGACAAATTATCGTTGTACTGTGATGTAGGGCAGATCGAATATATGTGTGCCAAAGGAAGCGTCCATCCGGCGCTGCCAATCTCGAGGTTCTCAAGCTATCGTGCGCGCGGGTGATGGTGTCAGGACATTTCTTCTCGCGAACTATAGTCAAGCTAGCTGACTAGGACGGCATGACAATAATTTTGAGACACTACGGCGTACAGCGCCTCGCAGGCTCAGGCTAATACATAAACTCACTATCACAGATACGTATACGTACACAGTCGACACCAGCATCGGTACGAACGGACACAATGGTGTACATGTTGAGCTCGCCGACCTCGGTGACGATATTTGAGCAAACAGAGAGAAACGCATATCACGATAGCATGCAGACTGAATTCGAGCGCGATTCCTAGGCACTACAACAGACCGCGGAGACGAAGGGAAATGTAGAAATATACACCGAGTACGTCCGGACGGGTAAGGGGCCGCGGCTAGCAATGTCTATTCGCAGCCGGTCTGGGGCGATGGGCCAACGTCCATAGCCGTGCCCATATCATGGGATACACGACGCGAGAGAAAGGGAGGGGACGGCACATGAGCGCGGCCAGGGACGGGGCGACCCAGCTTCTTTGTGTGCACATTCAGGCCCCGCAATATTGTCCCGGGAGCATTTCGCATCGCGATGCGGCCAACGGTCGCCATGAGGATGAGTGACATCTAGAGTTTTCCGAAGTGCTGTCGTGGTCGATCCTAGCCAGTGTTGTTCCACAACTGAGCCATCGACGCCAGAGGAGGATACGCATCTCCATGATGACCTCCGTTTACCCTGGGGTCGAGATGGTAGGGGACGGAACGGTCAGGGTAACCTAGAGGGTCTTGACGAAGATAACCGGACTCCAGCCTGCGCGGGTACACAGGGTCAGCGAATGCTGCCGGGACCCCCGTGCTGTACGGAACGCTGGACTGCTCGGTAAACGCGGGATATGATCCAAACCCGTCGGGCAAGGGCGGCTGTGTCTGGCTCGACGAGTAGATTTGTGTGCCCTGACTGGACGGATGCATCGGCGAGCGGCCCACGGACAAAGAGTGAACACGCTGGTGCCCCTGACCAATAGGAGAAACACCGCTGTACGAGCGCGCAACACCAAGGGGAACGCTGCCTTGGCCCAAGCCAAGCGAAGTTTGGTAATATGCTGAGGGGTTCGAAGTCGGGGGTTGGCTCTGCACCTGGTGTGACTGGTACGATGGTGTGCTAGTTGTGCCCGCAACGCTCGGGAAACCGAGACCCTCGTTTTCGTTGGAGGACCATATCGATGGGCTACCTCCGAGAGGGTTCGAGCCAAACAACATGTGCGCGGGTGGGGCGGAAGCCTGACGTGTGTGCAACGAACGGGTAGGATCGCCCTTCGGTGTGTTTCGTAGAACGTTGGCGAGGATGTCCTGGGCAGTAGTGACGCCCGCCGCCAAACCCAACGGAGGGACGGGATCCAGGGACCGTTTCGGCACAAATGACGGGGAGATTGAAGGAGGGCTTCGAGGGATTAGAGCAGGGACCGCCGAACTCGGTAGCAGAGTCCGAGGTGGGGAAGTTGCCGGTAAGGGCGCAGTCGTTGGAACAGTCGAAACAAAGGGGGAGTCCTGTGGGGCGACCAGAGGAGGGGAAAGAGCACTATGGATTCCGATTAGTAGAAAAATGGGTAGAACATCGTGATAACAAACCCAGGTTTCCAAACTATCTCGTCCTCCTCATCGTCATCGTCATCTTCGCCGGCCTCGGTTGGGGGACCTAAGACTGTTTGAACGATTGCTTCAAGAAGCTCATCCCCGGTACGAGTCACGTCCGTCATATTGTCATCGTCCAGCTCTGCCTCTTGGGGCTCGCTGGTAAGAGGGGAAATGAACTTCGGCGATATTTTCGGCGGCAGCGGCTGCTTGAGGTGTTCGCGACTAGGAGGAGGTCGTGATTGTGGCTGAGGCTGTGGTTGCGTTTGAGATTGGCGCTTCTGCTGTGTCGGCGTACGTTTGTGAACGCCATGCTGCTCGCGCAATCCCTCCGAGGAGAAGCGGCCGTCGGATACGTTCACAGGGCAGATCTACCATTGCGAAGCAGCACTTTAGCACACTAATCATACGAAGTTATGGAGACCTACCTCGTCGCGCGCGAGGGCCTGTGCATCTGCGAGGAGGTCTGCAATCCTCATAAGCTGCTCCTCATTAGGATGGACCTGCTCCGGCTGTACGACCTGGAAGGGGGAATTGGGAGCTCCATTGCGATTCTCTTTCGCATGTTCCCTGGCGGTGGCAGCAGCGTCGATGACCTCGCTCGGTATGAACTTTTTGAGGGGCAGGAAACCAGACAACTCGATGTCCTCTTCGAGCGTCGTCGCCACCTTCGGAAGCTTGTCTTGAGGGAACGCCCGCCACAAATTGGTTGAAAACTGCGCATATACCTGCCAGAATTTCGTAAGGCCAGGAATAGCGAGCGCTGGGGGTGCGCTGGTGGACCGCCCGTCATGCCGTCTACGGTCCCGACCCTTCGGCTTAGACGAACCGACATCTACGTCCGTCGGAACACCGTTCCCGTTGGCCTGCTGCCAGGCTTGCGCAAGATAGCGAATGTTCGCACGGAGCCATTTGCTCGCGATTCGGAGCGCAGGCAGTGTTCGCCGAAATTCGGCAGTGATGCGCTGTGCGAGGTCATGTTCCCCTGCGTCTTCGGGAGGAGCTTCCGCAATTTGCACGACACCCACTTCGAGAAGGACACGATGCATAGCGAGGAGATGTGCAGCTATGGAGCTCTCCACCGCCGCAGACGCTTTCGCAGGAACGCTCTTCCTATGGCCGTTGCTTGTGGAATTCCGGAACATGCGATGTTTGCATAGAGCCCCCTGTGCGAGCACTACGGCCTTGAGGATGATCTCTAGCGGTAGGACGCGCTCCAATACAAGCCCCTTGAAGTCGTCCGCGATTTTCTGGGAGAGATTTGGTGCTATCGTCTCGGCCCTGTCAGAACGCGGTGAGTGATGAGACTAGTTTAGATGCGTATGGTACACCCACTCTTCCATAGGAAGTCGCCACAGAGCATGGAGGACGATAAGTTTCTCCTTGAATGCTTCTACTCGAAGGCGGGGAGCCATAGACGGGGTCTCTCCGCGCGCCAGCTCTTTCTCCCGCTCCTTCTCCTTTTTCGCGCCGCGCGCTTTCCACGCATCCAGCGCCTTGGTAAGGACGGTTCCGAGATTATCCGCGGCGGTGTCATAGGGAGCACGCACACACAGCGCGCGGTAGTAATGAGCGAGCGAAGCGAACGTGTCTTTCTGGTAAGACGCGAGAATTGCCATTTGGTGCGCGGGTTTCCCGTCCTGGGGTAGGAGTATGCGCGCCTGCCGATAGCACTGTAGCGCCTTGTGGTAGTCGCGCATACGTGCCAGCAGTGGCGGCGCGCCGTTGGGCGGCGGTGCGCCTCCCTTCCGCCCACGACCACCCTTCTGATTACCCGGGTTGACCGCTGGGGGGCCATCCTCGTGTCCCGCACGGGGCCGGCCACCTGCTTCGTTGTATTGCTCTTTGTAGCGTTCGATGTCACCGAGACACACGAGCGCCTTGCTTAGTAGAGCCATCCTGCTCTCCCGCTGCTCGCGGGTGGCGGGGGTGAGAGAGGGAGCAACGGCCGTGACGTCTGTATCAGAGGGAAATTGGAAATGGTTGCGCTTCGGGGGACCGCCTTCTACCGCGGGCTCGTCGTCGGGCAAGAGTTCGAGTTCAGTGAGCACAGACTGGGCGTCATCGAGTTGGAAGATCCTGCGGATACGCACGATAAGCTGAATCCAGAATTTGGATTCATCGGCTAGGAACTGGCGGAAACGTTGTAGGAGTTTGCGATACTCGACAACGCCATGGCCGCCGTGCTGGCGTGACTGCTGCTGCTGTCCGCTCTGTTGTCCCTGTCCCTGCCCTTGCTGTTGCTGCTGCTGAGGGCGGGAAGGCCCGTGAATTGCGCGGTCGAGAGCCCCAATGCGCTGCTTGTAAACTAGAATGAACGCATAGGAAGTTTGCATCCATAGCATGGTTTCGGCATCCTTGGACTCCGGCGCATACGGATGCAGAAGAAGCAACCGCAGGCAGTTTCGCCGCAACCTTGCTCCTCGGTGAGGGCCACCGAGAAGAGAAATAAAGTGTTAAAACGCACTGTTTCCGCGTGAAGTCGGTCTCCCTCTCCCATGGATCCTTTGTCTTGAGTGATTCCTTGAGGTTGTGTTGGAAGCTCTTGGCCTCTCTGACCACCCGCCGTCCGGTTTAGCGAATAATCGCGGCAACCCGCCCGAAACATACCTAGAAAGTTGTACGGCTTCGTCTGTCATCGTGAAAGTAAGAGGGGGGTATAGATCATCGTTCGAGAGAGCAGGTTATCATCATTGAGCGTCGTGGTGGTGGACGTCAGAGTCGGAGCTTGGGTCAAGGATATCGAGCGCTTTCGGCTGCAGCAGAAGCCAACGGCGGGCGCTTATACCGCAGCCGCAGGAACGTCGACGAAAGCCCAGACCCGCACTTGTAAGCTCCAACAAGATTCAATAGCTATTAGATTATGATGATGCTACGGTGAGACAAAGCTAAAACACAGTGACAAGATATGCGGGGGTCAGATAATGTACATAGGGATGGAAGCGATGGGGGGATAGAACACAAGATCAAGGTATATATGCGATCCAATATCAACGATAGCGACGAGGCTAGCAGCTCCGCGAGCGGAACCGCAAAACCATATGACAATCGCCAAGAACCTACTCCTCGTCATCGTCATGCCCATCGGCGCGGAAGAGAGCAACAAGGTCGTCAATGCCCAGGCGCATGTTCTTGTACTTGTCGCCGGACAATGCCGCAGCAGCGAGAGCACGCTTTTTCTCTTGAAGCTATACGACGCAAGGCATCAGTTCTCTGAAAGCGTTCATCACTGGAAATTGAGCTTACCTCAAGAATACGCTCCTCCACGCTGTCAGGAACGCATAGCTTGAAGATATTAACGTCGCGCTTCTGCCCGAAGCGATGGGCACGGTCGAACGCCTGGTCTTCTAGCGCGGGGTTCCACCACGGGTCGATGAGGATGACGTTGTTGCAGCAGGTCAAGTTCAGACCCGTGCTACCAGCCTTGAACGAGATCAAAATGACCCGCGTCGTCGCGTTGTCGTTGATCTTGCTCAGCGCCTCGTCACGTTGAATCTTGTTCATCGAACCGTCGTCTGCACACCAGGCAGTCGCCCATCAGCCCCTGCATCTCCTTCACTAACGCATACACTCACAGCGAACAAACTTGATATGGTCGTGGCGCAAGAAAGGCTCCACTAGGTCGAGCATACTGGTGAACTGAGAGAAGATGATCGTCTTCTCGCCCTCGCCACGATCCTCGATCTCGCGCAAAAGCTCCATGATCTTGCGCGTCTTGGACGAGTGTGGCGGTAGACCGGCTGTGTCATCGGTAAGTTTTCGACGCGCGGCCTGATAGACCCCTTCGCAGTTGACACAAACGTCGTCCTTCCAGGTGTTGTCTGGTGTGAGGGCCGTTTGGCACACCTGACACGGCTTGCGGTTAATCGTGAGACCCCCGAGCATCGCTGCAAGATCATCGTCGTCATCATCCTCGTTCTGGCTCGCACTCTTGGGCTCAATTGCCTCCTTGTCCTTCTTATAGTCTTCGGAAATTAGACCGGGATGGTTGCAGGCTGAGTAAAGCAGTTTCCATTAACACCAATAAATCGCGATTGCTGATAAAACGCGATACTCGCCTTGGCGCATTCGCAGAAGCAGAGTCAAGACGGATGTGTATGCTTTGTTGATGTTACCCTGTTGTAGCTGCTCGAGACGGTCGTTCACTTTTTGCTCCACCGTCATGTAAAATGCGCGTTCATCGGCGTCGAAGACGCAGTCGATGATCTTCACGATTCGTTCAGGGAGTTGCAGGATAGGTTTTCCGTTGATCAGTGTAGTCTTCGTTCGACGAAGCATAATCTTCTGCAGCACAACCTAGAAGAAATACTGGGTCAGCCGAAGACTACATAGGGAGAAGAATAGCATACCTGAAGGCGCTTGAGAGCGCGAACTGGTTTGCCTGCCTTGACAGGCTTGGCTATAGAGGAGTTGAAGGTCGGCCAGTCGTCTAGGGGTTTGATACGCAAGAACTTGATGAGGGAGTATATCTCCTCGACATTGTTTTGCCTGTAGGCACTTTAGAATTTTGTTCGTCATATGAGTGACGCTGACTTACATCGGAGTACCAGTGAGGCACCAGCGGAACCTTGCATCCAGCGCACAGCACGCAACGGCTGCCTTGGTGGTTCTGTTCTTGATGTTATGTGCCTCATCTATGGTATATTAGCGCTGTGATGATTCGTATACGTAGCATACGTGACGGACCTAAAACCACTCGCCACCATTTCACCCTGAACAGAGCATCCTTGACCTTGCCTCGTTTTGGGGCGGCCTTTATCCGCTTGGCGATAGCATCGGAGTCCGAGTCGTTTGAGTCGTCATCTTTACCCTTGTTCTTTCCTTTAGACTTGCTTTCATCTTGCGCCGGACTGTATGCGCCATATTCGGAGGTGACAACAGAGTAAGAGGTCACTACAATATGAGCACGTTCCAGGTCGTAAGGGTCTGCATCCAACAGAGATCAATAACTGATCGAAGTGATGGCACCCGCGCTCACCGCTCGCCCTACTGGGGCCGTGGTGCTGAACCACACGCAGGCCGGAAGTGTATTTCTTCACTTCGCTCGCCCACTGCGACACAAGAGATACCGGACAAACCACGCTTCGTACGGTATCAGTGAGACATCCCGGTAGAGATATAATAAGTACCTACAGCGTAGCAGCAGAGTATCCAGCAGCCTTGTCCTTCTTGGTCGGACGACCCTCGAGCACGCGGGTCAGAGTTGAGATCGTTTTGCCAAGACTACGCGGAACTGAGTATTATGGCATCCTCCCGAAGAAGCCCGCTTACCCCATGTCATCCGCGAGGATACCCCCAGTCTTCTTGCCCGACTCACGTTCAGCCATCCACGTCCGACTCTTAACCTGATGCGGTAGCAGCGCAATGCCTTCACGGAACCCATCTACGATCGTATCTTCTGGCGAGAACTCGACATCACCATCGTTGTATCCTTCATGAACGAAGTCACGAAGGGCCTTCTCTGTGTCGGCTTGGGTCATAAGGCGGTCATCCACGGCACCAATGCGATCAATGTCAATAGTTTCCTGGTCGAGGTGAGCATACTGTGGGGGCCGAGGTGTTGGACGTGGAATGTCTTTATTCGTAGGGATGTGGATCGGCATCGGAGGCTTGTTGCCAAACGAGGGCTTAGATTGTGATGATTGTTGCATGGCACGCGCGTTGTTCTGGGATTGGGGGCGAAGGGGCCTGGGTAGCAGATACGTTTAGGGACATGTACTCAAAGGGTACAAAAATGCTGTACTTACACTGTTCGTGGCGTGTCGTCCTCGGAATCGGACGAAATCTCGATAGGGGGTGGTCTAGTGGACCTCGAGGCCTCGGGAGAACCGTTGGATGACACGCTCTGCAGTGAAGCCTTCTTAGTAACCCACAAACTGCAGCCCGAATGAGCACGTACGATAATGGACTGGGGACTCGGTGGGGCAAAAGGTCGCGAGTGAACAATCGCTACTTCCGATCGTACAGGCACGGTCGGCGGGGTTGATCCTGAGGATGAGGCAACGCGTAACGGGGCAGAGGAACCAGAAGAGCTCCGTTTCGATTGTCTACCCAGTGGGATGAGATCAGGATAGAGAGCAGGGTTCTGCGCGAATTGTCGCCGCCTATTTGTACTTCATCAGCTTCCTTTCCCTAGAGCGAATGCCGAGCCACGTTGGACATCAAAAGGAAAGTGAATTTCTGTATCGCATAACTCCAAACGCGTTTGCAAACATTTATGCCGGCAGCGCATCCAATATAGCCTGGATAGCCGAGAAGTACGTTCTACGTTAATAGCACGTCACCCGGTCAAGTGTAATACGTCTTTGAACTGCTGGCCTGCCGCGAACTCAGAGAAGAGGCTACTACCATACGTAGTGGCGGGACGTGCGCACCTCGGGCGCGTCTTACAAGCCACACCGCCAATCTGCGTCCAGATAGACAATACAAACTCACCTTTCCTCCATAGTGTCAATTCCGTTGTCTGCTTGTGGAACGAGCAGTGTCAGAGAGTAAGATTGGCAAGAATAGGGATCTGGAGCTCAGTGGGAAGATGAGCGGGAGATGAGCGTTGCGGGCAAGTCGAACACGGACGGTGAAGCGTAGACGCCCATTAAGTCGCCGCGTCGCGTCGCCTGTCACGTGATCGGGACAATGTACTTTTTGCCCCCTTCTTCCCTGCAAGGCGGCGACGATTGACAACAGGAGAATACGGCGACAGACAAAGGCTACGTTGCGTAGCAGCGCGACTGCGTCGCGCTTAGAAACAAGAAACAAGGTAGTACTATCCGGCAAGCAGATTACAAGGAAGTCTAAACTCGCGGCCAGAGTACAATAGTAACCGGCCACGAATTTGATCGCACATGGTGACGTTATCCACGTTAAATGGCCCCTTAGCGAAGATATGCAGCCTAACAATGTCAATGTCAACTACTATGCATCTTCCTCATCCGAATCCTCTTTTGCGAGTCTACTCAGCAATGAACCATCGAACGCGCCTGGAGAGATAATTAGCCGCTTGACATTCGAGAGCGACACGTAGAGGGAACGTATTGTCACTTACGCCCAACTGAAGTACTATGCCGACCTCGATAGGCAGCGAGTGGGGACGCAGGAGATCCAGGAACAGACATCGAAGAAGAAAAAGAGGCGTCTGGCGGCGAAGACACAGACGCGGGAATTGTGTAATTGATGGTTCGAGAGGGTGTTGAGACCGGGGATGGCGCATATGACGAAAACGCTTTTTGGCGTTGAGGGCTCGACTATTGTGAGATCAGTAACATGAACCACATCAACACAAGGGAATGAACAGGCGTACATTTGGAGTCAGCCCAGAGAGACGCCACTGACGTGACGGTGGCGAAAGAGGGGTACTTTTGACGGATTTTGGCGAGGGCAGTGGAGGCACGGGTGCGCGCGGATACTTCAACGCATACCCCGCCTGCAATATATTGAAGGCGAGTATTGACAGCAATACGAGTTCTTTGGTATCTTCCGACGATTAACAACACAGCGGAAGTACACGCCAGCTCTGACACGCACCGGCAGCACAAAGGTAATAATACGGCGTGCTTACTGGCCGCTGCCGCCACACGACGTCAAATGCTCTCCACGCAGCCGGTATGGGTAGCAGATTCGAAAGCACAGCAAAGCCGACGAGCCCGACGGAATTTGTGCGTAGCCTTGCTACTGCCTCGCCCCGCAAAGGTTTAAACCAGTCAAGTACAGATGTGTTCGACGCCGGCGAGCTGGTGGTAATTGCCATTTTGGCTTGATGAGACATACAGATAGACGCAGGGGTCGAGTCTTGTCTGTGAGAGATATAGCAAATACAAGAGGAAGAGGATAGTTGGTGATTCAGAGCCCTGGAGAATTCGTCGTTTGTTGCCACTGCCAGAAACGACGGTGTAGAGCGCCCAAGGGGTCGCGCCTCGGTCACGTGGTCGGCACGCGTCTGAAGAGCGCTCAGGACTTCGCCGTTTCGACGCACTTGTTCTTTGAGGCCTGCTCTGACTTGCACTGGACTTTTTCAGTCATAAACCACACACATGCACGCTCCTCTCCCATCTATGCGCCGAAGATGTACCTCTACCTACTTTTTCTCTGCTTTCTTTCCCGCATGTTGGTGCATCATCATTAAGCATCGAGCGCCAATGCTAGTCCAACGGACTCAGACTGGAATGGTTCGTTCAAGTGGGCACAAAAATCGCGGCGAAGGACTGGCCGTCTTGTACAGTCATTTAGTACGCGAGGCTACCTTTTTGCAACTATAATCTCCGGTGAGGGCATACACACTAACCAAGATCAATGGTTATGGGTAGCGACCCTGGCACGTCAACTACTGGGATAACCTCCTCCGGAGTCCGAATGTGGCGGCGCAAGGCATTTTTGAGGACTCGGACAAAGTACGTTCAGTGCTTTTGTAGTTGTACGATCGTAAATATTCATTAAAAACAGTGGCAGCACACTCCTTGGCCGCGAATTGTCGAAATTTAGCGCATATAGTCGGCGAAACGAAGCGTCCGGGCTGAGCCGCCTGTCCCCACACAAGCGCCAGGCTATGCTAGGGCCCCAGGGTCGTCATTCCGTTCGTTCCTGGACACTGGTGCTGCATATATGCGGCGTATCCCACGGGGGCGTGTCTTTCACGTCTTTCGTACCAAGTATATGCGCATTAAACCGCTGCGTAGGAAGGACCGGCGTTCCGTGAGTCCCTGAGGTCCTCCCTAGGAAGCTCCACATCATTTTTATTCTGTAGCACCAACTCCCCTCCAAACGTCTTCCTTCGACCTTCTCTCCGATCACTCTCGGGGGATATTTCAGTCTTTGGGCGCGGAATTGCAGGGTCGCAAGGATCCTCGTTGCACGAAGCGCGCGGTACGGCACGTCCTCCACTTTCGATAGATTGTTTCAGTGCCGTGAGTGCTTCGCATACCTCGTTCTGATTGATAATCCTCGGTAGATGGACGCCGTGGTACTCTAACCACGCTACGAACTACGAGACACCTGTCACGAGCGGCTTCCATGACCATGGACGCCAGGCTCCTAGGTATTGTGGCAGCATAGTGCCCGTGAACTCGCTTCCCCCAAAACGCCCATAACTCCAGCTGTCGGGTACGGCCACGTTACAACCTCCCCTCCATTCGCCCATCTTTTGCAGGGTCGACAAGAGAATGTTCTACTGACAGACATTGCACCCGTGTAGCCCTTCGCAGCGTGAGGCGAAGTTGCGTCTTGCAAAATTTCCGGGTGTACAAATCTCCGTTGCGGCACTATCCTGGCTAATCACGTCGGCTTCATCAACTATATATCTTTAGCCCCATGAAGGCCCTCCTTACTCGTGCGTGGTTCACGGTGCTGTCCAAGAGAGCGCTATACGACCTACCGAAATACGTTCGACGCGATGGCCGCCCGCCAATGGCTCGATCCACTGCCATGCACATGGACAGGCCTTCTGTGGGGGCACCCGCACACGCGTTTTCTACGACTTCGGGACCCTCTACGGTCTTCCTCGGCACCACACACCATGCTGCGACGGCATTAATCACCCTTCACGTCACATCGTCAGCGCTCGGCACTGCAGAACGTGTTCCGAGCGAGGACATGACGCTCATATCGCGAGCGTCGGTCACTCCTGTCCGCCACGGCATCAGTTATCCTCCAACGGCTCGGTGGTAGAACGTCTTTCCGTTCGGTCAGCGCGAAAATCGACCTCCTGGAGCTAGATTCGGGCAGTCCGCCTCGAGGCCCTCGAGGCGGTATGGAATGCCGGCCCTGTGCGCATGTCTAAGGATGCAGGACCTACTTAAGGCGCCCGCGGTAGAGCTTGGCCACCTGTCACGCGCACCCGTCCACGTCAAGGACACGAACGCCTGGTTCCTGGACATACCACGAGATAGATGACTAACGACGAATACCTGTCGGACTGTGGACGTGTCGCGGATGTCGGGTGGTAGTAGACGGTACCACCTGATCGCTAAAGAAAAGAGGTAAGTTGGTGGCTAATTTCTCCTGACCAGGCTTCCTCCCGGTCATATAGGGAATTGAGATGGGGCCAAGCCTTGCCGCGCGACGTGGAGTCGTGTGATAAGACGGCGCCGATGCCACACAGAGTTCCGGTGCAATTTGCGATGTGCTACTGAAGGACAATTTTACAGGCATCGGGTCGTTGGCTTCGAAGAGTGCTCAGCCCCTTCTCCAGCCCGGCGCTAGTAATATCCGGCTCTTTTCGGCGCACACTCCCCTACAACATGCACACGACGTGTCTTGCCACGCGTTGAGCTCTACGCTGCGTGCAGTCTTACTGCATTGCAATCGTCAAGATGGAGGTGCAGCGAGACACCGTGTCGGTGCCCTCGGGCGAAGAATAAGTATTTTGCACTGCCATAGACTGCCATGCGGTGCTGCATTCACTTAATTTAGAGTTCTTCCAAGATCCGAGCCATTCAAAGGGTGCCTCGTCGCCTTACGAGGTAGCCTTCCGGATACGGCTCCATCCACCGAGATGCGGCTCGGCCCTCGTAGCTCGAGAGGTGCTCGATTTTACTACACATTCAAGAATTAAACCTACCGGAATTCGTCTACACTCGTCCATCGGTGCCTCTTAAGGTGCGATTCTTCTATCTCGGAACAGTCCAGGATGCTCACATCTTCGAACGGCTTTAGTCAGGCCGAATGCCGTATATGCTCAAAGAGTGGCTGAGGTGCATCGCTTTAGTCTTATTGACTGTCCTCGCTGATTCCTTGCTCCGCTCAGCGGGCTTCGCCGGATTACTGAGCACCCGCCGCAAGCCTTGGCCAACACTTTCGCGATTCTCGCGAACAGGGTGCGGAAATTATTTTCACGAGGTGTCTTCCCGATGACTCAACTGGCTACGACTTACGTGCGCCGTCCGTCGATGCAGGGCGCAGTTTCCCCCCACCGGATTGCTGCCTCTCGGCTCGACGTCACGCCCGCGGTCTCCGCCAGCCCCCGTCGGATGCCGCCTCTTGACCCCGGCGGGTGTGACGGTGCGCTACCGGCGGCTTATGGACCCAGTGTAACGGCGCTTCCAGATTTCCCCCTCGCTAACGTTGAATCAGAGCGCAACAGCAACAGCAGCCGCGCACCGATCGCCCTGCCACTGCCAGATCGCGGCTCTTCAGCCAGCGAATCTGGGACGCGCGATCGCTATCTCAGCAGGGAAGCCGCTCGTGGCGCTAATACCTGATCGGGCGCACCCGTTTTATCGATTGCGCCACACCCCCGTTCCGTCCTGTCACAACTGTTACGTCTTCCCCGACCGGCCTTTGCCCCCTAAGGCCGGAGCGGCGGAGGGCGGCCGGCCCGGCGTAGCCTTCGTGCAGCGCAGATTTGCGGTCCGCAGATCTGCGCTGCTAAGCACTTAAATTTTGGCCGCTGCAGTGACGGGGGCGGTGTCAAGGAGTGGCTTCTATGCAGTTTGTTTACTGCAGCTGCGTGCGGCGCCATTGAGGCGCTCACTGGAGTGCGGGCGCGCGAGGGCGGCGTGCGCGCTTGCCCTGGATCACCCCACTTGATTGGGTGTCGGGCCTGCGGGCGCTATTGGGCGCCCTGGCCGGGGCGGGAACGATGAGGTCAAGGGCGCGAGCCCCAGTCACGTCGGGATTCGGGAGAGTGCGGGCGGGCTGTGGCCCTAATCTCACGTAGATCGAGTGCGCCGAGGATTTTGAAGCTTCGGATGGATGGAAGGAAGTGCGACGTCCGCTTGGCCGAGGTCATGGATGATGGAGGCATTGAACGTGGGGTGCCTGTATGCTTGACAGGGTCCCGCCAGTGCAACTCCGAACGCACTTGCGCTAAGGATCGAAGCGATGGCGCGTAGAAAATGCGAAGCTGTGGCCGCGCGCTGCACGGCGGCCATGACGCCTTGCCGGTCGCTAGAGCGGTCAGCACCGCGTTCTGACCTGCTCTAGGCTACGGGCGCGTACGCTGCGGCGAGCGAATTCGAATGTCATGTCGTAAAGCATGTCCAATGTCGTCAGGGTTCTCTGTTGCAACTGCAGGGGAGTCCCAGGGGCTTGTCGCACTCCAGAGCCAACGAACGATGGAAACGGTGGCAGTTGACGACCAGCGGCCACGCGCTCAAGCCACACCGGTACGGGTTGGGGCGTCCCAGAGCCACGATGCTCGATGGTGTCCAAGATGGGTATAGCGCCGCCCGCGGTTCACTCGATCGAGACAGAATTGAAAGACGCTAATCCTCTAACGCACGCTGCAATCGTGCCAGGGGCGGGGCGCGCGAGCGCCAGATGCGGTCCCGTGCGATCGCGCCCTTCGGAGTCCGGGAAGATCAACGCCGGAGGCCTGCCAGAGCGGGCGGGGGTGGCCTGGGGAGGCGCAGCCCAGCCCGCTGCAACGCTGCGCAGGCCCGCGCAGGGCGTGGGGGCGGGCATGCGCAGTCGCGCCCCGGCGGGCGATCGGTGAGGTATGCCTCCGATCGACTGAGATGGGGGGTGCTCCGTGCGACAGCGGCGTGCCAGGCCAGCGCGCGACCTGTTGCCAGCTGCGCTGGAGGAGGCTGGGAGGGATGCAGGTCATCCGCTCAGCGCCTGGACGACGGATAGATATATTTGGTAAGTACGTACACACCGAAACAGGGCACCCGAGGCAAGGGGGCCGTCGGAATGTCCTTCCGGGGTAAAATCCTGCGGATGCCTGCACGGTCATACACTGAAGGAGACAACGAGAGGGGCACCGCTTCCTAAAGATTTGCAAGACAACGCGGGACCTGAAGCCGTCATCGTAGTCGGCAGTGCCGCCGGAGTTCAGTATCCTCGCCTTCGCCGCTGCGCGGGCACTGCGCGGGACGTAGCGAACGAACCAGCCGTCCCTGGGGCTTGCCGCTCGTAATGTGCGCATTCACCTCGGTGGTGGAGCACTCTGCATTCCATCGATGTCGATGGGGGATGGAGCCAGTAGGGTACGCAAAGTGGTTGTGTTCCTCGACGACTTCTGGACGTTCCGTGCTACACGGCTGGGAGGGGCCCGCCCATGTAAATCCGTACGTTGCTGGGCTCATGTTACGCGCCAGGCCCTAACCGCTGACGGAGCCGTTGCGTAACTTGCGCGAACGTCTGACACGAGCAGAAGGGCGGGTCGGCCGATGGCGCACGGCGAGGGGCGCGGTCCTCGAAGCGTTGTTTCAAGAATTTCGCACCACGCGTGCCCAGAGAACGTGGGGCGTCTATCCATATCTAACCGAGATGATCGGTGCTAATTCTAAGCGCTCCGAACCCGCCCGACCGCAAATACAGTCACACCCGGTGACGTCGTCGCGGGAGAAACACAGACGGCGGGGGCGCGCCTCAAAATCCCGAAAAGCAAGGACTACCTGGATGGCCGTCAGGTGAGTCCATGAGGCCTCATTTTGGGAGAACCACGATATGTGGACCATCGCGACCGCAAAACCTTTGACTGGTAATCAAGCGAGAGCATGTAAAAACGGCGCCATTGTGCCAGAGCCGCCGGCCACAACACGCAGCGCAACGGACGCCGCAAAGCGCTGAGCATGTTAAGTATACTTGCCTTTTGTGGTATTTGCTGTTACGTCACAAATGAAAAGGACCCCATACATAGCAGTCAGAAATTTTCAAAATGGAGGAGCAATGGGCAAAGTTCGGAGGTGTGGACAGCCCCGAATACAGTAGGAATGCTGCGCAGGGCCGGAGCTACGGAGAGAGCGAAAGTAGAGGTTTGCATGAGAAGAAAAACCCATTACAAGTTAACCACGTGAGTACTAAGTTTGGGCTTCTCGAAGTAAGAAGATGATTAAACCGAATTCTGGCCAGGCTTATTTCAGACATACACCTCCTTCCTTCCGTACCACCAACTTGCTCGCACACCTCCCGTTTTGCTCTGGTTTGCAGCAGCTCAGAACGAGCGTGACAGAGGTTTCGGATACCGGTGCGCGCCGAGGGCGTGGGAAGTCGGAAGTGAGGATCGGCAATCTCGATTTGAACGGAACCGACGCTCGCATTCGGCCTCCGTGACGAAAAATCGAATTCAACCAACGCGGGGGTGACTAGGGATTGGATAGGGAACGCGTGTGCTGTGCGTGCCGCCCAGCCCGTCACCGACACGCCGTCACCAACCTGACCCCGGGAATCGTAAAATTTACCACAGAAAGGGCGCGGAGCTGTCACGCAAAGAAAATACAACAAAGACGGTCCGTACTCCCTCGATCTCCTTCCGCTCAAATCTGACCAAGCGTTCGTTACCGCCGCCTCAACTTTCTTCTCCTTTCCGTTGTCCCTCCTCATCTCTCTTCCTGCTGAACATCATCTCCCTCCCTTTGTGCTACCTACCGTACCTCCCGCGTAATCCGACGTTCCATCGCAACCTCCTACTCACAACCTAATGACCTACTCTCCAACACACGGCTCCTACTCGTCCTACCCAATACGCTATGCATTCTCTAGCCAGCAGCAACAACAGCCACAACAGCAGCCACAGCCACAGCACGGCTCGCAGCATTCACAGTCCCACCCGACCCAGTACGCGAAGCCACCGTACGCACACCATCCACACCTCCAGCACCATTCCCAAATACCCATCAAGGTTGAGGAGTCGTCGGACCTCCCACCAGTGTCGACGCTCACTGGGTACGACCACCATCACGTGAAGTCATCCTCTTCTCTTCCCATATTCCGCTTTGGCACGGAGTTCGGGTCAAGCGCATCCCCCACGAGCCCCTCTACGCCTTTCACTTTCATGCAGCACCAAAATTGGCCGTCATCGTCTGCCTCCGCCTCGTCGTCGTATGGGCACCAACCACACCACCCGCACCACACTCAGCAGCTCTCCCAGCACCAACAGTATGCGGCCGCTATTGACCGTTACCCGGGGCCTTCACCTGTGAACGGCGGCCAGTCCGACCATCATGCGCTGACCCTCGCGGATGAGTACGACGACGAGGGTGGGGATGAACTGGGCGACTTGCCAGGTACGTCTCTTGGCGGGATAGGGCTGCCTCCGTACGGGGCGAGCGGCTCGGGGCTGAGCGCGAAGGCCGCCGCGGAGAAGCAGATCCGGAGACGGAGCAGCAAGGCCTGCGACCAGTGCCGGAAGAGCAAATGCAAGTGCGAGCGCAGCAACCCCCAGGACCCATGTCGGAACTGTGTCATGCTCGGTACACGTAAGTGATTCTTCATTCCGCGTCTTGTCTCCTCGCCTCGCCTCCCCGTTTGTTCCTTCGCTTTGGCATGTGCGCCTAAGGGTGGGCTTTCGCTACCGCATTCGGTGATCCATGTATTATTGAGGACGTCCGCAGAGCTACTGTTGCTAAGAGACCGTGGACGTCTGTGTATTCCGTTTGCCTGCAATGAGCAGCGGCCTACCGGACGTCCCCTCGCAGTTTGCCCTTCACATTATCTCTTCACACCATCCTTCTGTCCACCGCCGCGTACTTTGTATTATTCGTCGGTCGGCTCTCGCTCAGCGGAATGGCCACACCTTATTCTGACGAGCGGGAGCCGCTCTTCCGGATTTTCGCGCCCAAATGGAATCGTAACGTATAAGCGTAAGGACACCGCGTATATGGGTATTAGTTGGTATTCACTGAGACTTGCCCTTTTCGTGTGATCCTCCATTCTTCGTTCACACAGCCTCGGGGCACATAAGGTTTGGCGCGACATCTAGTTCACGCGATGTCCGCTCGCGCAGCGGCTTCGATTGCCCATACTCGACTCTGGTCCACGCGTAGGGGCGCTCTTTACGCGACCATGGCCCGCTTCGGCCTTGTTTACCTCCCCTCCATCGCGTAACAACGAAGGCAGTGCTCACGTTCCACATCTACAGAATGCACTTTCTTGGGCCCCTCGCGCAAGCGCGGCCCGCCGAAAGGCTACATCGACGCAATCGAAGCGCGCCTACACCAGACAGAGGCTCTGATTGGTATTTTGCTCAGCAGCAAAGACAGCCGGGCAAAGTCTGTACTCGAAGACCTCGCCGAGGTGAGTTGACTTTTTCCGCGTGCTTCCTCGACACTGTGCTGTGTTCTCGAGGCTAGATGCCTTTATTGCCCTCTTCCTCGAGCATTGGAGCGGTGCGGTTATATTTGGGATACGTCTCGGACGTAGGCGCCCTAAATTTGCTACTGTACCCGCGACAACATCGACAGCATCAGGGGCTCGCTTCGGTCCTGAGTAAGGTGCCTAACCGATTTTACAGGACCCGTTGGCGAAAGAAATCATCACCCGTGTCGACAACTCGCCATATGGGTTCAAGGGACGGAGTCGCGGTGCAGAGGCCCCGACTAGCCGCACAAGACCTACGCCCGACCAACGTGACGGCGACGGCAACACAGTGCATGCTACTCAGTACGTGGCGTCCGAGCCTCGTCGGAAGAGCGTGAGAACGCTAACACCGTCTGCAGCCCGTCGAACGAATGGCAGGACCAAGTGATTGGTCGCCTGAACTCGCTGGCGGCAACGCGAAACACTCTCCTCCCAGACGACCAGGTAGCCTCCGGGCCGCGAACTGCGGGTTCCGACGAGCTCGGATATCCGGAGGACGATCAGGGCTCCCGGCCGTCTACCACGCAGACGATTCCTTCGACTTCCGCTCAGGTCACCGCAGAGACGCAAAGCCAGCCTCAGGCCCAGCAAGGCGAGGCGCGGAGGCAGCGTCGGCGACTTGACGAGCTTGGGGAGCACGATGGCGCGCACCGCTCGCCTTCGACCGCGTCTTCGCGTTCGCCTCTTCGACAGAACGTCGAGGAGGAGAGTACTGAGGACACGGACGAGAGCGGCGAGGATGAGATTGCGGTCGCGATCGGCCAGCTGAGCATGAACGAGGACGAGCAGGTGCGCTTCCACGGCAAGGCGAGTGGTCTGCATATGCTTGGCGTCAAGGAGCGGAAGGACGGGCGAAACGAGGGCGGCATCTGGCGGTTCCCCAAGGCTCGCGTGTGGCCCCCGCTCCCGCCTGCCGCGCGCAACAGCCTGCGGCGATCCACCGACGAATTCAACCCGAGGCTGCCCGATGCAGCGACGCAGGAGCTGCTTCTCGAGCTGTACTTCACGTACGTCCACCCCGCCATGCCGATCGTGCACAAGCGGTCTTTCATGGACGACTTCCGGAACGGGTAAGTGACCTCGTGATCCTCCCGCTATTGCGCGGTGCTCATGAGACCTCCTGCAGCAACATGTGCGCGGACTCTCCATACTCTGGCGAGTCCGGCTACTCGGATGCCGCCTCCCCCATCTCCGCATCGTCTCCTCTCGGGCCGAGGAAGCGCAGAGTGCCCACCCTTCTACTGCTCGCGATGTTCTCCATCGCTGCGCGTTACTCTCCCCGTGCTGCGGAGGTTCCTCCGCCAGAGGATAGCTCGATGTGGACGGCCGGAGACGAGTACATGGAGGACGCCAAGATCATTCTCGACCGCACGTACGCCGCGAGCAGGCCCAGCACCTGCCAGGCGCTCCTTCTCCTTGGCTATCGCGAGGTCGGCATCGGTGCGATGGCTCAGGCGTGGCTCTATGTGGGTATGGCTGTGCGTATGGCGCAAGACCTCGGTCTGCACAAGAGCGCGGAGAAGTGGACGTCTGTCGGGCGGAACCTCTTCTCAAAGGCGGAGCTGCAGGAGCGCAGGCGGATATGGTACGGGTGCGTTGTGATGGACAAGTACGTCTGCGCGTACATCGGGCGCCCTGTCGCTATCTGCGAGCGCGACTTCGACACGGAACTGCCGCTCGAAGAGGACGCGGAGGAGATGGAGGCGTGGCGCCCCCACCCTGCACCACTTGTTATGGACGACGTGGCAGAAAGCCGGCGCGACGAGGTGTCTCCCGTCCCCGGGCGCATCATCTCGTGCTTCAACGAATGCGCTAAGCTCTGTACGTCCCCGGCCTTCTGTTACGTGTCCGCGATGTGCTAATGCTCTCACAGCGGTTATCCTGAGCCAGATCTGCCAAACCATCTACGCGATCAAGCCTGCAACGAGCCGCCCTGCCGAGCTCACGAAACTCGACCAGGCGCTCACGAGGTGGTCGCTTGAGCTGCCCGAACACTTGCGCTTCGACCCTGCAGCACCCAAGTCGCCGCCGCCTCCGCCGCACATCCTCACGCTGCACATGCAGTACTGGTGCACCGTTCTCCTGCTGCACAGACCATTGTACGTGACATTCATTTCGGGTGCGCCTGACGTTCTGTCCTGACCGATGATGTGTTTTTCCCAGCATCCGTCACATCCAGGACTCCACCAAACCGTAAGTCGCCGCCGCTCGCTTGCGCAGATGAAACATTAGAGCTGACAGCTCCACACGCAGGATGTCACCCAGCGCCTCGTCCGTAAAAGAGGCGGAGATCCGCGCTAGTTCCCGCAAGCACTACGACATGTGTGTGCAAGCGGCCAACCACATCACCTCGATTGTGACCGTGTACGGCGAGCACTACAGCCCGAGCCGCGCGTCCGTGTTCCTCTGCTATTACGTGTTCACCGCCGCGATCATGCACGTTGCGACTCGTACGTGACCGTGCTCATTTCGCAACGAAAAGTGAAACTGATGTGCCTGTCGCCACAGTGCGGACGTACCCCGACGACCCTCAGGCGCGCCTGGGTCTGGAGAGGTGCATGGACATCCTACAGCGCATGCGCATCATCTGGTCCAGCGCGTGGCGGGCACTGGAGCTGCTTCACGGTGCACAAGCACAGCTCGAGAGGCCAGCCGAGCTCCCTCTGTTGCGCGGCTCAGTATCCGAGCCCCGTCAGAAGCGGGCGGCGGAAGAGCCCATCGAAGAGGAAATGGACGTGCCGGAACGCTCACGTAGTGCGCTCTCCCAGGAGTCCACGTCGATGTACCGGCAGACGGCGAACTACCCGGTCGCGGGCACGCCTAGTCAAAGCCAGAGTCCGACCCAGAGCCAGAGCCAGAGCCAGGCGAGTCACGCCTCGAGCCAGAGCTACACCCTGCAGATGGACCTGCCACAGGCCGGAGCGTCGTCGTACATTCCAGCCCCATCGTACGACCGGTGGCCGACAGACTCATCGACGCTGTCGAACTTCAGCGGGAACCTGTCGACGAGCGTGCTGCCGCAGCAGTACAGCACGGGGCTCGTCGATGAGCGGATGGGGTCGAGCCTGAGCCGAAACTCTGAGAGGCAGAGCACGCGCTACCCGCAATACTGGCACGACTATTCCTCGCTCGGGCAGATGGAGACCACGTACGGCGTGCCCGTCATCGGGGAGATGGTGCCGCAGCACGGGAACGCACAGCAGGGTGACCAGCAGTCGATGTACGTCCAGGATCAGTACGCCATGTTTGGTGAGTGCACGCATCTCGAACGTCTCGGGCGTCCTGGGACTGACCTTGCCGTCCATCTGCGTCACAGGCAACATGCCACCCTCGAACCAACAATGACGTACGCCGCGTCGATCCAGGTTGGGCTGAATAGACGATGCAGATGAAGTTCTTGAACCCCAGGGGCCAGGCGTAGTATCTGGCCACCCGCTCTCGCGCAGCTCTATTTGTATTCCTCAATTACTAGTCTCGTTAGTGCCTCCCGTGTTGATTACTCTCCGCTCGCGCAAAGACTCCTCACCTCTGTAATAGCTGTCGTTGCTGCAAAATGTTGTATCCCGTAGTTTTCTTCCGAGATTCGAGCTCGTAACATCCTACGTAGACGGTGCACGTCCACACTGTAATCTTAATACGAACTACAAATATCAATATCATCTTGCTTCCTCACATCGTTCGGCTTAGTGACTCAGGTCTGCCTACATAACGTTGCGGGGTAGTCTTGTATTTTCCCCGGGCGTCATACTAATCATCATCGCACGGCGATCATGTACGCTGCGAGTGTTTATGTCAATCTAATTACCGAACTCCATAATTCCCTCGCGGCACGATACTGTCGGCAAGTACGCGGGCACATCTCCCTCGGCATTGGCGGCGCAGGTCGAGCGCGGATCTATATCAAGAACCCGTTAGAGCCAGAGGATAAAGGATGATGCGGCGTTCTTTCTTCGCCCCACATGGTGCACGCGGACCGTATGGATCGATACAACTTTTCCTGACAGGCCGACCGGGGATACAGATGCATCGCACCGGCACGACCGTGTCTCCGGCGGACGGATCTTGCACACACAAAATCACACAATTGCCACGGCACAGCCCCTGACCACAACCAAGTTTCGCGGAGACAGATGCCCGCCGTCTACGGGCCACTGTGCTAGCGAGTGGGCTGAAGGTGGGCTGCCGGACGGCGGGGGTCGCGGTGGCAGACGCAAACGTTAGATGGCAGGGGGGAATGCTCGGCCTCCGAGTCCGTGCATGAGCGCTCGCCGGAGCTATTGGCATCTCGGGACGGAAAGCGCGGCATGCCAGCTCCAGGGCCACCGGATGTTCCAAGCCCAACCAAGACCACAATCCAGTGTGGAGGGTGGATGGAGGGGTCAGAAGGGGGAGACGTAAGTTTTATGACAGCCCCGGCACGCGCCGCGAGTGACTCGAAGGACGAGACGGAGCGCCCATCAGGCCCCGGACTGCGGATGGGTACACCAAATGCGCCCGTCGACGGCGATACGCCCAGAGCAAAAATAATGCGGGCGTCCGGTGACATTGTTCTGAAAGACAGGCTATCCGGCGCCTAGGTGGAAAATCTGGTTCAACTTGATCTTCCTGCGCCGGACCTTCAAGATAGGGACCCGATGGGCCACCAGGCAACTTCAGGTTTTCACGAAAACCGCAGAAATCAGCGGGGGAAGATGAAGATAGCGTTGGCTGCACCGAACCGAGCGCGCAAAATTTAGAGGGAGATTCCATAGAAGGAGACTAAAGTAGACTTTGGGAGCGGAGCGGACGTATAATATATGTATGGTCACTGCCAGTTGCTTCAGTTACAATCTACTAGGCTAAGTGCTGACCTCAGTACGGAATGATAGGACTCACAGAGCATGCCATAAGACCAAAATTTGTAGAAAAGTGTCTCAATCACCCTTCGGAGTCAATTTTGGCATTTTACAGGAATCCTTGGAGGAGAATTTCTTCCATCCCATCCCAGTGTCTAGTTGTCACGGTGTCAGCAATTGAACACCCGCTCACATGCCTTGTCGGCCATCGAGATTGCTCTGCTCACAAAATTCTGAAGGATTATGGACAAGAATCCTGGCGGCCCCACGATAGTGCGAGTCGGAGAACATGTCTTCCATCTTTTTCTTGTACTAGTTACTCGATTGTGCCGAATCAGAGAACTTGTACCACAACGTCCTTGAGGTGCGGGTTCGATCGAATCGCGTTATCAAGTGGATGGTACATTTTTCCACTGTCTCGATGACCCTCGGCCGACTGCGACTGATCACATGTGTGAAGTCGATTCTGACGTGCTGAAGCCTCCAGGCAGATATTTTGATCCTGAGGAGTGTATTCACGGTGTTCGGAATATAGATACATGCAATGGCCAGACTTTCTAGGGCGGATAAATTAGGGATGACTCGATGTCGTGGGCGAGTTGAATGAAGTACCCTCATCTGTCGAATCAAGTTGAAAGGGGACAGAAGCAGATGCCTACCGTGGTCAGAATATGTAGTACTGAATCGGATTGAGAGATGCTTGAGGAGCTGAGGATTTACTGCACGGTAAGGCATGTCGACCCCAGGTACTTCGACGTCGTCCTGGAAGGTTCTCTTGATCTGTGAATTTTTCGAGTAAGTAAAGGGGTCCGTGTGCAGATGAACAGACGTGCCGCAAAGGTGCCCAAGTTGAGCCATTCTGAGTTGTTGAAAAGCCGTAGGCTGTCTACTGTAGTTAGTTCCTCTTCCAGAGCCTTGCACTCTAATACAGAAAGTTGAGGGGTTGCCTTGACGATACAGACAATGTCCGCGGGAAACTAAGATTTATGAGTGCTGGATGAGTCACCGAGGCCGAAGTTGCTGTAGTGCTTACAGAAGTGAACGCCGAAAGTTGCGCAGCGTGACGTATATCCGGATACCCGAAGCATGGTTAAGCGCGATAGTGAGTGTGCGGACACGAGGGTCCAGCGTGAGCGAGGACCAGCGTGTAGACCAAATTCACAACCGCGGCTTGAATCTCAGATGGTATATCCACAACGATCTCAGAGACCGGGAAAGGCTCAACTTGACATGAACGTACCGGCCAAGGACTACTTTTTGGTAGAGATTATAGCAGCTTCGAGGAAGCCACGCGTGGCAAGTCAGGGCCCCGCATTCAGACCGTATAATATACGCGCACTGTGAGAAAGGGAGGGGTCGAATATCACCCCCTCTGAAGTAGTCATAAAAGCACCGGCTGGTGGTGATTTTCGACGGCGTGGGCGGTAAAATCACCCGCGTCCGGGATAATCGTGAAGTAGTGATTATATACTACAAACTGTCCGATTTCACCAGTTGCCTGTGTGCCTGTAGATGGCCATGAGAATCGCCCGCGAGGGGGGTGATCTTGGGAGGTGCGAAAATGACCACCGGGCGAGGTCAAAATAATGTATTGTCTACAGCCCGGATTGCAGCTGGTCCTGGCCTCGGGGGGCCCTCCGGGGATCGTGCTCAGGCCGAGGAAGGGGAAAATCAATTGCGGGTTATCAGACGTAAGGTATACGTAGTTACCGGGGGCTAGAAGCCATTTCCAAATAAATATACTATGAGTGTATACATGCACGCCCGTGCGAGTTGTAGGACTCTAATAAGAAACGTACAATCACTTGGGCACTCCCTTCACCTGCCCGAGCTTGCGCTGCTTCACCGGGGGCAGGTGTCCATCGTCCTCCGAATCGGTGTCACTAATTTCAACGTGCTCGCTCGGGCCAGCAGGACGGCCGCGGACCCCGTTGGACCGCGCGCGAGACATACGGGAACGTTTGCCGCGCGCGGCCGGAGTACCCACGCTAGCGCTAGCAATGCCGGCACTGCTAGTGCCTTCACGAGCCGCGTTGCTCTTGCGCGCTGTGCTGTCGTCCTCGAGGTCTTCATCCTCCTCCCACTCGATCTCCTCGTCCCCTCCTTGCTCAGGCTCACCGTCCTCGTCCGGATCGTCATGCTCATTGATCGCGTGGTCCTCATTGAGTTCGTCTTGCTGGTCTTCCTCGTCGTCTTCATCCTCGTTGACCACTTCCCTGTCTTCATCCATGAAGCCGTCGTCCAGGTCGTCTTCATCGGCAGAATCCTCTTCGGACTCTCGATCCCGCTCACGATTCACCTTGCCAACCACCCGCACATCCTTCAAGAGACGTCGCCCACGGTCATCTTTTGTGATGACGACCCGGCCCTTCCTGATCGCATTCTTGCGGCGGTTCGACATGTACTGAATTAGTATTTGGGCGGTAGCCCAGTCGTTCTCGAAGCGCGCGAGGTATGGCTGCTCGGCGCGCGCCTGAGAATGAACATGCCATCCGTCAGTACGGTTGTCAAATGCCATGTATGGTCCTCCGAGATACTCACGACATCGTAGAGGGCGCCCAGCTTCCCCGCATCTTGTTGTCTGATCCCTTTCTTCCAGTCAAGCCTGCCTGCAAGACAGAGGTCGCGAACGGTCATCTGCAATCAGTGTGAGTGAGTTCTAATAGTTAGAAGGCTATCGCGCTGACGCCGTACAAGACAGTTAAGATATAGGGGCTTATTATCTTGCAAACGCATCTCGTCGCGCAACTTCAAGCCTTTCCCAACGGTACCGGGAGGTTTGGGGATACTCTTGGGGGGCTTCTTGGCCGTCTCGGTGAGTTTCTTCATCTTCTCAATTTCATCTTCGGCTTTCTTGCGTGCAGCAGCCTCCTTTAGAAACTTCGCTGCGGGAAGAGTTAAAATAACAACATGGCGGGCTTGTTGAGATCGCACACACCTCTCCACACCAAGATCTTCTTCTCTGCCGCGCTGGTCATGGCATCGTTCGACTGCTGAGTGTTATCTTTGCCGACCCTACTCTTCTGGGTCTGTACACGATTTCCGGAGGCCGCCTTCAGTGTTTTCGCTTTCGGTACTAACTTTTTGGCTTGTTTTTTGGCCCCAGGTGGATTTGCAGGCCGCTTATTGCCTGCCGGAGACGTTGCTACGGTGCGCTTCGTCGTTGCGACAGTCTTCTTGCCAGTTTTGGAGGCGACATTGGCTGTGTTGGGGTCATCGCCGGTGGGTACCGTCTGATTCTCCTTGTTATTCGTCGGCTGAGGCATAGAGCTCAAGTACGGTGCAGGTAGGCAGAGGATGGAGGTGGCAGACCAAGGTCGTCCCCTGGAGGGCCCTCGCGACGTGTCGTGGTGCTGGTGCTCGCCCTTGGTGGCATCGGCACTTTCTCACGGCACCCTCGCGGGCTCGCTCTTGCAGAGCTCTCTCTCTCTGTGTATGCTATTATATTGTCTGATACACTCCGTTTGTCTGCACAACCCCTTGCCGTGTGCCTTGAGTGAGATTAGTCTGTGGATACCAGTGAGCACGGTGTGTGACTATTACAGCAGCTTACCAAGGCCACTGTTGACCCCAGTGTGCAGTTCTGCAGTTCTCAACCAGAATACGAAGATGGTCCCTCCGAAGAAAATGAGCCGGGTGAAGCGTCCAGCCTCTAAGATGGACACGGGCAAGGTACTCTGTCCTTGCTGTCACCTTCGTGTGTCTGAGAGGACGGCGCTGCGACATCGCAAACAACTTGTTGCACCTCATGTTCGTGCTTCTCATGCCCATCGGAGGCGCGTGTTGCAAGCAGTGAGTTTCCCCTAGTCTGAGTGCGAAATCAAGTGTATTCATCTACGCTATGATAGAGCCTGGAAGAAGATTGTGAGCCTGATAGTGACAACGACCATGATCATGCCGAAGACCAGATGAATGAAGCGGATTCGGAGCCCATTGAGGTCGAATGGGAAGAGCCGCCGGAGACTTCTCAAGTCCTTGCAGCACATACCTCTGGCGATGAAGCTGGCGACGATATTGCCGAACTTTCGATCCAAGGTATGTCGCTTGAACCGGTCGGCCTCGAAGAAGGCTTCTGCATGCCGCGCACCCGAGCAAGATTCAAGGTCACTGTGGAGGATGAGGTTGACGATGACGATGCGGATGAAGAGGACGGCGAAGACACGGTCGCTGATGACGAGTGGGCATGGCGGGACGGTGAGGTCGAGGAGGACGACGAGGATCTCGATGACATTTACGACCCTGATCCAAGTGCTCGGGACCGCCTGTATGCAGAGTTTATGCGTGAAGTATCAGCTCTCGGTGAGTAGTAGCTGTAGTTTATCTGGCATAGCGTGTTAAACCTAAATATTTTACGGATACTTCATCTAAAATAGAGAACCAACTCTCGAACGAAGACAAGGCTATCCTGCGTGCATTCGCCTTTCACGTCAACACGAATCTCAGCGAGGATCATTTCGCTCAAATTCCCTACGCCTTTCTCGCTGAGAAGCTCCCGTCGCTTCACAAAATCAAGGCGCGGGTCACGTTCCTGGCGGGTATCAAGCCTCAAGTGTACGACTGCTGTTCCGACTCCTGTGTGGCTTATACGGGGCCCTTCGCTGACCTTCAAGAATGTCCGTACTGCAAACTTTCTCGGTACGATGACTACGGAAAGCCGCGTCGACGGTTCACCTACTTTCCCATGGAAGCACGGCTTGCGGCACTGTCATCACACCGGGAGACTGCCGAACGGATGCAGTATCGTGGTGATTATATCTCTGATCCCTCTGGCACGGTTCAAGACGTTTTCGACGGCGACAACTACCAGGCTCTGCGCACTCGCGAGGTCATCATTGACGGCAGAAAAACAGGATACAAGTTCTTTGCCGACCGTAGAGATATTGCACTAGGTCTGTCTACTGACGGTTTCGCGCCCTGGCGTTGCCGCAAGAAGTCGTGTTGGCCAATCATTCTCTACAACTATAATCTCCCTCCCGAAGTTCGCTTTCATCACGACAACATCATTCCGCTCTGTGTCATCCCTGGGCCCAAGAAACCGAAGGACTTCGACTCGTTTCTCTGGCCAGCTGTCGAAGAGTTCCTTAGGCTTGCAGTCGGTATCCCAGCCTTTGATATCCTCACATCTGCCCCTTTCAAGCAACGAGCATACCTCATTATCGTCTCTGGGGATATGCCTGCCGTCTCGATGGTAATGCAAATGAAAGGACATAACGGTCTTGCCCCCTGTCGCATGTGTACAATCACTGGCCTACAAATTCCAAATTCCCGAAATCCTGCCCACTACGTTCCACTGGACCGGCGTCGCCATCCCTCTGTAAATGGTGACCCTACTAAGGTTCAGGCATATGATCCACGTAATCTCCCCCTCCGGACGCACTCGAGCTTTGTGGCCCAGGCACGCGAGGTCATGAACACGAACACCATAGCGGACGAGGATCGTCTCTCAAAGAAGTATGGCATCAAGGGTCTTCCTCTCCTCACCTACATCCCCTCTCTCTCGTTTCCGACATCCTTCCCTTTCGACTTCATGCATCTCATCTGGGAGAACCTTATTCCGAACTTGCTGAAGCTCTGGACCGGTAAATTCAAGGGGCTTGACGTCGGGACAGGATGTTATGAGCTCCCCAAGATGGTTTGGGAAGCCATCGGTGAAGCTACAGCTCGTTCAGGCGACACTGTTCCTGCATCATTTGGCCCACGCTTAGGCAATATTGCACAGGACCGTAGCGCATGCACTGCTGATGTGTATTCTGTGTGGACACTTTACCTCTCCCCGGTGCTCCTACGCTCCCAGTTCTTACATCAACGCTACTACAACCATTTTGTCGCGCTCATTGAACTCCTGAATCTGTGCCTCCAATTCGAGCTCTCAAAGGCTGACATTCAAAAGATACGAGACGGGTTCTGTGTCTGGGTTGAGCAGTACGAGAAGTATGTAACTTACTGTTTGTCTTTGATGTTCAAGGGCCTTTCTCACCTCATATTTTCGCCCACAGGTATTACTATCAATATTCCCCTTCCCGCCTCTCCACCTGTCCCGTTACAGTGCATGCGCTTCTTCACATAGCAGACGGCATTGAAGCAACCGGACCTGTATGGGCGTCGTGGGCGTTTCCCATGGAGCGCTTCTGTGGTCGGCTTCAGCCCGCTATCAAGAGCCGTCTGCATCCTTGGTCTAGCATTGACCGTCGCATACTCGCGCTCATCCAGATCACGCAAGTGAAGCTCAAGTACCGCTTACACGATGAACTCAACCTGCGTCGGATCGTGTCCGACGATCTCGTACAGCGTGGCGAATATCAAGATCCCGACTGTGAGTTCTGAGCCACACTGGCGTACTATTATGCTTATTGTAATTGCTATACTGAACGAAAATCAGATCTTACTTGCATTCTCATGCCCCCCCGTCAGCCGCTGACACCAGAGAAGGGCTTCATGGACAAGATCATTGGATGTCTTGCCACCCGGTTCGACAGGCGTCCCCCCAACATTCGCCCGTTCCTTCCGAGTGAACTTACTCAGTGGGGCAAGGCCCGTATCCTCAACGGAGGAGATACATTCCATGCAGCAAGTCTTACGCAGCATCACATAGGGCGGCGTGATCGCACATACGTTCGGGTACGTCTTAAATTATTTTGTATCTTTATTACATCCGCTCGCGACCGCAGACTAACCATTCGATTAGTACGAAGTGTATGTTGACAAGAATCAACATCGCCGGAAGCAGAAGGAAGTATTCGAGCTTCAGACCTTCTACGGTCACCTTGAATACATTATCATGCTCCGTTTTGACTCTGCCGCTGCACTCGAGGCCCTCGGACTCGACCGACCAACAACCGTGCTCCTCGCTGCCATTAAGCCCTGCGCTATCACGCACAGCCATCCCCGCTTGGACATACATTATTTCGTGCAACACGGTGCTCTTTTGCTTGTCGACCTTGCGTGCATCCAGTGTGTTGTTGGTCGGGTGCCTAGTTTGGAGAACGGGGGCAAGGGATGGGGGATTGTCGATCGTAGTGGAGCACTTGCGCGCGCACTCGCGATAGATCTATAGTGCCCTAATAGATACATAAATTACCTTCCGTGTCCTTTCGTATTAACAAGACCGCCTCGAAACCCGCCCCAGGATCTATCTCTTGAGTGCCTCTAGCATCTGCACGCCCACATGCATATGCCCGCATGCGAACCTCCGATGACTCCTGCTAGAAAATCACCCGGGCTCCCGGAGGTGAAAATCACCGCTGCACAGAGGCTGCGCGTGCGGCGTGTAATATCACCCCCCTCAGTGGTCATTTCCGGGTGGTGATTTTCGCCGACAAAGACCACTTCCTAAAAATCACCCGCGCGACTGGTGATATTCGTTTTTCACCTGCTCTGTGGGCACTTTTGACCCGCAACCTTTCTCACAGTGGCGGCCATAGCATTCGTCGACGAGGCTACCGAGGATCTTTTCGGAGTCTTGGGTAAGGTGGTATACAGCCTATCGGCAGTCATGGTAGTACGGTGATAGGGAAACGATCGTGGTTTTGCCATAGAATCGATGATAGTATTAGATAGTAGTATAGCACCACTTTAAAACCCGCTAAAAGAGAATCGAGCGTAATGAGTAGGTATAACACACATCTTCAAAATTACGCGTGGGTAGTGGTGTGGCGGTATATATTAGAGACGGCGGCTCCTACGCGCGTACGCCGTCGGGCCTGGAGAGCAAAGCTTCAACTTGATGATATTTCGGAATTTTTGGTGTAGTAAGTAGTGCGAGCGGAGTGTCGGAGTGACTAACGATCCGAATCTCCGTTTCGAAATCGTCGCCCAAATAAGCGCTGCCTGTAGCGCCTTGGCCCCGAGCCACACTCAGTGACGGTGCGCCGTGCGGCATTACTGGATCGGAAGTCTATAGCCGACGATAAGTTGGCCCGACTCCGTCCACTTGAACTTCTACGGCGGTAGGTTCTGACAGTGAAATCATTTGCCCTTCCAATAATTTCAAGCACTGTTGTAGCTGCCGCTCATTGCACTTCTTTTATCGGAATGACTGAAAAGCCACACCGGCGGGGCAAAACGCCTCGCGAGGGTATGATGACTCCTGAACTTACGGATAAGTATGTTACAGGTTTGTACCATTGTAACGTCACATTTCGCAGTACGGCTCGCTAAATTTGTTTGCATAGAAATTGATCTCTGGCTATCAGCCGCAGCATGGAGAGGGGCCCGGGAACATGGATGACATGATGCGCCACTTGACTACACAAGATCCCAGCACTGTTGAGGTGCTTGTCAATGCGATCAGAAACGACAAAGCTTCACGGAAAGTTGACCTCTCTACCTTCGACTACGCTTCGGTTCCCGTCAAAAAAGATGCGTATTGGGTGGTGTAGCTCATGCATATGTGCTTCCAAGACAAGAATGGTCGTGCTGAAGAAGAATACTTCCCAGGAAGCCAGCCGGTTTTCTAAATTGAGATCTGTATGTATACCTAGCAGGCCATAGTATTAAGGCGTACACATCACTAAATGCACTTTATATGACAATGAGAATACATTTCGAGCCACAGTGCCCGTGAAAGAGCCTGGCCTTCCCTCATCCGAGTTAATCCTCAAGCGAGCATTTCCCCGAGTGCTCGTCGGAACACTTATCCGGACACCCTCCTCACCTATTGAGGGCTTCAGTGCTATCAAGAAGGCTATAGTATTGCCGATACCTCCCCTCTGTCCAGGCCTACCTTCCCTCTTACTCGTTGCGAGAAAACTCAGCGCACACGTCCCCACTATCCGGTCTTTTCTGGACTCGCTCCCGAAACCCTTCTCTTGGCGCCTTGAGACTGCGTGAGTCTCAGGCTTCTCATACTTGCACACGAACCCTTTGATGCAGCCTCATGCCCTCCTCAGAGAGGAGGAAGAGGAAGTTGCTTCTGGGGTGCACGCCATGAACACTGAGGGCATCGCGAAAGGCATCGCCACTGCCGAGTTGGAAAAAGTGCTCGGGAACGCGGCCATCACGTGCAAGGATCAAACTGGCGCGGTTGCACGTTACACCGAGGCGATTGAGTCCCTTTATGACACGTTGGTACAGAACCCCGATGTTGATGATGCGCAGCAGGCTAAAACATCGTTAGGCGTGTGCTTTGCCAATTGCACTGTGGCGTGGTTGCTCCCTGGGGTTGGACAGGATGTGAGAAAGGCCCTAAAGGATGCTGATGAGGCGATCGGCCACGACAGTGACTACAGTAAAGGGTGAGCCTGTTACAGTCCGTGCCAAACCAGGTCCGGAGTTCCGGAACTCCGTCCGGACTCCGCCCGGACTTCCAGTCATCCTGTAACACCTAGAATGTTCCAGCCCATTCTACCCCTAAGTACAGTCTCGGCCCATCTAGTTCCTTCTAGTTCTTTGTGATCGCACTTACTCATTCCCCGACCGGACTTCCGGTCGAACCGCGATCCGCCCCGGGACTCCATCAGGTCCCGCGCGGATGAGCGTCATGCACGTCACTCCCGGTCGGCTCACACCACTCCGCAGTTCCATGCGGAGGGCCGACCGGAGTCCGACCTCCGGACTCCGCCCCTGACTCCTATCTATGATTAGATTATAAGCACCGAGCTAGCCGGCCTTATGCCTCAGTGCGGATATCTCGTTAACCCTCCGTTACTGCTCCGTAACTCATCTGCTTGTACTCCTTCTCTAAATCTATCTCCTTCTCCACCATCCTCCGTCGGACTTCCGTCCAGACTCCGACCTCGGACCTCCGTCCAAACCTCCGTCTGCCTTTGTCTCTTCCTGACCCTATTCCGTCCAACTCTACCTCTCGACTCTCCTCCGTTCCGGAGTTCCGCCACCTCCGTCCGAAGTCCGAAGACCGGCAGATTGCTCAGGGCGTTGCTAATAGCTTCGCCAAGTCTTCACTCTCTGGTGCACCCGGAATTCCCCCATCCTCCGGACTTCCTTCCCGGACTCCCGCTTCTCCGCTTTTCCGGACTTCCGCGCACGATCCTAACAGTATATCCGCACTCACACTGAGGATCTGTCATGGCGGACATCCCGGAACTCTTCCAAGGGTTCACCGCTCGTCGCATCCAGGTGCCTATCTTGCGCCCGGACCCGACTACACCTACCCGAGCTCCAGGACCTGTCCTCGCTCAGTTGTTGGGACAAGACCTCTCCGGACGTTCCACGCCAGAGACTGGTCTCCCCCAGCAGCCTGATCCCACTCCAAATCCCTTCGCCCCTACGTCGGAACCCCTCCGGAGTTCTGACATGGAGGTACCAGACCCACCACTCCCCGGAGCCCCACCTCCGGCGTCAGGTCCGGATCCTGCCCCGCTAGACCCAAACGCTCAGCTTGCAGGCGCCATCGCGTTGTTAGCACAAAGTCTCGTGCAAAACCCGCGGGCATCAGCCTCCGCAACTCCGGGCGGAGAAAGACACAATGTCCGGGAGCCGGACCAGTTCGACGGTTTGGACCCGGTCAAACTCCGGTCTTTCTTCACCCAGCTGGAGCTAGTCTTCAAAGCGCGGCCCCGGACTTTCAACACTCAGGAGAAACGGGTCACCTACACCATTTCCTTTCTCAAGGGAACTGCGCTCCAGTGGTTTGAGCCCTACCTCCTCGAAGGCGAGTCCGAAAATCCGCCTGTCTTCATGTCGGACTACGAAGCCTTCCAGGAGGAACTCTGGATCAACTTCGGTCCGTACGATGCCACGGGAGCTGCGGAGCACGACCTCGAGAACCTCCGGATGTCCGACGGACATAGGATTGCGAAGTATATCACGCAGTTCAGCCGCCTCGGAACTCAAGTCCACTGGGGTTCCGCTGCCCTCCGCTACCAGTTCTATCGCGGCCTACCTTCGCACCTGAAGGACCGCATCTCCAAAGTCGGCAAGCCGGACACGCTCACGGAACTCCGCACCCTCGCCCAGAAGCTGGACAACCGCTACTGGGAGCGCAAGGCGGAACAGACTCGCGAGTCCTCCGGTGCCAGTCACTCCAAATCCTCCACCTCCAAGACCTCCGAGACTAAGCAGCCTCCCGCCAAGTCCGGTGGGAACTCCGGCTCCCCCTCCACCTCCGGAACTCCCTCAAAGTCCTCGCAGCAGAAGACCCCTGCGAAGACTCCGGCCAAGCCCTACGCTGACAAGCTGGGCAAGGATGGAAAGCTCACTCCGGAGGAGCGTCAGCGCCGCTTCGCGAACAACCTCTGTTTGTTCTGCGGCGGAGGCGGACATAGTGCCGGAGACTGCCCGAAGAAGACTCCTTCCGGAGCTAAGGCCAGGGCGACTCAAGTCCAGCAGCCCAAGGCCTCCGGCTCGGAGACCAAGGAGACTCCTACGGAGTCAAAAAACTAGTCCGCAGCCCTCCAAACTCCGCACCAAGTGGGGACTGCGTTGACTCCTCCGGTGCGGATCCCTTCCTTAGACTCAACGCGTCCGCTCTCTCCGATCCCCTGTCTCTGCATGTGTCTCTGTTCTCTGACTCCGTTCCTACTCCGTTCCGCGCCCTCGTGGACTCCGGCTCGTCCCACTGCTTTGTGGACTCGGAGTTCGTTGACATGCACGGAATTCCTACAACCTCCGTAACTCCACTCCGTCTCCATCTTTTCGACGGAACGTCTAATCAAACCATCTCTTGGACTACCGTCCTCCCTCTGCACTTCCCCTCCGGGGAAGTCCTATCTGTCGACTTCTACGTCACTCCGCTCGACAAGTCTGTCTCCGCCGTCCTGGGATACAGCTGGCTCTCCGCCTACAATCCGTTGATTGACTGGAAGACGCATAGCATCAAATTCCGGACCACGCCCTCGGACCGTCCCGTATCCGTCCCCGGACCTCCGGTCGCAACTCCGGCTCCACCGGAGCCCGCCTCCGAGGTCCCTTCTGTCCCTCTGTCGGCCCCCAAGGTGTCCTTGGTGTCCGCTGCCGCATTCGCCAGGGCCTGCCGCCTCCCAGGTTCCGAAAGCTTCACCTTGAACCTAACGGAACCTGAATCGGCCTCCGCTCGAAGTAGCTCCGTCTCGGACTCCGCTCCTCCGGACCTAACTGGAATTCCGGAAGAGTACCACAAGTACACGGATGTCTTCAGCAAGGTCAAGGCGGACACCCTTCCGGAGCACCGCCCGCACGACCTCAAGATCACTCTCGAGGACGGGGCGACTCCACCCCTCGGACCTATCTACTCGTTATCGAAAACAGAGCTCGAGACACTCCGTGAGTACATCGAGGAGAACCTCAAATCCGGCTTCATCCGCCCCACGAATTCTCCGTGCGGAGCTCCGGTGCTCTTCGTCAAGAAAAAAGACGGAAGTCTCCGTCTTTGCGTCGACTACCGCGGGCTCAACAAGATCACACGGAAGGACCACTACCCCCTTCCGCTCATCTCGGATCTCCTGGACACACCCCGGAAGGCTCGGATCTATACCAGGATCGACCTCCGGCACGCGTACAACCTAGTCCGGATTGCCCCCGGAGATGAGTGGAAGACCGCGTTCCGGACCCGCTACGGGTCCTTCGAGTGGCTCGTAATGCCGTTCGGACTTTCCAACGCTCCGGCAGCGTTCCAACGTTTCGTCAACGAGGTGTTCGCGGACCTCCTGGATGTGTGTGTCGTTGTCTATCTCGACGACATCCTAATCTACTCCAGTAACCGGGAGGAACACCGCAAGCACGTCAAAGAGGTACTCCGGAGACTCCGGAAATTCAAGCTCTACACTACTCCGTTGAGTATCTTGGATACATCCTCTCTCCCGACGGACTTACTATGGCGGAATCCAAGGTCAAGGCGATCCTGGACTGGCCAGAACCTCGGAAAGTCCGAGACATACAGTCTTTCCTCAGATTTGCTAATTTCTACTGACGGTTCATCCACAACTACTCCGAGATTGTCCTACCCCTCACCCGCCTTACCTGGAAGTCCGCTCCGTGGAACTTCTCCGCGGAGTGCCGGAAGTCCTTCGAAGCCTTGAAGCAGGCCTTCACCTCCGCTCCTGTTCTCTGTCACTGGGAACCCGACCGCCAGATCACCGTAGAAACCGATGCTTCGGACTACGCCATCGCCGGAATCTTGTCCATCACCACGGACTCCGGTGAACTCCATCCGGTCGCGTTCCACTCCCGTACGCTCACCGGTGCGGAATTGAATTATGACACCCACGACAAGGAACTCCTCGCCATCTTCGAATCCTTCCGCTCCTGGCGTCACTACCTTGAAGGCTCCGGAACTCCGATCGACGTGGTCACGGACCACAAGAATCTGGAGTACTTTGCGACCACCAAACTCCTGACTAGACGCCAAGCACGCTGGTCGGAATTCCTGTCACAGTTCAACCTGGTCATCCGTTTCCGCCCCGGAAAACTCGGAGCTAAGCCCGACGCGCTCACACGCCGTTGGGACGTCTACCCAAAAGAGGGGGATAGTGACTACTCCGTCGTCAACCCACACAACTTCCGACCCATCTTCACTCAGGAGCAGCTCAAATCCTCCCTCCGAGCAACCATCCTCCGAGAACCGGTACTCCGAGCGTCCCTCGTCCATGATGAGGAACTCCTACGCACGGACGTCCGGACTTCCATCTCCACTCCATCCGAGGACTCTGAGCTTGCCGCAGGACTCCGCTTTGCAGCCCAAGGCAACCCACGCTGGACACTCGACGACGAAGGCTACCTTCGCCTTAATGGCCGGATCTACGTCCCGGACTCCGGTGACCTCCGACTGCGGGTTCTCCGGTCACGCCACGACCACCCGACAGCTGGACACTGGGGCCAAAACAAGACCCAAGCCCTCGTCCTCCGGGATTACGCCTGGCCCGGACTCCGCCTCTATGTCCGGGACTACTGCAAGTCCTGTACCACCTGCGCACGCTCCAAAATTCCTCGCCACCTCCCTTACGGCACACTCAAGCAGCTCCCAATTCCGGAGAGACCCTGGAACTCCATCTCCATGGACCTCATAGAGCAGCTCCCGGACTCCGAGGGATTCACCGCCATCCTGGTCGTCGTTGACCGCTTCACTAAGCAGTCTATCTTCATTCCGACGCACGACACCTTGACGGCCCCGGAGCTCGCGGACTTGTTCGTTCTCCACGTCTTCTCTAAGCACAGAGTTCCGTCCCATGTCACCTCCGACCGGGGCTCCGAGTTTGTGTCTCACTTCTTCCGCTCCCTCGGAAAGGCTCTCGACATGCGCCTCCACTTCACCTCCGGATATCATCCAGAGGGCGACGGCCAGACCGAGCGAGTCAACCAAACCCTCGAGCAGTACCTCCAGATCTACTGCACGTACCAACAGGACAACTGGTCGCGCCTCCTTCCGCTCGCGGAGTTTGCATACAACAATGCTCCGAACGCGACCACCGGAATTTCCCCGTTCTTCGCGAACAAGGGCTACAACCCCGCGATCTCCGTCCACCCAGAACGGGACCTTACCTCCGCGCGTGCCCGGGAGTTCACTGTCGACCTCGACGAACTCCACACGGAACTCCGGCAGCGCATCTCCGAAGCTCAGAAGCGCTACCAAGTACAAGCGGACAAGCACCGTTTGCCCGCCCCGGAGTTCCACATCGGAGACACCGCATATGTCCGGGCAGAGCACATCCGCTCCACCCGACCTTCCAAGAAGTTGTCCGAAAAGTTCTTGGGACCATACACCATCATTGCGCAACCTGGTACACACTCCTTCACCCTCCGTCTCCCGGATTCCATGCGTGCCGTCCATCCCGTCTTCCATGTCTCACAGCTGGAAGTTGCAACTCCGAACTCCATCCCTGGACGAGTCCAATCTCCGCCTCCGCCGGTTACCATTGACGGAGAACCGGAGTATGAGATCTCGGAGATCCTCGACTCCAAGGTCGACCGTCGCCGGAGATCCTGCCAGCTCCTATACCTGGTGCGTTGGGCAGGATACGAAGGCACGGATGAAGAAACCTCCTGGATTCTCGCCACGGAGCTCAGACATGCACAGGACTTGGTCACGGACTTCCACTCCGCCTACCCATCCAAGCCCGGACCTCTGGCCTCACTCTAGCTCCGCCCGGAATTCTGAGACACGCCGCTTTATTCCACTATGCGGTTACAAGAAGACGAGCACACTATCTACCTATAGTCCAAAAACTCCGGAGTTCCGTCCGGAACTCCGCCCTCCTACTCCTGCCCTTCCTCCTCATCGCTCTCCTCCGAGACGTCCTCCGTGAGGCTTCCGAGGAAGCTCTCATCGTCCTCCTCCTCCGCGTTCGCCAGCAGATACGACGCAATTGCGTCGTGCCTCCGGTTCGTCTCCTCGGCCATCTGCTCCCGGAGCGCCCGGAGTTCCTTCCGGACATCCCTCAGGAGACTCCGGGTCTCCTGGGACTCCACCAGGACGGCCATGAGGAGCTCACGGTCCGTCCCGGGCACCTCCGGGTCCGCTCCCCAAGTATGGCGGTTGTCCAGGGCCAAGCCTGTGGACGATCCCGCCGCACTCGCGCCCTGCCCCTGTGCCATCCGCCTCCGGCTCCGGACTCTCCGACCCCTCCTCCTCCTCGTCATGCTCCGGCCCGATCCGGCAGACCTTCTTCGTCTTCCGGGGGGTCACTGGAAGCCCGGTCATGCCCTCGCAGAAGGCCTTCTTGTTCCTGCAGCGGATGCAGGACTTGGAGCGCCGGTTGGGGACTTCAACCCGGCACTCCACCCCATCCTTCTGGCATAGGGTGCACGACCTGTCAAGCCTGTTAGTCACGGAATTCCGGACCTCGGAATTCCGACTTACCCAACGGCGACCGTGTCGACCCACTTCTTGGTCTTCCCCACCTGGACCTCCCTTTTCTCCGTTGGGCCGTAGGACGATAAGTCCGGCTCCGGGCCGGGCTCCGGCTCGGCATCCGCCCGGCGCTTCCCAGCGCACTTCTCCGCCGCAGCAGTCTCCGCAGCGGCCGCCACCTCCGTAGCCTTCGCCGCCGCCGCAGCCTCCTCCGCTGCCTTCTGCGCGGCCTCCGCTGCTGCCGCCTCCGCTGCTGCCACCTCCTCCGCCGCCTTCCTCGCGGCCTCCGCCTCAGCCTCTGCCGCCTTCCACGCCTCCTCCGCCGCCGCCTCCTCTGCCGCCTTCTGCTGCGCCGCTCGCAGGCGCTCGACCTTCCTCATAGCCTCCTCGAGTTCCGCGTTGATATCGGCGGGGTTTGCGGACATGTGGTGGGGATGGTTGTGGGGGGCAAAGAGCCGAAATCTCGCTAAGTCGCAAGTCCTTATACTCCTCGGGACTCTGCGACCCTGCACGGACTCCGCTTCATCCATTCACATGGCTGACATGACGGGTGTTAAACTAGAAGCCCTCAAGGGTTCGGGCCTAAAGGGGAGGCACTGTTACAGTCCGTGCCAAACCAGGTCCGGAGTTCCGGAACTCCGTCCGGACTCCGCCCGGACTTCCAGTCATCCTGTAACACCTAGAATGTTCCAGCCCATTCTACCCCTAAGTACAGTCTCGGCCCATCTAGTTCCTTCTAGTTCTTTGTGATCGCACTTACTCATTCCCCGACCGGACTTCCGGTCGAACCGCGATCCGCCCCGGGACTCCATCAGGTCCCGCGCGGATGAGCGTCATGCACGTCACTCCCGGTCGGCTCACACCACTCCGCAGTTCCATGCGGAGGGCCGACCGGAGTCCGACCTCCGGACTCCGCCCCTGACTCCTATCTATGATTAGATTATAAGCACCGAGCTAGCCGGCCTTATGCCTCAGTGCGGATATCTCGTTAACCCTCCGTCACTGCTCCGTAACTCATCTGCTTGTACTCCTTCTCTAAATCTATCTCCTTCTCCACCATCCTCCATCGGACTTCCGTCCAGACTCCGACCTCGGACCTCCATCCAAACCTCCATCTGCCTTTGTCTCTTCCTGACCCTATTCCGTCCAACTCTACCTCTCGACTCTCCTCCGTTCCGGAGTTCCGCCACCTCCGTCCGAAGTCCGAAGACCGGCAGATTGCTCAGGGCGTTGCTAATAGCTTCGCCAAGTCTTCACTCTCTGGTGCACCCGGAATTCCTCCATCCTCCGGACTTCCTTCCCGGACTCCCGCTTCTCTGCTTTTCCGGACTTCCGCGCACGATCCTAACAGAGCCAGGCAGCACCGAACATTCTATCCCGCGGTGATTTTAACGCCATCTATGTCACAGATACTACCGTAAAGCAAAAGCCCAGCAGCTTCTTTCTCAGCCTTTGAAGGCCATCGGCACCCTTTGCGCGGCTCTTATTAAACCTGGTATGAGATCTGAGAAGGGACTAGTCGACACGTTGATAGAATTCTACAGCGGCTTTCCTGACGAGGTAGGCACTCCTTCTGGTGTTGTGAATCAGACTTAAACCCTGGACCAATCATACATAGGTAGAAAAGTTACGAGAATTTCGTGTGGACAAATTCAAGAGCGAACAAGGCGACAAGCGGGTGAGACATGTAATCGAGTTCCGACGGAGAGCTGAGGAGAAGCTGAAGGAAGTTCTCGGACCCAAGGCGACAATAGACGGACTATAAATCATGAAAGCGTTATACCATCAAGCCGTAGTATTTCCTTCTTATTATCAAATCACTTAAGTCAGTAGTCGGGTCGTCTGCGCTGAAAACCTGATTCACGCCCTCCACACCTGCGCGATGTACGTTGAAATGTAAAGACCAGCCGGGTGTAATCCTTACGTCATCCAACTACACCACTATGTCAACTACTCAAGGATGCTTGGAACTTACGGATCTGCCTCAAGAGTTCTAGATCAAATCCTACGCACGTCATTGCCCAGCAAGCCATCGTCTGCGACAGTCACAACACGATCAGTTTATGATACCCCCGCATTGACTTGTACGAGTCGTTTCTTACCTCGTCTCCCCGCTCGTATGCCTCAACGATGGCTTCTACAAGATGGGCCTTCTGCTTCTTATCGTTAGGCCGGCCCTCTAGAACTTCATGTTTGTCGTCCTCATCCATGAGACTCTGAACTTCCTGCTGAGTAGGCTCATGGCCCCTGCGCCAATGAAGGATCACCCGCACCCGGATCTCTTTGAATTTCACCATATGCCCAATGGCTTTACCCCATCTCGTTTTCACCTATTGGCAGTCAGCAGCACAGCACCATGGACGTCAGACGACGGCAGTACAAGCCTTAATAGGCACAAGAGTGCTCACCGGGGACGCCCATGACCTGAACTCAGCCGGTGACAAAGGCTGGGCGCGCACGAGCTCGTATTCTCCATAGTATCGAAACTTTGCTGGCCTGAGCCCCACGAAGAGCGTCTGCACACCGGATTGCCAGCCCCATTCATCGTTCACGCGGTACAACAGACCGGGTTCCCTTAGCCGTTGTGGAAGGAGCGGGTTTCGCTCAAGTTGAGGGAAAAGGAAATTGCGGCCAGCGTTATCCTGGGTGCACATCACATACATGCGGAGGTTCCTAGGTCCTTGCTTCATTTCCTTGCGGGACATGGTCAGCCCGTGTAGAGCGGAGCTGTGGTCTGGTATTGTATAGTCTGCAATCCCAGCAAGCCGGTCCTCGATGCGCACCATGCCCTCAGGACTGGGAATCCCTAGACTAGCCGGCGTGACATTCCTTGTTGTTGGCGGCCCTATGACTGAAGATGGCGACGAGCAGCTGCTGCTCTGCAGAATAAGATTCATATAATGCACGCTAGTGGTAGCGCGATGTAAATTTGCAACTGACCATGACTACGGGACACGCACTTGGGGAGCGTGAAGCAGCTGGGGTTCTATCTTCGATTTTGGGTGAAGGTGAAGGGGTTCTATCTGTGGTGGCCACAACGGAATGGATGCCGACGGGTGCGGAGTCTGTAGCTGACACATTTTGAGAAGCCCGAGTACTTTGATCCAAGGACAGCGCCGAAGATACGGATGGTGAGACTCGAGCAATCCCCACCGCTTTCATCAGGAAAAACATCCTCTCCGAATAAGCACTAAATTATCACTAATTAGAGAAAATCCAGAAATCAGATCTTTTTTCTTTTGCATTGTTCTAGATTGAGGTTTGAGCACCTGTTACAGTATGTTAACCTTTATTTATCATTTTAGACACACTCTGGACATATATATCACTTGATATGTGATGACTAAAGAAACTTGCTAAGGGAAACATTCCTTCTATCTTTTACTCAGGCTAGATAATTGGTGATAATGTTTTGAGTTTTTTATTTAAGCCTGTTCTAAAGGTGTGCAAATAGCCCTTATAGATCACAAATGTGAATGGAAGTGCCTTCAGACATTGTGTAAAGAAGAAATATGTAGAGTGATTTAATGTCAAAGGGGTGAACATGAGCCAAAATGTCTAAGTCCACCAAAGCAAGGGATATATTGCATGGCCACATTGTATTATGCAAGGCAATGTGGTGTAGTGGGCTATAGCACTGCAGTAACATTGATGGTTGGAATTATGCTAAGGTTGCTGGTTCAATTCTGGGAATGGGTATTTTTTTAATTGCCTTTTTTTCTTGGCTTCCACCTGGATTATCTTAACATAAGGTCATATGCTTAAAACATGTGTAAAGATCACATATAATCATTTATGAATGTTCAAACAGAGCAACTGCATGGAAAATCCCTATATCTAATGGCATCTAATCAAGAATATTAGCAAGGGACCGATATAATTCACACTAATTTGTGGAATAAGAAAATATGCACTTATTTGTTCTTATCCGGAAGGGATGTTTTTCCTGATGTTGGCCTTCCATGCACTCCCAGCGAACTCTGCGGAAGTAGTAGGAGGTGCATTCGAATGTGCCCTATTAGGCTTTGGGTTGATGACAACTTCCACAGTCATCTTGCGCCTCTTGCTAGTGGGAAGAATCCTCAGGGAAGCCCAAGCCGGGGCTCGGAAATTCGGGACAATGGGTCCGTCACTGGGACCAAATTTGCACTTGTTTGAAGGGCCGGACACGAGTTTCTTCAGCCGTGCATGAGTGTTTGCTCTCTCCGGAGTGAATATGCAACGGCTTACAGCGTCAGGGGCAGTCTGAGGGATTGCTTCTCATGCCTGCGAAGGCCGTACTCTTTCCTTGCTGTCCTGTGAGCAAAAGTATCGTAAACCACAGAAATTGGTGTGGAATGCGTAGAGGGGATACGGTTTTGCGCGGACAGTTTAATCATTGGCAGTGACGGATATAGGTTTTCATATCAACACTCACCTCATGCAAATCACTGCCCTCTCTATCAGTCCCCGACTTTTCTGGTTCTGCCGATGGTGTATGCGAGCTCAGCCCGGATTGTGTATCCTCTGATTCAACTTCTTCTCTGACCGCCTTCCTCAGACGTGCAACCTCCACTTCCAAGTCGAGTATCTTGAGCGCTTGGTGCAACAATGTAGCTTTGAAATGTATCGACCTCTGTTCGGATACTAAGGAATCGACGTCGCCCACTCCCTCCGTGCCTCGAGAAGGACAAGCAACCTCGGCCTCCAAGTCAATGATCCTGTTGAACTGGGCTATCAATTTATCCCGGAAGAATTCAGACCTGGCTTTCCAGTTGATCTCATCTTGTGCTGAGTGTGAGTCGTCAGGAGGGGGATCCATTTAAAAAGGTAGGTGGTCTGCCGGAGCGAGAATGGCAAGCACACACTCAATTGCACGAAGATGCATCATGCAAGGACACGTAGGCGACTTGGACCCGACGGGACGCTGAGAAGTTGAACATGCCGTCGGCTAGCAAGATGCATTGTTTTTGCACGCACCTGGCGCATATAACTCTTAATTTGTACGGTACCACATGGGGAGGACGGGCTGCTTTGAAGGATTGGAGACATGTAAGTCACATGGGCCGAGAGGAGAGAATGCTACTTAGAATCGGCGGTGCCACTGCCAGCACCGGAAATGACCAAGCACTGCCACCTGACCATCTAATTCACCCCAACCTATTCAACAACACCACCGTCGGTCGTCATTCTACTGCCGGGCCCAAGCGATAAGAAGCCTTTCTTGCTCAACTTGCGTACAGTAAGGCGCTGCAGGTGCCCTGCACGCCCAGTGAGAATGAGCCACCTTGAGTTGCTGGTCGGCCATGTTCTAAAGGATACACGAAATGAAATTACATAAAATTTTGAGAAATGCAGCATCGAGTATAATCTCCATCATTACTTGTTTCCCAGCATCCATGCTGCTCATCTATCATCCTCACCTTTCTTCATCCAACTGAGATTAGTGATCCTGGCGGTGGGGACATCCAAGTCACTTCATATCCCGAAGACATCCCACCGCTGGAACCCTCTACGTCCAATTTTCGGCACAACCTACACAGAATGATACAGTAGAGTCTATAGCATGACTTGCAACTTTCCCGGGTTTATTAAACCCGGACACTTGCAAGTTCACCGTTTACAGCCGCTAGGCGCCCACGAGGCGCTCAGGTGCACTGCCACATGGTCAGCCCAGGGGCACTTGCAATACTTTCGGGCACCTGCAATACACCTTCCCCTCCCTCCCCCTCTCCTCCTGCGGCTCCTTTGCCAGAGAAACATACATAGATGTGGGCCGTCATCGAATGCGACCCTAACCGCGCTATTTTTAAAATACAAAATTCCTGATTGACACGAAGATTGAAAAAAAAAGGACCCAGAAGGGGATCGAACACAGGTCTTTAACGCCTTTCCACCCGTGCCACTAACCACTGCACCACAACGGCTTGATATAGATAGTATTGTTGTGGAATATATGCGTCTATCTGGGCACCCGGGAGCCCAGCAGCCTGGCATGCGCGATCTCATCGTTCCACCACAGATCACCAAGGCTCGGGCCGAGGCCGAGGCACCCAACCTTTTGATCACCCCACAAAGTGACTCAGCCCCACACACCCTGCAGACACGTCCAACGCCACAACCGAACCGTGCCTGTCTCTCCTCCCCCCTCACCGCTACTACCCTCCGTTTTCGTACGCCGCCCTTTAACGCTACAAACCTCCCCTGAAGTTCGCCGCTCTCCAACATTGAAAACCAACCATGCTGCGGTAGGGCGGCACCCCCACATAAACCACCTCTCCCTCCCTCAGCTCTCCCTTCCCCCTCGCCCGACCATGGCTCCCAAACTGTCCGAAGATCTTTTCGACGAACTCTACGAACAGTGGTTGGAGAGCCGCGCCGCGCCGTGCGCTCGCTGTGTTTGCATGGGCCGTACCTGTACCATCTCCACCGCGCGTACCTTCAAGTGCCACCAATGTGTCGGCCATGACTGCTCGTGGGCCAAAGGTATGCATCCCGCCGGCCCGCTGCGTCTTGTACAGCTACTAACACAGGCGCAAGACATGAGCGAGGTCACCCTCGCCTCGGGCATCGCATTCCCCATGCACGCACCCGACTGGTGGGCCGCACGCGTGCGTGCCCACGAGCGCAAGAACCCTGTCGTCCACAGCGCACCCACCACTGGCTCCGACCGAAAATCCCGCCCCGCCGAAACCTGCAAGACGCGTAGCTCGACAAAAGTGCGCAAGACGCGTAGTACCTCGACCCAGAAGGCCATCCCGAAGCGTGAGGGCAAAAAGAAGGCACGTTCCACCATCTCTCGTGAGGGCAAAAAGAAGGCACGTTCCACTGTCTCTCGCGCTTCCCCCCCTGCCACCAACCCTCTCCATGCCAGCGCTCGGAAACTCCTGAAGCATGCCGCCAAGGGCATCCTGGACGCTCTCAAGGAGCCGACTGCCCCGTATGACAGCGATGTCGAGATCACTGATGGTGAAAGCGACACCGACGACGAAGACGACAACATCACCAAACCGTCCTCAATCTCTATCGCCGACGTCGATCCCACGGACCTCGACAACAACGCCATCGCTGACCGCTTGGACACCCTGCGCCGCCAGCACGACCACTATGCACGCCAATACGCTCGCACGACTCAGCGGGCCATCGACATCACCCACCAGCTCAACGAAACCTTCGACGTCTCCGCCCCAGATTACGAACGGGACCTTACCATCGTTCTCATCCACCACGCGCAAGAGGTCCTCGTCGAAACGCGCATCGACGGCGCCTACCTCGATCTCCTTTGCCGCGACATCGTGCGGTACGAAGCAGCCCTCAAAAAGGACGGCGATAGCGCAGAGGGTGAGGCCGAGAACGATGAGGGGGAAGCAGTTCAGGAGGACGTCGAGATGGACGGCGGGGTTCCGGCTCGACAGCACGCGGAAGAGGAGGAGGAGGAGGAGGAGGAGAAGGAGGAGAAGGAAGTGGATGAGGTTGTGCACACGGTCACGCAGGCAGATGGCCAGGTGGCTGGGCAGGACACCGACGCCGAGGGCAAGGAGGACGTGGAGGTCTGATCGCTGCCAGAACCATATATTCCGCACAAGGTATGGGCACTCTCAACAGCGCTATGACCAGACGTTCCCTGTCGAAGACTCCTCCCTGTTACCGATCCCCCTGCTCCCTGTTACCGATCCCCCTGCTCCCTGTTACCGATCCTCCTGCTCCAATGATAGTATGCACGTAAACAGAGTAGAATTCCTAGTAGCTGTACGTTACATAACTCTCGCCGACTAGGCTGCAGGCTGTTGTTTGGCCACCGCATTCGCTGCTTGTACATTACGAACTTGGTGTACCCCCCTGCTCCCCTGTTGTTGTAATACCATCGTGTTTCTGTGCACTGCACACAAACCACGCGTGCAAACCAGGACCCGAGCCCTAAACCACAGAACCTGCGAATCCGCTGAGCGAGGCACCCCAGTGTTCAATCACCCCACACCCCGCATACGCGGGCCGCGCACGCGTCGCGACGCGTCGGTGGCCACAAGCGCGTCGCGCCTAGTTCGCCGTCCTTCAACCACCACCACGCGCAGTGCTACTACTTCGCCATCCGTCCACACCAACACACCCAACATGGCACAGCACACGACACTTGCATATAAACCCTTCGTTCTGCTCTTGCCTGCTCCCTCCACCCTCTCCAAGCCACTCTCCTGATGGCCCCCAACCTCTTGATCGCCCACTTCGAGGAGATGTATGCACAGTGGTTGGAGGCTCACGCCGCGCCTTGCGAGCGATGCCAGCGCGAGGGGCTCACCTGTCACCTTTCCCTAGCGCGCACATTCAAATGTGTGCAGTGCGGTGAGCGCGAATGTTCTTGGGCTTCAGGTAAGCATGTGTATCGCTTCTTCCCCTCACACTGCTACTGACATTAGCTCAAGCTGTGAGTGGGATAATGCTCCCCTCCGGCAAGGCGTTCCCGGCCCATGCCCCCAACTGGTGGCCCGCACGCGTCAGCACCCACGAACAAGAAAACCCTGTCGTGCATGGCGTGCCCGTCAGCAACACACACGAGAAAGCCCGCCCCGCGCACACTCACAAGACTCGCGGTGCGACCGACAAGAAGACTGCTTCCAAGCACGACACTAAAAGCGAGGCCATCGCTCCCCCCTACCCCTCCGCTGCCTCCTCTGCTGCCCCCGATGCGGTGGGCCCGAATGCCCGCGCCGTGCTCGTACGTGCCGCCAGGGCCGTTATGGACGCCGTCGAGCAAACCCAGGTCGCGTGCAAAAGCGTTGCTGGTGTTGCAGACGAAGAGGCCGACTCTGACGACAACGCCCCCGCGCTCCGCGCCCACTTTGGTGACCCTGACACCCTCAGCGATGAGCACATCAGACAGTGCCTGGACACACTCGACCGCCAGCGCGTGCGCTACCTACGCACATACGCTCAGAGCACCGAGCGAGCTGCCAAGGCCAGCGTCAACGTCAACCATATCCTCCCAGACGACGACGCGGACTTCGACCGTGAGGCGGCCATTGTCACCCTCCACGCCTTGCAGGAATACCTCGTCGCCGCCCGCGTCGACGGGGCCTACCTCGACATCATCTACCGCAACATTGACACGCTGACCGACATCCTCGACGAGCGCGCAGAGGTCACAGAGCCCAATCGAGGCCGCGACGATGCCGCGCGCGTCGCCAGCGAGGGGGTGCCCACCGACGACGACAACTTCGAGGAGCACGACGACGCGCCCACCAGCGAAGCCGACAACGCGCCCAACGGCGAAGCCGACGACGCGCCCACCGGTGAAGCCAACGACGCGCCCACCGGCGAAGCCAACGACACGCCCACCGGCGAGGCCGACGAGGTCTCCTCGGCCGCGCCCGACCTGTGGGTACGCAGGTCCTCACGCCGCCGAGGTTGAGCTCATAGCAAATACTTAGTTGCATGCAGACGAATAGAGTCTTCCATAGCAAAAAACCTGGATGCGTACTGCGGTTTTGTACACATCTGCTCTTGCGCCCGTGCTCCATTCTTGTTTCGTACCTGTACAACGATCGAAGGCGTGTCCTCGCACCTACTATGCAGTCTCATCTGCCAATTCAATCTGTATTGATCAGAGACTACGTGTGAACAGATACGCTCGCGACTAATCAAAGTCCATCCGCTCCTCGCAGTTGGCACTTGAAACACAGCCCGCGCACCGGCACGCGGGCGCGTCTGGGGTGCACCCCTCTGCGGATACACCAAAGCCGACAGGCTAACTATTAGTGTGCTTCATGCCCTCCTTAAGATAGAGCCCTACCTGGTTGATTGTCGTAGGAAAGGTGTCTTCTGCACATGACCGCAGCCGCGTCCAACGATACGCTCGGCTGGAATGGATCAGCACCAACGTCGACAGCAAAAGAACACGGACATACCGTCTCGCGGTGACCGCGCTTCCTCGGCAGTCACCCTTCTCCAGAGCCGTCGCCCGCGTGAGCCACCACTCCTCCTGGTACGCGAAGAAGGTCTGTGTCCGCCACATCTCCTCTAAACGGCAGTTGACCTCTTCTTCCCATCTAGCGCACAGCGCGCGATGCCTAAACCAATGGGCGCGGGTAGCTGAAAGGGGTCTCATAAGTCACGCAACCTAGATTGCTACATACCGTCGCACCGGATAATACGAAAGTCTTGATTTCCCCCGGTTGCAGCTTTTTCGCGAAGCTGAAGTCTCCCCAGATCCACGTTGGCAGTCGGTAGCTGTCGCCTTTGTTGGTTTCGTCGACTAGCAAGGTAAAGGCTTTGCAGTCCGAATCGTGTAGCTCCTTGTAAGTCGGATCCTTGGATGGCATCCCCAGCACCAGCAGCGTCTTCCTCAACGAGCGGTAGCGAGCCTTGGCGTCGTTGATAGCCACGCGCTTGCCTTCGAGGCGGCGATCGGACCATTCCCTGTGCTCGCGCGAGCTCCCCTGCGTCTTCCTAACCTCGAAGGCTAGATGGGTAGTGAGATGCAAGCGTAAGGTGTCTAGCGCTTCGTTCGCCTGCCCACAGCGCAACGCCCATTCGATCTGAACGAAGTCGGCGAGCGCAGGATGTCGGCGCACTGCGCTGTGGTAGTCGGAGGGTAAGCAAAAAGTCCCCGCGTCCACGATGTCCATCATCTCCGCGATCATTTGCTCCTTCTTCGTGGGTCGCTGTGTTTTACCTTTCGATTTCGGATCTACCGCCTTCTTCTTCCCTTTTTCTTTCACGGTCACTGGTATGCCATTCGCGAAGTCGTCCTCACCATCGCGCGCTGGGAAGGCTGGGCCATACTCGTTCACCGGGACGTTTGCGAGAGCAGCGTCTACAGCCAGGCGTAAACGCTCGTCGTACACCTCTCGACACGCAGCCACTTGTTCTTGGAAGGTGTCTAGTTTGGCGGACAGCTTCGTTCGGACCTTTTCCTCTCTGTTAAAGGCCAGTACCTCTTTCCTCAGAATATCCCTGAGCGCACCCCTCAGCGATCACCGCATCACGAGAGTCCTGAGGACTTACTGCCGATCTCGTAGCTCCAATACGCCCTGGACCAACGCAACGTCTCCCGTCTCCTCCGGTTCGCCTGAGAAAAGGCGTTCCCCATGGAGCTGCTCCGCGATCGCTCTAGAGGTGAGGGCTACCCGTGGTCAGCACGCACGGCGTGCCAAAGTATGTGCACGGTGTACCTGCATCCCGCGGAGGCTCAAATGGGTTTTCGAGATCCTTGTGAGTCTTGATGTCCACAACCTTCTGCATCCATTCCCTTTCCTCCAACTGCCATGCAACCAAATCCTTCTTGCACAAGCTCTCTTCCACCGAGTTGAGATATTCCCTCGCCATCTCGTGCATCTCTTCCGCGACCGTGAGCTTGTCCATAAGATCTAGGACTGTGTAGACTATCAGCCACGCTAACCCCGAGCCACGCGGCCGCTTACCCATAGTGTGCAGGCGACGAACGTTCAGGTCAGAATAGTGATCATTGAGGACGTCATGACGATGCCCCGCAGACATTTCTCGCGTCCGTCGGGCTATCGCATTAGTCACAGCCCATATACGTTCCAGGGTTTCTCCATCCGTCATGCAGGAGCCAGGCAGGAAGTGCAGTGAGTGTTTGTACCTACAGTCGCCTTTGTGCATACACAGATGATATTTGCCGATTGCGGCAATGAGCTCCGGCAGTTCCGCCGAGACGATCGAGTCGAGCTCGCCGAGCACCACGCCAAATTGGCTTTCCAGACGCTTTCGGAGGTTCTTGATGTATTGGCAGTGGATGTCATAAGTGCCGCAGATGAGGAGCAGGATGAGATATCGTTGGAGCGTGGACACGAGCGCGAAGTCCACGTAGCGGTACCTGAGCGGCGTGTCATCAGCAGTGGCCCATTGCGATTCGACCGGGAAACCCACTTCTCCCCACGTAAGAGGTCGACGATGGAGCCCGGGAGCATGAACATGTGGCGGCATGTGAGCGCGATGATCCCAGAGACCTGTCCCTTGTACTTGCCAGTGCCCATCGCCTCGAATTGATTGCATGTCGATGTCTATGTACGTACCATCAGCGTCGACGCAAGGGGACAAAGTCGGCCGCATCCTGCACCTCAGCCTCTTGCTCGGGCGCCTTGGTCAGGTAGGTTTTGAAATCGGTCGTATTGACAAAGTATCCTGAGCCTTCGCTAAGAGCGACGTCGTTCGGATCCATATCTTTAGCCTTTAGCCCCAGATGGAAGTTGCCGTCGATTGAGTAGTGGAGAGCGTCCACATATCTACCAGTGCACAATCAGTCCTGTCCTCTGAGCACATGCACCTCGTCGTACCTGTATTCCGGCGCGCATTCTTGCCATCCCGGCCGCATGTTCATGCCAGGTTGCGGGCACGCAGGGCAAAGAACGGCAAGCCCTCCCGGGCCTGGCCTGTCCCCCGGGTCAATCCCGTTGCGACAACGTGCTCGCACGTGTCGGAATTCTCGCATGCTATTGTTTACCTCCCTGTAGCGATCCTGAGAAGCGTTGAGCGGCACATCCTCGCAATCACGTTGGCACGCACCTTTACCAAATGGGACTCCGTGCCATCAGTCATCCGACGTAGGTGCTTGACATAGTCATGCACATTGAGCTGGCCTTGCAGCTCCAAACCGTGAAGTGTCTCCATCATGTTCAGGGTGATCGCTGTACCAGGGGCCACCCACATCGCAGGCCAACAGCCATGTTGGATCAACTGCTCTGCCTCCGATGCCTCTCCTGGACATTGGCAGAACTTCACCGGGAGGTCCATGATGCCATGTTCGTGTATGACCACCATCTCCCTCGCTCGCGAGAAGTTCAGAGGGCACCTGTCACCTGAGTGTCCCAAATGCCAGGTATACCCCAGCTCCGCCACCGTCCTCGGCTGCCAGAAGCCTAGGTCTGCACTCCACATGAGGATCCTGTTGAAGGGCCGTTCTTCGTGGGCAGTCAAAACACAATCGATACATGCGGCCTGAACCTGCTGGCAATCCTTGCACCTGAACAGCATCCTCGCGTCTTGTCGCTTGATGTCCAGCAAAGCCGAGCACTTGGGACAAATAGATACGTCTGCAGGCGGAGATTCACGACGGTCCATGTACACCTGGGCGTTTGACTGATGACGTTTCTGGAACTGGGTCATCTTCACCGAGGGCTACCCTATTTTTGAGCCCATGTAACTATCTGCATATCGAATCACGCACCAGGTGAGCGTACTCCCTGCCTTCGCCTCCATGGTCGTCCTCTGTGTTGTACCCACTATCGTACTCCTGGAGGCCCGGGATCTCATCCATGGTGATCCCCGAAGTCTGCGCATGTGGCGTGTCGACCACGGGGTTCCTCGGGGTTATCCACGTGAAAGAATGCGATACGTTAGAGCGGAGGTACCATGCCACCGTGGACGGCGACTCGAAGAGCAGGGGCTGTTGTCCGACCCCCAGGCTCAGCAAGCCAATCGACGATTGTACGCCATCCACGAACAGAAGCGGGGACGAATCTTGCATGAGCCCAATCTCCTTCGAGGTTAGCGGGGCGCAACAGACCGCGGGTGCGCCCCCGGGCTCGGGGCCGTCATCTAGGTCCATTAAGCTGGGCCCGTCCTGCTGTTGCGCCGTTTTGGCCTCGGAATCGTCCCAAGAGGCTTTGAAACGTTTCGTCTCGTGCTGCGTGTCCGGTACACCCATTGCACGTCACATGTCCGCAATCTCGGCCATGATGTCAAATCCGTACCCTTCGTATGCCGCTGACCTTTTTTTGGACTTTTTGGCCATGTTGTGCGTAGGTGTGAGGGTCTGGGGTGGGGCGGGCAAGTGGTGTGTCGACAAGCGTTAGAGGGCCCGAGGTCACAGGCAACGGGCCCTCTCAACGCAACACCAACAAAAAAGCACGCAGGGCCTCTTAGCAATCGACTATGCGCCCCCTTTGCCCCTTCCTCACAGAAATGCCTGTCGTCGCCCTTTTTACTCGCACACTTTGGGCGTCCGGTATATGCAGAACGGCAGGTATTCGCGTTGCTAAACTTAACTCCGCACCTTAAGTACGACCTGTTGTAATCATGACCCTCTCGAACATGGGCATCATGGAATTGAGGCCAGGCCTGAATCTATAGTATAGGTGCAGCTCCGTCGCACGCATGTACTACACCTGGTGCGTGTGGTTCATAGGTCACTGCGGTATCCCTTGGGAATTGTGCATTCAAAGCCGCACCATTTAGCGGCAATGTACATGTTTCATAGTTCCTACAGCTCCAAGTGTCGTGCTCGGCCCACGCTGAAGTCCCTCCCTCCCTGCATGGTACACCCTCCCCGCACCTTGTACTTCTTTACGCCATCCCTGCAGAGGCTCCGGGGGCCACCCATGTCTTCTAAACCCACACCCAAGGACATTACCTCGCGCGAGGACATAAATAGGGACAGTGGGAGAGGAGCCATGCGCAGGGGCTTTGCCGACTGCAGCTCCCCTCGTGCGGCTTATAGCAGGCACAAAACATGTCCATATCTTTCCCCTGTCTTCGGCCCGGCCAGTCGCGACAAGGTCCTGTTTAGTGCTGCAACCGTGATGTCAGAATCCTTGCGCCAACAGGTCACGTACAACACAAGCCACTCGCCCGAATATCTTCAGACACGTTGCTTCCCTTCTACTCAACACGTTAGCTTGCAGCGAGCGGGATGGGGTTCGCGGCTGCCTAGTCTGAGAGAATACAGTGGCTGGCCAAGGGGTAGTTGCACATCAACATGCGTTAGTCGGGTATGTTGTTAGGATCGTGCACGGAAGTCCGGAAAAGCGGAGAAGCGGGAGTCCGGGAAGGAAGTCCGGAGGATGGGGGAATTCCGGGCGCACCAGAGAGTGAAGACTTGGCGAAGCTATTAGCAACGCCCTGAGCAATCTGCCGGTCTTCGGACTTCGGACGGAGGTGGCGGAACTCCGGAACGGAGGAGAGTCGAGAGGTAGAGTTGGACGGAATAGGGTCAGGAAGAGACAAAGGCAGACGGAGGTTTGGACGGAGGTCCGAGGTCGGAGTCTGGACGGAAGTCCGACGGAGGATGGTGGAGAAGGAGATAGATTTAGAGAAGGAGTACAAGCAGATGAGTTACGGAGCAGTAACGGAGGGTTAACGAGATATCCGCACTGAGGCATAAGGCTGGCTAGCTCGGTGCTTATAATCTAATCATAGATAGGAGTCAGGGGCGGAGTCCGGAGGTCGGACTCCGGTCGGCCCTCCGCATGGAACTGCGGAGTGGTGTGAGCCGACCGGGAGTGACATGCATGACGCTCATCCGCGTGGGACCTGATGGAGTCCCGGGGCGGATCGCGGTTCGACCGGAAGTCCGGTCGGGGAATGAGTAAGTGCGATCACAAAGAACTAGAAGGAACTAGATGGGCCGAGACTGTACTTAGGGGTAGAATGGGCTGGAACATTCTAGGTGTTACAGGACGACTGGAAGTCCGGGCGGAGTCCGGACGGAGTTCCGGAACTCCGGACCTGGTTTGGCACGGACTGTAACATATGTGGAAGAAAGAACACAAGGTGTGAGCGCTACACGAACAGGATCTACATAAGTACGGCGTCTGTGCCAAACCACGTATGTCATCAAGTTCTCAAGCACAGGGTCACCACGCCTAACTGCGATGGTACATCTTCTTAGGCCTAGAGTTCGACGTCACATTCCTCCGTGCGTGGTGACAGCCTGTGGCCAAGTGAGTCGAGCAAATACCTATGCCGGTGCTATTTCTCGCTACATCTCTCGCTCGTCTGACCGGTTGTAGGCTACGCATCGCAACTCAGTGTGGTCACTTTGTTTTCCCTCTGGCCCAGTGCGCCTGGCCAAGGTGTGCATACGCTTGTCAAGGCCGTCTGTTGCTCACGATGCCCCACTGGACCAACAGCTATGGGAGCTTTGTGAGTGCTACGTCATACGAGGTACCATCGGCGGCAGAATTGTCCATATACAGCTGTGCTGGTGTTTCAGGCGCCCGTTGGCATGACTCACACCGGCCCCACGGTCCCGTGATCTTTGCGCTCAATCGATGCGCCTGCCACTACGCGCTGGCAAGGTCTGTCACTCTATTCGGGCCTCTGCCCACTATAGTCAAGTGAAACCCTACAAAACACGGTGCGGTAAGTATTTCCCATACGCTGAGCCACGGTTCCGTGTGTATCCACTCCCCGCCGTCATCTACGAGGCCCTGGCAGCTTCCGGCATATAGCCCAACTGTCAGGTGTCCTCCATGGCCTTGAGTACGGATTGCCCAAGGCTTCCATACCAGGTTCTCCCACCTACATATCATATCCACCCCCTTGTCACTTCTGAGTTGGGTAGCGAATGCGGCCCAACACAGAACAGCGCCCCGCCGACCTGCCACGCCGTGTCTTTTCATACGCCGTCTAGGTCGATCCCACATGGCCACTGACCCATGGCTACGATCGTGCAGATCACGTATGGGTCGGTCGCACTCTCGTCCTCCCACACCTCCCCGGGACCCACCACACGCACCACGCAAGCTCCGGTCCCCCGGTTATGGTAGCCCCAGGCTTTCAATTTGCAGCAGTCGGTAAGCATGCCCGCATACGACCCTCATCCTCACAGCTCGCTCACACCATTTCCGGCAGCTCTGACGACGTCCCTTTGACGTCCCTATGCTGCCCGCCGTCCTGTCAAGTAGAAGAGGCCACATCTCTCCGCCGTCTGTCTCCATCGGCATCATCCCCATCCGAAATACCTGAACCCGATCCCCCGGATTCAGCCTCACTCTCGGAGTGGGTCCCCGACAACACATGCAATAGGAGCAGTACTTTGGCCGTGACGCGGTTTGGCATTCGTCAGTGACCTAGTTTGCAGCTTGCACCAAAACTGACCTCATCGGGGTACAGGTCCTACCATCTGCTCCCCCTTCGCTGGCAAGGTTGCCTCGTTGGGTCAATTCACGTCATTTGTCGTTACGACCCCGAACATGGAATATGTCCCAGAATATCCTATCGAGAGGGGAATTATTGAGACGTACATGGACGGCCGTTGGGGCTTGCGCGAATACTCCCGGTGGCCTCAAGTCCTTGTACCAGACTTGATGCATATACCGTGCATCCCTCGAAGGCCAGTGAGACATGCCGCGCCGATCCTGTTTGAGACAATCTCGCCCACCACGTCTTGGACCGAGGATTCGCTTACCGGCGTTCGCGGACTCGGATTCCTCTCGCAGCGGATTCGCCATGAGCTAGCAAGAGCCGCTGGTGAGGCTGAAGCGGCCTTCCTACGGTCTGCTGGAGCTCGATCAGATTATCGTGCCCACGGACATACCCTGTGCACAATTCTGGGGCAGGCTGTCATCCGAATGGACAGAGTGGCTGCACCTGCCGGGATCGCCGTCGCTGTGGCGGCGCACATTCAGCGGATTGCCCTTGAACTATGTGGGCTGTGGACGTACTTGAATGTCGTTGAGCCCCGCCTTGCGTCTGGGGAGGACTGCAGCGGTGACATCCTTCACGTCCTAGGCGCTTTCGTCCGTGATGGCACGGCCGCCCAAAGTCTTGTTCGTGTCGGGATTCCGACGTGGTATCTTCAACCACTCAACCCGGAGTTGGAGATTTGGGGTGTCGTAACGCCTCGGAAGATGTCTGAACACTTCTCAAAGGTGCCCTTGGACCCACCCATATATCAACGACCGGAAACCACCGCTGGGATACTGAACATCACTGGTAATTGGCTTCGAACAATGACGCTCACCGTCTCGAAGTTGGTCTGCAGTACCCACATGCCTCCGCTCGCCCATGCCTGCCTGCCTGCTGTCCTGCCATCGGACCCACGTATGCTCCCAGCAAAGCGCTCAAAGGGAAATGATGGGCAGGTCGTTGCGAAGCACTTGCAAATGAGGCGCGCGGAGCCCAGAGTGGAGGATGGAAAGAAGAACCGGTGAGATCGTAGGCGCGTGCTGGCCAAAGCGCGCCATGGCCCTGGTGACAGCGGTCCCCCCTTTTCAGCCAGCCTCTCAGGGGACCCCACGTCCTCGCCCCAGACAGATCGCCCGATCCAGCCGGCCAAGGTATTTGTGCAACCCGCCTTCTATTCGCTTCCCGAGCAATGGGCCCGGGCATTGTCCGAAAGTTCCCCCCTTCCCATTGGCCGCGCATCGGCCCTTTATTTCTGGCCTCCTCCCTTCCTTCTAGACACGGTGTCGGCAGAGGCGCCCATTCTGCCTGACGCCCCCCATCCTGAGGCTGCCAGGCAGGACAACAATGTTCTGCAGTATTTGCACAACCTCTTCCGCATTCGGCGCTTCTGTCGCGCCCGCCTCTTTGATCCTTCCATGTCCAGCCAGCCCCTGTCGATCGTTGAGTGGCGTGCTGCTCTCTGGGGCGAATACAACGAGCTCAGCCAAGACATTAATCACACCAGCAAGGACGGTGTCCGGCGGTCCAAACACCGGCAGGAAGAGTGGAACGCGATGTGCCGATTGTTCGGGCGGGTCGCCCTTCTCCCGAGCTATCGCGCGGACATGATCGTCACCATACAGGACGTGGACATCAAAGTCAAGGACATCACCCACAACCACTGCCTGCGTATGCTTCTTCTTTGGGAAGCACACGAAATCAACTTCCGATGTGAGCTGGTGGCCCTCGACACCTTGCTAGTTCAGCGCGAGGACTGGTCCGAAATCCACCGTTGGGAGCGGGAAAAGATGGTCTCGGCGGTTTGGGGTCCACCGTCCTCGATCGTGAGCGTCCTTCCTCCGGACGGGTTGTTCGGGGCGCAAGATCGGTGGCAGTCAGGTACGGGGTGGCATCAGCCAGGCGCTCGCGATACGCTGAGGTTTTTCCTGAGGGTCATGACTCGGTGGCCAGATTTCCCCAGACCTCTCGTGTTCGACGTAGAAAACGTTGACGCCTGGCCAAGCTCGAAGTGTTCCGTGGTCATGCAGGGGGCCATCACGTTCTACGTAAAGACATTTGTGCGCATTTACGAACGACTGCCTGTTCCCCCTATTGCACCGACATGGCAGTCCAATGTATCGGATAGGAACGTATGAGGACGCTAACACGATGTATCTGCTATCACAATATACAATTTTCTGAGACTCACCGCACCCAACGAGAGCATCGAGGTAATTATGTTTAGCAGGAAAGGCGCTCGCGGAGGCCAGTCCGCTGGAGTTTGCGCCCCAGTGCCCTTTGGATCCTTCCACCTCATCCCTCGTGTTATCCCGTGATGCGCCAAACCGCCAACTGGACGGATGAAGAGTGGCAATGGTTACAAGAGAAGCTCGAGGAGCAGGCGGTCGTGGACCTTATCCAGTTCGCAAAGACGGCGAAGGGCTCCAACAAATATGGATACGCTGCGAACGCTGTGTGCACAGCCTACCGTGAACGCTTCCCTCACCCGCGCCCTGCCAAGACTGAAGAGCAATGGGAGGCCAGGCGCAAGCGACCCGCATCGAAGAGGGCCTCCCGCCAAAGTGGTGTAGCATGCTGGCCCGCTGAGACTCAAAGTGAATACGATGCACGGTTAGACTCTATGAAGACGGTGTGTGTGTATGTGCTTCTGCCGCAGCTGCCTAACATGTGCCATCCTGCAGAGAGTCAGCGCGTTCCTCTCACAGAAGTACAGGGTTGCACCCGAGCGCGCGAACGCGAAGATGAGCCTGGCGACTAAACCACTGCCGAGTGTCTCCCTGCGTCGCGAAAAGCAAAGGTCTCGAGGTCGCCTTGACGTTTTCCAATCGTCAGAGGAGGCCCCGCCTCGCGGAAATCTCACTTTTGGTGAGTGGCGTGCCGTGTGCGCGAGGGCGTACGCAGCCCTGGATGAGGAGAGCAAAATAAATTATATGGCCATCGCCCGAGAGGTGAACACTGCCAACGTGCCCGCGTCCGAAGGTGGCAGTGACGAGACCGACAAACCAGACCAATTGTGAGTCTCTGTTCACTTCAATCTTCTTGGCTAACACCATGTTAGTTCACATTCGGATGTTCGCAAATTCATCGACGAGTTCGGGACGACGCTGCACGAGAAGGCTAAGTGGGGGTTTCTTCTGTGCACTGGAGGGCTCGATGAGCATGGGAAACCCCAGGCGTACGTGTGAGTGCTGTGTTTGAACGCCTCGCCATTGCTAATACACGAGTTACCCAGCTCAACCCAGGGGTGATCACCCGATGGAAAATCCTTCCTCGATGACCTCGTGGCGGCCATCGGATGGACCCACAACGAGTTTTTTCTCGTGTTTAACCTATGGACGCTGAGGACGCATACCCGTGTGTAAACCTGCGACTATCTGTTGAATCCCGCCCTGACTGCTATCATAGCACGCGACAAGCAAACAGGCAATTCGTTCGCGACAGAGGTCCAAACATTGTTAGATTGTAAGCAGTGTCGTATGGGCAAGATTCACGCCTGACTCTCGCACAGCGTACCGCCACCAGAACACGGCCCCCCCCATACAGGCCGTTGCCAGTGAGGTTCCAGGGACTGCAGCGTCGCGACCCCAGAAACGTCTTCGGAAGCGCCGGATGGCTCCCCGTGAATCGTCTAGTGTCCTTAGGGGCTCGGCACCGAGTACACCCACTCGATCGCGCGTCTCGGGTCCCATTTCAACGACCCCAGGGCCGGCGGGTGGCTCCGGCAATAACCCGAGTACACCTGACACTTCTCCGTCGAGTCGTAAGTTTATCCCCTCCTACGCAGTTGCCCAAAGTCACATCCAAAGCGCATGGCTGATGCGAGACAATCAGATAGGGCGATGTCACCTGCACCACGACCACCTAGTCCACCCATCGACCCGAGCTTGCTAGGCGCAGGCGAGGGATCCAACGTGGTGTTGGCCAGCAGTGAGAACCGTAGTAAGTCCACCTCGGTCTCTCAGCTACATTCCTTCCAGGACGGACACGCCCATGACGTAGATGACGGCATGGTGCCTGATGTGGGGTCGAAGCCTTCTGCCCCTACGCTTCTCTTCTCCCGTTAGGCTTTCATCGAGGTTCTCGCTCACACACTGACGTACGTGTTCCTAGCCATCATCCACGCCAATTTGTCCCAGCATGACGAGCCACAGCATGAGCGACCAGGCCGCCCTGATATGAACGCCCACCCCGCGATCGCACAGGAGTCCACGACCGCCGTCACTGACGGTCAGCATGACGCAGAGGCCCCGGAAGATGACTCATCCTATGCAGCGGTGTTCACAGAGCCGCGCATGGCCTCGGACCAGTCAAGTGCCATACCGACTGCTGGGCCGGCTGCGGGCAAGAAGTCAAAGAAGATCAAGACGCGTGCGAGTGCGTTCAAGGGACATTCTGGGGTGCCGATGCCCTCGCAAGACGCTCCAAATCTCGCTGCGGGCAGGCCTCGTCGCAATGTCACCATGAACTGGAACAACCAGCGAAGGAAGTAAGTATTCATGTCTGGCCACTGTAGCGGACGCTGATGCATTATAGGGTGGTATCTCTGGTCGAGAAGCGCGCTCTGCAGGCTGCGGCAAAGCGACCTCGTGAGGCAGAAGGGGAGACGGAGGAGGCGGCTTCCAGTTTGGCGCCCCCGGAGAAACGACGCAAGAGTGCGGCCAAGAGAAAGAACTGAGAGGCTACGGGTGCGCGTTGTCGCGGAAGGGCACTTACCACAATATACTCGTGTATGTTAGCACGCATTAGGCGCGTGAGCTAGGAGACGCAGCGCAGGCGCGGACAGCCCTCGCAGCGGCGGCGGGATAGGGTCTGGATTGAATGACAAGGAGGGTGGCGCAGATAGTAGGGTGCGAAGCTTTCGGGACAGGGACGTTCGGGGTCCGGACAGCCAGTCGACCCGCGCAGATCGCAACCAGGTAGTGCGAGACAGCAGGAATAAATTTCCTGCCTGCACAAGCGCGCGCAGCCGTTGGGGGACTGTGCGCCGTCGATCCCTCCCTCTTGCTACCCGCCCCCCATTCTCCATCCTCTAGTTGCCTACATGTCTAGCTTGACCCTGTGGACGACGGTGAGGTCCCCCCTACGTTTCGGCAAGGAGAATCTGACATGTTGCCTTGCTTCTCGCGTGCTCCCGTGGTACGCCTGCAAAGGATAACTCTCCCCCCTTCACACAGGAGTACGCTGTGGGGACAGAGCACCTGCGCACCAAAGAAGCCCAATGGATGTCGACGTTGTGCAAGGACGATCTCACATCGCTCTTAGAGGTATATTCTCTCGACGACGGAGGCTGGCGGGTGTTCAAACTCGAGGAGTGGTACCATGCTCGTCCCGATGCCGCAGCGCATGGCGTGGTCATTGCTCGCGTCCTGGGCGTGGAGGGCCTTTGGGGTTTTGGCTTGGCACTCGAGAAACTATGCATCGCCGCCGGGGTGTACACCTGAGACCCAAGAAGGTGCGCCTGCTTTCGCGAAGAACACGAGGCGGGTCGTCTATTGGTCGCAGGTCAGCGGTGGTTCGTCAATGGTCCACAGATCCACTAACATCATTGCAGAAGAACGGCAGCGAGCCAAGGCAATCCGCGCAGACCTGGCAAGGCAGCAGTGCCCCTGCAGAGGTGGCGCGCGGACAGCGTTACGAGCTGTTTGACAAGCTCTGGGCGCTCCATGCTCTGGGACATCCAGAGGAGACGGCCTCGGGTGTGTTCGACATATGGGAAAACGAGACCTTGACATGGGGGATGGTGAACCTCAACAAGCGTGACGAAGCTTTGCAGCGTTTGGATACGCGTGGCGCTATCCTAGCCAAAGACATCCATGTGACCATAACCCCTGGCCTCGGCGCGTTGTTGGCCAGCGACGCCGCCCACCATGCAAGCCACGATGTTGACCTTGTAAGACTGCCGTGAACATTCCAAATAATTCGTAGGGGCGCTGACAGTCGAGACAGGCGTCGCTCTTTCCAGACGACCGCGGCGTACACGGGTCTTACAACCAGGTCACCGAGCAGACGGTATGTGCAACTGTCACTCTGCCAACAGCGTCTGACGAGTTCACAGTCTAATGTGGGCCTTGTGAAGACCGCCACTGGGGGTGCTCTCTTCCAGACCATGCGCGGGCCCCTTCACAAGGAGCCATCCCTCGGTCAAATTATCATGAACGTTAAAGCCGCTAACAAAGCAAGGGAGAAGGCAGAGAAGCATGCCAGGGCGAGGGGCAGGGCACGAGCAGCCAAGGAGGAGGGTATTGATGAGAGCGGCCTTCGAGCGAAGCATCAGCGTGCATCTGGGTCCGCGAAGCATCTGCCGGTGCTCGCGAGCGTCCCTGAGGTGGAGGAGAGTTTCATCTCTTCATCGTGCGTCGCGCATCCAGAGAGTACGGAGAAGGCGAGGGGGGGGACACCGGTGGTGAAGCGTGACTAGCGGGAATTGGGTCAACGCATATGTAGTAGTGCTTAAGCCCGGCATACGAGCCTCGAATGAGCGGGTACACCCGCATGAGAGCAGCGGTCCAAGACTCACAAAGTGCGGGGAGCCGCATCCACGCACCCTTGGAGCCCGAGAATCGATGGTGTCTTCGAAGTGGTACCAACGACGTACACACCCGTTCTATCAGATATAGGGTCTGCGGAAGACCGTGCCGGCGCAGAATAACCTTACATAAAAAGGGAAAAAGTAGTCCGCTCAGGCGCCAAAAGTCGCTTGCTCTCCCTCTATCACCCTCGCTAGCGACCCGCGGTTTGGTGGCTACCCCGAGCCTTCGATAGCTTTGTTAAGTTGCATGGCGCTCACCCGCTGCTACCCTATGCCCACGAACGGGGCGGACCCGCGACCTGATGATGCGGACGGACCCAAAGAGCCAGCGAGCGACGTCTTAAAAGCTATGTGCCAAAAGTTCGGGACCCATCCGCGCCCACGCAGCATGCAAAACTGCAAGAATTGTGGACTGGGTCCGCACAAGGTGCAGTTGTGCTATGTGAAATACTATGCGGGCTGCTACATGCTCATGGTAAGGGCAGGCGTCCGTATCAACCACATGAAGATGACTAACTTCGCGGTAGTGTCTGCAATGCTACACCAGGGTTTACCCAAAGCAGCGTGGTCCGACGGAAGAAAACCTCGCTAAAATAGAGGCTCAACGTGAGTTAGACCGGAACCACGCCCACGCGACCAAGGAGGAGGCGGCGCGCCAGCGAGCGGAGGAAAACGCGCGTCAAAAAAGAGAGAGAGCACAAGCCAGGGCGGAGAAGAGCGCGCTTGAGAAGGCGCGTAAAAAGCGAGAAAAGGATGAAGCACACGAGCGGGACAGGCAGGAACGCGCACTCCAAGAACCTAAGAAGAGAGGTCGACCGCCTAAGGCTACCACGAAAGGATCGCGGGCACTGCCCTTGGGGCAAGGGACCAATGTGGTGCGCGCAGAACCCATTCTGGCAAACGTATGTACCTTCGGCACTGACTCGTGTTGACCTGCACTTACGTATACCGCTGGTCCCAGCCCCCAGCTGTACCGCTTGCAGTGAGTGACCTCGTCTCAACCTCTTCGCCCGCATCCTTATGGCACGCAGGACTCTGGTAACCGCGCCAAGCAGGTGAGTGCGATGTTCGTCTGGAGTTTCTTTGTATTGATGTGGGGCAAGGCCGTGGCGAACGGCAGTCAGCTCGATGCGGTGCTGCGCAACGACAAGGTGATATATATTTCAAGCGGCAGTGAGGGAGAGGAGGCCGAGCGGCAGAGTGGTGCAAGTGTCCGCAGGCACACGTACGGTTTGAAGACCGGAGGCCAAGGGTTGGAAGATTACAGGGTGAGTGTACTCGTTTTATCATACACGGATGTCACTGAGGGGCGCCGCAGATCCTTCATGGTGACGGTTCCGACTCCGACACCAATCCGGGCACAACGCCCGACATGACCACTCCTGCGGTAAGGGATCTGCGTGAAGCACCGAAATGTGCTGACCATTAACTCTAGTTAGTCATCAAGCTGCTGTTATGGGCCAAGGTGAACGGTAATGTGTCGCGGGGTCACATTCGTCTGACCATGTGCACCAGGACGGGCGTGACGCATTCGAGTTCGATGTTGAACTCAACAATCCGGAAATATGTGACGTCCTGGGATATGAAGATGTAGCAGCGTACGTGCCCGATGGTGACACCCTGCTTTTTTGGGACGCTTCGATGATTGATCGGTGGCTTCCGGTACCGGAGGAGGGGTGCAGCATAGCCATTTACGATGACACGAGGATAGTTCTGCTTCGTCTCAGCACGGTCTTCGTCTGTCCCGGCTTTGGACGGGCTTTGGGACGCATCAAACGCCACAGGCTAGCCAGCGAGCTCGGTGAGCTGCATGCCGATCAAGCTATCGACGTGGCCAGGTCCTCTATCATTGGGCGCGACATAGACGAGAACCACGTGTGGGTAGTCTACTGGGCCGAGGTGAGTGGCCGTGTTCGCCTGGTGGTCAGCAAGCTAATCGGGGGAATGTAGAAGGACTCGCCGGCGATGGTATGGAAGCACCCGGTCGTTGATCGCTATGCCACTCAACCACAATGTGTGCTCGGCTTCTCCGGTGGTGACCGCACCATCATCTACGGCGACCACGGCGTCACAGCTTGGCACGATAGTCTGTGCGATTGGATGAGAGTGGAACGAGATGAACCGATTGATGTCAACCCGTTTTCGCGCACGATCCTTGTGCGGGGGGGAGCGGCGGAGCTCCTGCCCAACGTGGGGGTCAAAATCGAGCTCCTGAACACCAGGCGACTGCCACCCCCCTTGAAGGAGCCGAAGCACGTTCACGGCCATGAGCGCCGCAACTCACCATCATCGAGCCAACAGGGAAGGGCAAAGAAAGTGCGACGCGAGGAGTGATGCTCGAGGAAGCCTGGTTCTATAGCTGTTTGACATTAAAATTTGTCCCGGGAGTGCCCACTTCAGATTAACTATATTGAGTTTGAAATGGGGGGTAGCACGACATCCACTCTATGCTAACTGGACAATATCTGGTTGCGTACTCCGTGATCGCAGCGACGGCACGAGCCGAGGCGCGCGGCACTGACAAAAATGCGCTAGGCGCTCGTCCCGATGGTCTCTTCCATACTCTCCATTTTTTCCCGTCGTGGGCAAGCCTTTGTCCCGCCACACAAATGCCCAAGCCGGATCGCCTTGAAGACCCCCGCGAAAACAACTTGGAATTCGCCCAGACCCATGCTGCGCAAATCCATTTGGATCCGGTCGTGAGTATTGAACGTTGAGCGTTGACTCTGTATCGATGATGGATTTTGTAGATGGGCAACGTCCACGAAACTGAAGTGGAGGAAGACGACGCTCCTCCGGGTGATGCAAACACCCACAGTGACGGGAACTCGCAGGCCGGCTCGCAAGGAGAAGAGGAAGACGACGAGGGGACTTGCACGGACTCCGACGTGGACCATGACGAGCTCACTCGGGAGTATTATGACTCCTGCCTGGCCGGGTGGAGCTCAGGCAACATCCACGAGGTACGTCCTTCTGCAATATTGTGTAACGTGTGTTCAACATCTGTGGGTAGGCGATGACACGCAGAGATCCTTACGAGGTACATTCGCCCGTTGGTCGATATGTATGCTCACTAATACATCCCGTAGTCCGCAATATACCTTGCGAGTAGGGGAGCAGAAGACCTCTTGCGTCGAGGCGTCATGAGTGCCTGATCATTATATGCGTCTTTCTAATGACAAGGCCGGATGCAGAAGCCGATATGCGTCTTCTATTGGCCGCGGGTGAGTGACCTCTGGCATTTGAAGAGTTTTTGGCCTCACAAGATTATAGTCGGATCGCGCACCCTCAATGCTCACGTTGAAACTTCGTGGGACCAAGTCGTTCATTATAAAACACCATCCAGTGTTTGCCGAAGCATGGGGTCAACCTGGGACGCATACACCGGGGGCACTGACCCGTGTGACAGCATGTTACACTTTAATCACACTGTGATCACTGACCGCAAATGATTAAAAAGTGACCAGCAGTTGCATCCTCGTCAAAAAGTAAATTTGATTATAGTGTACTTAGGTGTGAATTGTCCTGCAGTGTGAAAAGTTATATGAGAGGGAACAATCATGGTTGAGCCACTGTGTTACTCATAGTTCTACTTTTGTCAAACTCTTTGTTTTCTTTGTGTGTGTTTCCAATGTAACGAGGTGTTACACCCAAAAAAATCGAAAAAAGATGTTTAAATGTGACTCTTCTATGATTAGCAATGGAACATCTAGTATAATGAAAATAATAAGCAGATTACATGAAAACAAAATTGTAGGTGTGACTCTGGTATCTTCATTCAACTACAAAACCGAACATCAAACTCATATTGTGAAAATATGTAGTATAAAGTTAAGATGTGATGACTAGCCTCAATGTAACACTACAGTGAATGAAATTTCTCCAATTTTGGCCTTCAACCATGTCAGAACTGAGCACAATGAAGACAAGCTAGCTGGAGAAATGCAGTCTTGGATCAGATATTTCTGTGACATTAACTCAAGGTCTAGTTTCGCCCCCTCATGATTATGACATCATAATTACCATAAGAAATGTCCATATGGTTGAGACATCTTAAGACACTCACACCATCTATCTTGGTCACAATGTTCTTGACAATAAGTGATTATGAGTGACCTATAGAATAAGATTTACTCAGAATATTTATAAGGCTCAGACATTGTAAAAAGACAACACCATTGACAGTCTCTAAGATATTTATGTAGTCTGTACGGTGTCAGAAATGTCTGTAGGGCTAAGATAACTTAAGAAATTTGCACTGTCAACTCTGTCCAGAACATTTGCATAATTAATGTTGCTCAAGAAGTTTAAGAAAACTATGCCATTGACTCTGTTTGTAATATTTATGTGGTCCATATGTTCAAAGTGCCCTGCTGGCTGTCATCTCTGAGTTGTTACCCCTGTTACAAACATATGCAGGGCTAAGAGTTTTTAAGATGTTTGCCTTGTCATGTCCATCTAGAATATTTGCATAGTAATTATGTCCAGAGCACATAAGCAGTTCGGAAAGTTTGTACCATTAATTATGTCTAGAAGATTCAGATTGATGTAGTCCATTCATCTTAGCCATTTTGGGTTGTCCCTGTTCAAAATGTCTACAGTGCTAAGACATTTTAAAATGCTCTCGCTGTCGACCCTGTTCGAGATATCAATATAATTGTTGTGTCTCGAGAAGCCCAAGCAGTTTGAGGTGTTCAAAAAGCTCATGTTGCTGCCTTTGTCTAGGATACGTGTGTAGTTCAAGTATCTCGAGCATTATATATTGTTGTTCTTGTTCAAAACGTCTACAGTGCTAAGACATTTTAAAATGCTCTCGCTGTTAACCCTGTTCGAGATATCAATATAATTGTTGTGTCTCAAGAAGCTCAAGCAGTTTGAGGTGTTCAAAAAGCTCATGTTGCTGCCTTTGTCCAGGATACACGTGTAGTTCAAGTATCTCGAGCATTATATATTGTTGTTCTTGTTCAAAACGTCTACAGTGCTGAAATGCTTAGTAATATTAACCTTTAATGTAAGATTAATGGCATAACCATTTTGAAATGTGTTAATGTTGCAAGCATTCCTCATCAGTCAGACCATATGAGAAAGTTCTTAAAACATGTTAATTATGTGGATATTCTGGAAAAAGTTGACCATGTAAACATTGCACAGTATCTAGGCTTCATATGTGTTTACAGCAGAAGTAATTACATGTGGTGCTTGAGATATGTGGGCCACATGAATATTCTGAATAAACTCAGTAGTAGAAGCTTTTTTACTCTTCTTAGAGCACACCAATTATATTGATATCTCAAACAGGGTTGACAGCGAGAGCATTTTAAAATGTCTTAGCACTGTAGACGTTTTGAACAAGAACAACAATATATAATGCTCGAGATACTTGAACTACACACGTATCCTAGACAAAGGCAGCAACATGAGCTTTTTGAACACCTCAAACTGCTTGAGCTTCTCGAGACACAACAATTATATTGATATCTCGAACAGGGTCGACAGCGAGAGCATTTTAAAATGTCTTAGCTGTGAGAAAATGAGGTGCATGCGAGCGGTACAGGGTTGAGAAAAGAATCGCGTTTGAGCCGTGCAAATGCATGAGGTATCCTCGACACGTGCGGGCAACTAAATACATACATGAGTGGCGTGTTGCACGGTAAATACAATAGAAAATGAACACAAAAACAGCTGAACCTAAAACAATACAAGCTTGTGCTCGCTTGCAATGAGACAAAAATCCAACATTAGCACTGTAGACGTTTTGAACAAGAACAACAGTTTAGGATGCTCGAGATGCTTCAACTGCACGTGTATCCTAGACAAAGGCAGCAACATGAGCTTTTTAATACCTCAGACTGCTTGAGCTTCTCAAGACACAACAATTATATTGATATCTCGAACAGGGTTGACAGCGAGAGCATTTTAAAATGTCTTAGCACTGTAGACATTTTGAACAGGGACAACAGTTTAGGATGCCCGAAAATTAAAGAATCAAGGCAAAATAGCCAAAAACAAACGAGCTATGGACATTTGAAGTCTGAGGTCGTCGGACAGGCCTACATATGATGCAAAAAACACATGTTTCATGCCTGCAACAAGCGCCACTGATGTTCCACCTGCGAGTTTTTCAACCACATCAGACGTATGTTCTACCATCTATGACCACTCTAGCAAAGGGTATTGCTTCTCTGAACAGATTGTCAGCGTCGAGGAATAAGTGGTACAACCACGGCATCTACTCACAGTTGAATCTGTTGCGTAACTGAGAAGTCATATGTGACATCTCGGATGCACAGATCCCGTCGTTGAATAGGCCGTAGTGTTGCCAACCATGCCAGGTTGTATGCGTCTCGGGGTAGATGTGAGACGGCGCACCTGGTGGATTGTTCATCGGAGAGATATCGAAGGTGCGGTTTGGCGCCTTGCAAGGATCCAGCGCCTTCGTCACTACGGAATCTGCGGTACAGCGCGTCTAAGAGTCGCATAAGCCCTGTCGCCCGAGGATCCCTCCAGGGCTTCTCGAGAATGCGGTAGTGATGTAGGATACCGCCCACATACTCCCCCTCATCGGAGCTCATAC